>VWZG01007514.1:503584-585726 GCA_013396735.1 Grallaria varia
ATAAGTGACAAAGAAAAAAAAAACAAACAACCCACAACCCAAAACCAAACATGCCAAAACTGAGACCAATTCCAAAGCAGGGAGTCAGAGAACAACTCTGAAAAAAGAATACTCACTCTGTGCAGATTTTGTTCTGTTTATAAAACTTGTGTCTTGATGCAAACAGACGTGAAATATATTTGGCATTTTCAAGATCATCCTTTAAATACAAGAAAAAAAAATAAGGGGGGGGAGGGATATAATTTATTTTGTTATTCTTACCAAGAAGCGGCAAAGGAGAGTTTTAAAAATGCAATTGCAGGAATGCTTGGTAAGGTCCACCATGTACAGAATGTGGCTGCCAAGAACATGTCTAGTGCCCTAGAGCATTCAAGGCATTGGATTACTGAAATACTGTGGCGTGCCTTTACATGCTGCCACTTTGCTGCTAAGTCACAGTAGGAGGGACAACAACCAAAAAATGGCTCAAGCTTGCTGTCCAGTTTCTATACTGGCCTTGGTTCAGGGAAACGTGGAGTGATTTTAAACAGCACAGAACAGCAGTGCAGCCCTCTGAGTGCCAGCATGTGCACACATGGTAGCTGATGCCCAGTTTCTACAACTGCCTATGCTGCTGTATTTATGCCATCTGAAAAGCACTTCAGGTTTTTTGCAGACTTCCCAGCACAGTATATTTCAGGACGCTTGGAAGAGAATACACATATTGGTACCTAAATGAAGTTCATTTCACACTCTGCATAAAGTAAAATGTGAACTGCAAGGGGGGTGGTGTTATGCAAGTGAGTCTCTTTGGGAAAGTGAAATTTTAAAGGTTTGTTTTTACATAAGTAGCTTTCTTGATGACAATGATCAGATAATTTGCTTACTGTGTGAAAGAGCACGTTCTCTTCTTTGTTGATCAACTCTAGAACAATCGAAGACTTGTTGTGAGCTATATTCCCAATGTCATTCCACCTGTAGAGTAAAAAAATGCAGTAGAGTTTGCCAACACATACAATCAAACATTTCACAAACACATTAAGAATCCCTTAGTCAACATCAGTCTCATTTTATGGGAAAGCTTTTCAGTAGCTGTTTGGTGAAGAAACATGGTCAGGAAAGCAAGGAAGTCAAGTTCTGATTAAAAGTGAAAGGATATTCACCTCTTAACCCAAAGCAGGAGAGTTAAAAGCTTTGTTTAAAAACACCAATTTGAAAATTCAAAATAGAAGACACATTGAAAATATATCAATGATAAACATTTTACAGAACTGTGGCATTCTTGAGCTGATTGATTTTAGCCACGTGTAATAGAATTATTTTTTAAGTGCCATTCCTCTCCAAATGCTGTTTCCAACTTTCATTCAGTGCCAATTCTTGCTAAAGAAGGTTAAGTTGACAACATGGTTATGCAGGCTATGCATACCATGTTAATACTCTGGTTTTATGTTTGCAATCTTTTTTTTCTTTTTTTCCAAGTAATTGTCAGGTTGCCCAAGATCAGAGTTATAATCTTCTTACAAATAGCTGACAGACATTTGCGTACATTGCATGCAATCCATGGGGATGGAAAGGACTTGTTTGTTCTGTTTGTAGCATGCATTCCTCTTCATGTCATGGCAGGATGCTTGAAGTGCATATTTCCAAAGAGTAAGAATCCCAGCACCAACTGTAATTCCTACATGTAAAGAAACTTCTTGCTTTTGTCACCTGGCCCAGCTAAGGGATTATCTAATTTCTTCTCAAAATTAAATATACAAAACATCAGCTATGTGGAAAAGGGAGCCCTAACTTTTTAAGCTGAAAGCCCTTTTAAGGCAAAAACATTCAAGCTTGAGTTTGATACAAGCTTTAGCTACTGATTGAAAAATCAGTGCATCTTGAAAAACACTAATTTCTTGGCTGCACAAAATTCATACTCTAATAACAGACACTATTAAAAATCCACTTCAAGTAAACAGCAACGAAAATACCCACCAGAACAGTAGCAAACAAGAACCAAACTATCCTCCCTGGAATCATGGAGATTTCTAGCTACATTTTCATACAGAACAAACCCACAGAAGAAAGTTAATGGAAAGATTTAAGTGCTTCTAAATAATCAAAATAAACTGCAGAAGAAACAAAAGAGTGACACAGCCAGGACTTTCAAAATTACAGAATGAGAAAGTTCAACTTTTTTTTCACGGTCCACTAAATAGGGCAACCAGATTTTCAGAAACGTTTTGCTCCTAGGCTGCCAACTGTGAGGTTTAACAGATTTGTATTTCAGAAGCATCAAAGAAGCAGACAAAGACAAGAAAAGAAAAGGAAACAAAGCCTTGTAAAGTAGAACAAGATATATGACAGGCAGCTGTAACTTTCTTGCCATCAAACTGATTCACAGACATCAGAAATTATTCTTTATCTCATCTCTTGTGGCCAAGAGACCAAGTTGGCTACTCCTTAGAGAATTGGTACTAAGACAATTTATTATGTAAGTAAGGAAAAGAAACTCGTTTTAAATACAGAAGACTCTAGTCTTTTTACCTATAAATCACAGTTGTCCTTCCAATTCTGTTTTTTATGAAGATTCCCATGAAGAAAATACCAAGGTGTATGTCATTTCCATGGTTATCCTGCAGAGAAAAGACAATTTATTTATACATTGAGTTAAATAAAGAAACTAGTCAATATATGTATAGGAATACATGCTGAACTACCAAAGAGAAGACCTTCCTCAGAATGAATGCTGGACTAACCCTTGACCAAGATATATTTTGCTGCTTGATTGGACTCTGATTTTCATTATTTCAAAGCAGTTAGCACCTAAGTGGATTCATTCTGTTGATCAGTGAGAACAGAAGAAGGCTAAATGTTCAAGGTTGTCCTCTATCAAACATCATTCAGACCACAAACTGGCACTCATTGCACAGTACCCGACATCCACTATCACCGTGCTTATAGCTACCTAGAGCCCCTATGAACACTGAAAGCAAGTCCTCTCTCACATTCTCAGTATTTCTCCAGTCATCTGTTAAAACATGTAGAGATTTCAGAACACCACACCTGGAGATGGAATCCCTCTCCAAAAGTCTACCCTTCACACTTCCTCCTTTCAGTACTGTATAGCAGTTCACAGCACATCACCATAAAAAGTACTCATATCTCTATACAATTGCATGCTCAATTTATTTTCAGTTGTTGGGTTAAATATTCAACTGCATACACCACATTAAAACAATGCAAGAACAGTGGACTTTAAGAAGTGCTATTGTTTTTGCACCTATCCATGTCTCCTTGTGGGCTCCCCTTTGAAAACCATGTGCTGCTGTTACATTTTGCAATCAGTTTTCTTATAACAGATTTTCCTTTTTTGGCTACAAAAGCTCAATATTGTTGACAAAGTTTTTCCACATTTGTCAACAAAAACAGCTCCCCCTCAGCTGTACATATAGTAACTGATTCACACTTTAAAGTGGTAAATAGAAATAGAAAAAGAGTGTGGTTAGAAAGAATTGCTAGAAGAAAGGGTATGAGAGAAGTTCATGCACCGTGTATGAACACAGTGTAGAAACCATCAGATGCCCCTGCATTTTAATAGATTGGACTAAGCTGTTCTGCTGCCCTTGCTGTGCTTGATCCTCAGAAGGCACCGATGGAGGGTCTGCACCTGTTTGTAACTACTAAGTGTTAGGACTTTGCAAACAATGGATGCCAATTTTCAAGCCCCAGTCTAAGCACTGTTTCTACACACTGCATATGTCAGCCTCTCCCACAAGTCAGCAGAGAGTCTTCAGTTTAGTCTTATTAGAGGACAACACACTCTTCTGCCTTGCTGCCAGAGGCAGGTTTAGAAGGCAAAAAGATTGGGAAGATTTGGGGGGAAATGTGTGTATTTATACACATATAAATATATAAATACGTGTGTATGTGTACATATAAATATCTATATAGAAAAAAAGAGAAAGTTGTTTCTAATTGCGTTTTCTACCTGAGAAGAAAGACAAATCTTTCATTTTTTCCCTTTGAATGCAGTTCTTAAGGCCAGCACTCTGCTCTTGGACGCAAGGCTAACACCTTCCAGCAATTTTGCCAGCACCCAGTCCACTGTTCATACTTACCTTACTGACATGCAGCGTATCTAATGACATTTTCAATACAGAAATATTTTGCAGCAGTCTGCAGCATTATTCCAAATTAATATGAGGAAAACATTTATTTCATTCATTGGCAATAAACATTCCATAATTTTCGTTGTTGGTTTGCTGGTGTTTTTCCTTTCAGCTCTTCCCCTTCAGGCCAAATCTTAGATTGGTGCCAAAGGATCAATTTTGATGCCAGCAAAAACTTGTTTTGTTTGGTGTATTCCTGTGCTTATTTTTTAAATTCAAGTTATCTTTAACTAGCAGAAAAACCTCTCATAGTCCACCACTTACAGTGGCTGGGTTGGTTAGCAAAGAGAAATGAGTCATGATGGGAACAGCAGTTTTTGGTTTCTCAGCACAACTGTTATGGCAGCATGTGCTCCATAAGGCCAGGCAGGCAGGCTATCCGTGGCAGAAAGGGGCTTCCAGTGAAGGGAAAGAGACTGCAAATGCAAAATAATCCTTGAAATTCCCCCTTAATTATAAATGTGTGGAGGACCTGTGAGCACATGTAAGAAACTAAGGAAAGGTGAAGTTGATGCTTGGTAAATAGTAACTTAGAAAGATATAAAAAGATCTCATTTTCCAACAATGTTAAAGAAGACCAGAGCTGAGGTTCATTTGCCCGTCACTTTCCCATAGACAGCACTCAAAAGAAAAGTGAGGAGCATCTCTGTTTCCCAAGTGAGAAGGTCCAAGCATATAACAACCTCTTCTGTGACAAGGATTTTAACGGAAGAGAAGTAACACTACAGCAGGCCCCTGCAATGTCCATTCAAACTACCAGCAGTCATTTCACCCTCCAGAACAGTGAAACAAGTCCTGTCTCTTTTGGACAAACATGATTTGCACACATTACAAAGGCTGCTGCAGAGTTCTGCACCATTTGATTCAGAGGTTCCTTTATAATACACACTAACATACCTTCACAGGGAAAATTTCCTGTCCAAATCCATCCAGACGTTCCACTTCATTGATGTACATTAGCTCAGCCTCTGCTGCTGTAATGCCACTGCAATTAGATTAACAAAAGGCAGCAAACAGTTCAATTTCACATGCACACAGAAAAGTACTAGTAAAAAAATGGGAGTTTCACAAACCACTTGAGAAGACACTTTGGAGATGCAGCCTAGAAATGCACAACACAAAACTAACTCTCAGCATTAGGATCATAATCAGCAAGGGGGCAAATTTTACTAAATGTCACTAAGGAAAGATACAAAGCACAGCCCAAATTACAGGAGGAACAACCTGAAGTGACCATATTACTCAGCTTCCTCTGTACATATCAAATATTTTATAGGCTTTATTAGACCATAGGCCATTGAATCAGATTATGGGTAGTTTTGGGTGGCTTATTTAAGCCACAGGGGTCCTAATTTGCCTGAATAATATACAAGGCTACTGAAGTTTCTTAAAATGACTTAAAAGGAAAGACATACATTTTCAAGTTGGCTGTTCAAAAATAAAGGCACTAAATCCAAAGGTTAAACAGATTCCCTTTCATAAGAGAGAGAACAAACCAGCTGAAAACTTCTACACATGTCTACACATGCTCCTGTCGCAGCTCAGGAATTCAGACAGATTTCAATTCTCAAAAGCAGGTCAGAATAGACTGCAGGTTTTTCCAAGAGAAGGCCACTATTAATTTTTCTCCTTGTTGCTTCTCCTTACCACAGCTTACAAACAGAAATATAGGACCCAGACAAATACTTGGGAGAAAGGATGTTGATTATGATCTACCTTGCAGAAGTGAGGGAAAGTATTTCTTTGTGTTGCAGAAATAGCACTAGAGAGCACAGCAGGTGGGAAATCTTTCCTTTCAAGGCTGTGAGTTAATGAAGAGCACACAAGCAGCCCACGGCAGAGAGAGAAGAGCAGAACCAGGACTGTTCATGGCCACCTTGGGAGCTTTCCCTTGGGTTGAATCAGAGGCCAAGGCTTGCATTGAAGCTCAGACTGAGAACGGCCTAAGACTCAGAGACTGGCATTTGTCCTTTTACAACCACTTTCTGTCATGTAATGGGGAACGCCCCATCCTTCAGATAACATTCCTATTGCATATGACATGGGCACTGCCATTTTTCCCAGAACAGCACTCTAGAGGTTTGAATACTTCCACCACCAAAACACCCGGACAACACGAAAGAAGCCTGCCCACAAAGCAGGTTTTTTTACTGAAGCACTAAGGCAAACACTTCTAGCTCCTTAACTAGTAACACTATCCTGTGTCTTCTCCATGAGACTTAAAACACAATTCCTGTTATTGCCATTTCCATTACACTGGGAGCACATGTATCCTTCCCCTCTTAGGAGACCTTCAGATCACCCCTGATCAAGTCATAGGGTCTTTCGCAATCAGGATTTAAATGAAAGAAAAAAATTTAAAGGACCCTATGACATAGTGCAACTAGTGTTAGACATGCTCATTAAACCTAAGGGTGCAAAGGCTCATTTATTTGGGATTAAGTTCCTCAGCCATTTTGTGTTTACAAGAGGCAGATAATCTTTTGTGATAGACTAATTAAAAATCCAGTGAGACAAAGCATAATAATAACAAGAAGATAGGCTACTTAAACACTGCCAGGAATGCACAAGGAGGCAGAGAAGTACTAAAAGGATGAAAATAAATAAATAAATAATCCAACTTTTAACATGTCAACCTCACCTGTGAGCCCGGTGCTCCTGAGCAACCTTTTGAGTCAGCTCCTCCAGGAGAGCCTCATCTTGGGTCCAATCCTGTAAGAACATGAAGTAGCATAAAAGACTAGTCAACCAAAGAGAAAGAATACAAAATGGCAGACAAATTATGACAGCAGATATTTCAAGAGTCTTTATTGTTCACACTCTTCCAGGTAGTCACAGAGAGAGAACCTATCATCAACCACATTGACAATTCAGAGCATGGGATTCTGAAAATGTACAAGGAAAACACAAGAGTCTGATTTTTTTTTTTTTAATAACTTTTTTGGGAGGGTAAAATGATACTGTCAAAAGCAGGGCTAAGATGCTTATTATTCCAAAATGGGGAAAGGAGTGTAGAGCACAGATAAGGGATCTTTTCCTGAATAAGGACCAAAGAATTCTTTCAAAACACTTGGAAACATACAAATTAATATATACTTTTTAAAAGACCCCAGTATAATACACAGACCATGGAGAATGAATTCATGAGTATTTTTTGCCCTGCAACATACAGGTACTCCCTTTCTCGTGTTAAAGGGATTGAAAGGTTTGCTATCTTTTCAAATATGCAATAAACTTACTTTACACTTGCAACATATTTCTGACCAGACATTTTTACATTCTGCCAATTTAATAAAGTGCGGTACAAATAATTCTGAAATAATTGGGAACAAGTTAATAAAGGAAGTCAGCTCATAAATTCAAGGCCAAAAAGAGGAAGCTGAAAAACTGTTTTGCAAAACCTCAGAGTTCTTATTTTTATTTTAAAAAGCCTTAAGGCTGCCTGTAATGTACTTAAATACACTGCCTCTTGCCCAATGGGGCCTTCCCCTCTGATATTTGCTTCTGCCACAAAAAAATGTGAAAGTGGTAGCGTGCTAATGAAAAATGGCACAGTGCATGCCTATGCACAGCTACACACCTGTGGGGCGTACTGTGTACATAACTTTGTTCTTTTCACCGCTGAAGAAATGCCATTTGACACACATTGTAGCCTCACAAGATCAAACAGCACAAACATAGCTGCCCCTCCCTCATCCACAAACTCACTTTACTAATGAATTTATAGCAACCTTCTTGTTGGAGCCCTTTTCTATGCCCGGGACTCAATGAAATCCTCCCACTTGTTTAGGGACTAGTTTGTATCTGCAGCACTTAGCAACTGTTACTGAACTTGTAGCGAAATATTTACTATTATGTTATCCACTCCTCCCCAGAAGAGCAATGACAAGTAGTTAAAGAAAAGTCTAGAGAAACAGTTGATTTAAGAGTAGTCATCTGAAGGCTTTAGGAAGCAGACACTTTGCTCATTTTCTTAAATTTAATAATGGATGAAAGGCAAGATATCACAAAGTGAGCACATGTAAAACAGAAGAGAGCTGATCGCACCCACCATGGAGGCAGCAGACTCAAAATCAGTGGTTCTGAGATGGACCCCAAGGGTAAACTACTGAATCATGGAGAACTGAACCACCTGAAAGCTCCCTTAAAGCCTCCCCTGATTCTTTTCTGAACAGAAAAGTGGTACAAGTGTATCGCCGGCAATGTTCAAGACCAGGCTGGATGGTGCATCGAGCAATCTGGTCCAGCGGGAGGTGTCCTTGCCCGTGGCAGGGGAGTTGGCACTAGATGACCTCTAAGGTCCCTTCCAACCCAAATCATTCTATGACTCATTCTATATTGAAAACATTTGGCAGAAGTTCAGTAATTTACAAAGTGACACCCTGACAACATGTTTCTCTGTATATGTTTGCTTCCATCTTCTTTCCCACTTCGGTTCTCATACACAACTTCATAAGTCATCAGCCATACAAAAGATGATCAACTACTTATCGATAGATAAGGTGGCTTACTAAAGAAATCTTGCTCCACCTCCACTTGTCAGGCTAAAGAAGTTCCTTAATGAAAGGGCAGTACTAAAGCCACATTCTATATGCATATTCTATACACAGCATATTCATATCTCTGCCCATTCATGAATGGCTCTTCTTCCTGCTTTTTCAGGTAGTATTAAACTGTCTACTGGCTCAAAATTGCACTTTCACTTCAGGACACTGCTTAGATGTCACCTTTTCCAACTTAAGAATGGACTGTCCGCTGCAGTTTCTGTACAAAGAGCATCAGCAAGCAGGATGAAATGCTTCTGGAAGTGCCTTTCTCAAGCCTTCAAATTACAGTGAGATGAATCATTCTCCCTCTACCACTCCACTAATTGCAGAGGGAAACCAGATGCCTTAACTTCCAGACAACTACACTCAGGGCATGGGAACCCCACCCTGCTTCCAAATATTTTTTCTAGCTAGAAAGAATCCCATGATCTTTTATATTTTAAGAAGCTTACACTCAAGACTCATTCTGATGGACTTGCTCAACTGAGATAAACCTGGCCTTAACTTGAGAAGGATTTTTTTATTTTTTTTTTTACTTCTCTAATCCATCCTCCCAGAGAGGCTCTACGTCATGGACTGCTAGTGCTTGACATTTGTCACTGAATTTCCGACATCATTAGTGATCCAAACTCCTTCCCTAGGCATTAAAATAATTTGTTAGTTTCCAATGTAAATTTAAACCAAATTTACAGCTCAGTCCCTGGAGAACATTTTAAGAAGACCTGATTCATACTTCCCTTCAGTCCAGCAGTCAGCTGATATAAATCCACATTCCCTTGAAGAAAGGCTGCATGGTTTGCCCTGTGACACAACATTTACTTCATCAGCAGCCCTCATAACCTGTAGCTATGCTATGTTACTAATAGCACAGTACTGCTAAAATACACCTTTTTAAATAGCTGTGAATTCTCCTTTGATTCAAAGATGTACGTTTCTTCTGTTGACACCTACTCCTAGTGGAGGCTCAATAGGAACTGAAAATGGGCTGATCTCCCATAGCATAGAATCATTCAGCTGTAATCAAGTATATTGCAAGTTTTGGGGAGCAATTATTTCCACTAGTATTAGTTCAGTGCTGGTGTTTTTATGCTGTTATCAACCAAGTCATCTCTGAGGCATGGAGAAATTTTTCATAGAAGACCATAAAAGAGAGGGATAAGGAACTCACCATAGGAAACAAGATATATTCTCGGAGGAAGTCATGAGATTCAAACTGATTATAGTCTCCAAAATCCGCTGGAAAAAACAACACAATTACTCATTTGGACACTTTCCACACATGTTAAGACCACACTCAACCTTTGCACAGATGCTTAATTTCCAGTGGGTGAGCGCTCTCTCAAGCCACAACCCAGCACAAAGATTTCTGCTTGTACTTCAGCTTCTAACATGGAGATCTGAAAATAATAGTGTTGTTACCAGAGATCAAATAACAGCCAACAAGTAATTTCTTTCTTTTGATCCCTAATATAATGTCCATTTGCAATGCTTAACAATCAGGAGTTGCAAGAGTTTCTTTTTTCTGTTGCCTTCTTGAACTCACCAACATCAAAAAAGGCTGGGATTGCTCAGCCTCTTTAAAAATGCTGCACACTTTTGCTTCTCCAATGCTTTCAGCCCTGATCAGGCAAAAACAAATAAACTTTAGCCTACCTCTGTCACAACTCTACACAGCGGTACAAAAGATGCTTAGTTTTACAGCCTGTAAGGTTAAAATCCAGGAGTCAATTTTCTTAAAAACTTTCAACGACCAGCATGGGGGAGGGTTTATCCTTCTGCAGCCGTTGTAACAGCACAAGCACTCTGCTGGTCTAGCTGACTGGCCCACACCTTTCACTAGCTTTTCTACTTCTTCAACATCTCCATGCTCACATTCACATATCCATCAGGCTGAGGAGTCTTGTCTAAATGTCCTTGAAACTGTGGAGTTTTGAAAATGCTTCCTAAAGGCTAGACTAAATTAAAAAAAACATAACAATGCCTATATTTATCTATCTGTTAAATACACAACAGCTTGTATCAGACGAGTATCTTGCCAGGAGGTTTTTATTTTATATTAATTGAACTGCATCAAAGGCCATCTACAAGATTCTCATATTATAGAAGTTGGAAATCCCCACCATAAATCATATTATCTAAACCTCCTTTCAAAGCTTCTAGACAATTTCACTTATTGCAGGATGCCAAAAATGCAGTTTCATTTTGTTTCTACCTCAGAGTTATGTTTTAACATAAACAGAAAGAAATCAAAATGGGCATGAAACAGTCTGTAAGTTTTTAAAAGAAATAAGTATTTCAAATACCTTTGGTTGCATCACATACAAAGAACAAAGGAAGTAATACAACGTCAGGAATAACAGGATTGACTCACTCTCAAAGTTAGGTAAAAGCTCCAAAAACACAGGACCAGTGAAACTTATTCAGTATCTATTCAGACCTAACTTACACACTGGGAAATCCTCATTTACCTAAACTGAAAGATTTATTATGGACTATTTCCCTTTATTAATCAGACATTTCAAGATTTGACAAGAAACATTTTTTCTTTCAATTTTTAACCAAGATAAGATACTAAAATCATATTTCTACTGCTCTAGAAAAGACCACGTTAGCCTTATTATTGACTGAACCTTTAATTTTCAAGAATCATATCTTCATGTTTGCTATTTATGCATCTACTTCCCCCTTCACACTTATCAGAGAGCACGCATAGAACATCATTGTCAAAACTCCACCCTAGGTTCTCAGTCAGTTGTGGATAGACTGAAACATACTTTATCCAAATACAGGGCTTCCTCCTCTGCCCATATACATTGTATGATCCCACTTTTACTGATGTCCTTATGAGGCTCAGAGTAAAAATCCAGTTGTAAGATTGAGTTTATTATTAATTTATAACTCACATATCAATTATGGCTATGTGTTCTTTCATACTTCACGTAGCACTATGCAGCAAAATGAGTTTTTAATTAAAGGCAAAATTAAAGCTGCTGCTGTGCTCTTTGATGTAATTTGCATTTAAAACCAGAGAACGTGAAGCAAATTCATTATTGCAAAGTACTCCGTGGTCAGGGTTGGAAGAATAGGAGTTTTGTTCAGATTCACTTACATGAATTTCACAAATAGGAAAGTTGAACACTGTGATGTGGTCCATCATTCCCTCCCAAAGGGTGTGTTTCATCTACAGCAGTCCACCCATGCACTTTTAAATCAATGGAAAACCCAGCTGTTGTGAGTAGGAGTCATACAAGGCCTTAGTTAGTACCCAGCCAACACAGAAAACAGACCAAAAGAGCCATTGCTGGAAAAAGGCCGTTGGGTCATGTCATATCTTACCTTGCACTGCCAAGCCAGCTAGTCGAACTGCCTGCTCAAATGAAGAAATTAATCGGCCATCAAGAACATCTTTTTTCACTTGTAGGTAATATTGATATCTGCAAATAAAAATAGAGGACAAATTATAACACCAATAAGTTCGCACATTTTCTACAGAAAATGAGACTGCTGAAAGGAAGAAAAATTCACCCCAAACAGGTCACACTGTTAAACAGCAGTCTGCACCTGGCATCAGAAGCTCCACATTACTGAAGAAAGTTAATATAATTCCTACATGTACAATGCTTCCAGGTGGACAAAAAGGAAAAGAAGAAGCTTTAATTTGTGTTCTCTAGACCACCTGGAAGAAGCATATCTGCTGGGATTAGCACTTCCATAGATTTTACAGAGGTTACTAAACACAATACAACGACCAATGCAAAAAAGGAGCTGTTCCACATTTCTTCTACTGTTTTTGCTGCAGTGTCACCATATTGATTGAAGAAAGGATTTTAGCAATATACTTTCGTCTGTAGATGCAATTTTGACTATGGCCCATATAAAATTTATTTTAATTGGCATCTTTCACATGTAAGGATGATTTAGACATACAAATCAAGCAAACCCAGCTTCTAAAAAAATGCACTTTCTCATCTGCAGTAACTAATCACAAGACAAACTGCGATAGTTTAACCACAGCAACAGAATTCACACATTTCACCTTACATTTGCAATAGAGTAGATTAAGACAAACAGGAAGCATTCCACAAAAACCTTAATAAGTTACTGTGCCCACCTATGCATCCCCTCCACCCACTGAACTGGACCAGACCCACAAGAGTTGGCCAAAGCTGCATGGATGTGGTAGCAGTACCTTCTGATTATCAGGCTAAAGCCCCATGGAGACAGATTTGTTATACAGTTGAGCTATAGTAATATAATGACCTCATGCTAATTAGCTGAAACTTTTGGTGCAGACATATATGATCAGTCACATTGGTGATGAAACACAATTCCTTCTCAGCTGATACTCAACTCCTCATCAAGTCTGAGCCCAAAGGTCAAGGTACCGTACCAGTGTAGTCCCAGTCCACATGTGCACTCAGCCTCATGCTCCCAACCCCTGGGTGGCCAAAGTTAGGAACCCCAAAAACCAACAGAAGGGCTTTTTCAGGCTGTGATCAGACACACCAGTCAGGCTGCACTGAATTAGGTTAAGAGATTATTGCACCCTTTGCACACCTATTGCATATGTGCTTGCTCCCTGAAACAGAGCGCATCCACTTAAAATGGCATGGTTTTAAAAAATAATTGCGGGAGATAAACTGGGGTAGAAAGAAATGTTGGTAGAAAGAAATGTTACACAAGCATGCCAGCCAGTCCCAGAGACTGTAATCTCTGCGAGGATGACAGCAAAGTCTGTGTGCAGTGAACTCCTAACTGGGCCCAGCTGCAACTAGCATACCACATCTTACCTTACATTTGAACCCTTTAGCAAAGAAATTGTTCTGCTCTTGTTTTAGAGTGTAACTCACCAGTCCCAATGGGAAAGGAGAGCCACAATGACATAGCCTCTGAGAAAGAGACTTCACTGCCCTAACTATACTCACAAATTGTTACCATTTAATTCTGTGTTGAGGCATTAGAAAAATATAATCTCATTTAAAATGCTCAGATTTGGCTTTCACACATCCTAATAAAGATTAAAACTTCAGGGGATTTTGAAATTTCATTGAGAGAGGCAATGTAAAATGCACACGGCTTCTCAGCTCGAGCCCTGTGCTTCAGCCACAAGTTTCATACTTGCTCAGTCCAAGAGACAAATCAGCTTGATTCCACTTCTTTGCAATGACTAAATCCCAATTCTGAAAATACGCATGTTTTCATAAAACCTTGACATAAGCACTTTGTTAAGTATGCAGGTGAGCAAGTGCTTGCTGAACTTAGTCTTCAAAACCTGTAATCCTACAAACAGCTATTTGCGACCATGCTACGTATACATGTGAGTTACATATTCTAGTAGTCTAACAAGAACAGTAAAATCCATATCTGCCATAAAGTTAAACAGAAAACTAAGAGACTACATGAAAGTCAAATCAATGTAAATTCTTACAGTGCTATCCTAGTTCTACAGAAGTCAAGAATGTCACCAGCTTTTGTGAAGCCATTATTTCAACCACAGTGTCCACATAACAACAAACCATAGAAAGAATTGCGTAAGCATCACCAAAAACACAACATCAATGCAGTTATCAAATATTATGACCTAGACCTGCAAAAGAAACAGGATGTGGGGTTTTAGTTGCCAATACTTTGGGACAACTAGGACAGCAAACAGCACCCACAATCTGAGAAAGATGCCTATGTACAGGCATTTCACCCAATCATGAGAAAGAGGTCACATTTAAAAATATTAATACAAATATTCTACAATATTATAGAACTGTAGAAAGGGTTGGGTTGGAAGGGACCTTAAAGATCATCTAATAATTTTAGGATTTACTTTATCTTGACATGCAGTAAGAGTTTAAAGGACATACATTATTAGTGCTCTGACATTAACTAGTGCATCCATGAGAAACAACTTCATGGAGCAAGTTGTCACCTTTCACAGGCTAGCACTCTGAAACGCAATCACCCACTGCGGCTCTGGCACCTGTTTCAATGGAAGTGCCAAAATAAACCAAAGAAGACTGAGGCAGAAACCTGTGGTCTGTACCTGCTTCCTCTTTACCCCTGGAACAAGTGACAACCACCCAAGGAGTCCCCTGACATCTCTTTTCATGGTACCCAAGTAAAGCATGAAACGGGACATCTCCTTTCCCAAGGCACCAACTGGAGTGGCTAATTCCACTGTCAGGGCAGAGAAGGAACATACCCTGGAGGAAGCTCCACTACAAGGCTCTAATAACTCCACCAGCCACAGATTTATGACTCAGTCATGCTGCAAAACTGTGGTGAGGCTCCCAGCCCAGCCAATGGAGAGGAGCAACTGGCCAATATTCTGTTGGAGGCTCCTACATCTGAAATTACATTAAATGCTGTTATTATGTCAATATGCTAGCTGAGACTGCTCTTTGTTAGCTTGGATTGCAAGAGCAGATTTATAATTTGAGGGAAATCAAACATTTTAAAAATGCTTCAGCTAAAGATTCACAGAGGAAAGCTGTTTCAGAAAAGCAGATAAAACATGCATTTCATAAGCCTTCTATTAGGTGGTTTAGTTGGGAAAGCAAATGGAAAGTGAACAAAAGAGAAGGTTTGCAATTTGCACCCTCAAATTATAAAACACAAAAAATTCAAAATTAGGACTTACAAAGCTTTAATCACAGAGCCATTCTGGCATACTAGCGAGTGCAGGGCAGAAAAGACACCACCATAGCCAAGTGGGCTGACAGCTGAAATCTCTCACCTTTGTTGCTCACTTTGGGTTAAACATTTTTAGCAGAGCCATTGTGTATTCAGTATAATAAAGGCTACTGCAGTTTGCCAGCCTGTAGTTAATTCCAAGGGGAATGGGAGTGGACAACAAGTCTGAACAAAGCCATCATTATAAGGATATCATTTCCCACAACCCTGTTTAGCCAACACACAAAACATTAAAAGTATATTTGCATGTATTGCATCAAAAAGCACACTTTTTATAGAATAAACGAGCTGCAACTGGACAACTATAAGACTTCTCAACTCCAGAATAAACATTTGTATTTTAGCAATCCATTCTACATGAGAGGAAAAAACCCCACCAAAACCCAGTAGTAGTAAGCAGAAGACAAGGGTAATGGTTTAAAATTTAATTGCAATAACCAGATTCAGACTCTGCTACAGCTGTGTAAATGTAGGGAAGCTCCATTTGCCCATACAATTCTGCATAGACCTCCCAAGATCACAGTTCACATTTGTTCTCCTGTCACTTCAAAAAAAGAATGTGGGTGTTTGGATAGTGTCACAATTCATTGTACCCTTCTATCAACACTGTTTATCTGATGTAAAACCCCTCTTGCTATTTTATACATGCAGAAAATAACTCCATTAATTTCACCAATTTCCATTCTCTTCAACAACCAATGTTTCAGGTATCACAAGCCACAGAGAACCTGGCCTGATGAAAAGTAGAAGTGAGACACTTGTAGAGAAATTAAAGGCTTGTTTACAACAGTAAGACTCTGGGTTAGGTTTGCTGAGGAATTACACTGCATCTTCAGGATTTTCTTACTAGTGACTTCCAAAAAGAACCACAAAGCAAATACTTCCTTACTTTAATAATTACTCAGTATTGTCAGATACACCAGCCTTAGTAATCAAGCAGCATCCAAATCTGTTAGGAACTGTACAAGAACAGAAGGAAAAAAAAAGCTTTTTGCCAAAGGGATTTATATTTTATAGAAAAAGGTGAAAGGATCAAGCTAATAAGGATTATTACTGTTTGAATACTGTAACATGATCTGTCTGGATTTTTGTTATTTCTCCCTGGTTTTACTTTCCTTCTCTGTACATCAGGGACAGGAAGGGTTTGGAATATACACATTATCTCTAGTGCCGCAGGAAACACTTGGAAAGCTTTTTTTTTTTTTTTTTAAATCAGTGTGTTTTATCTGGAAGTTTTAAACTGATATAAATACTTTACAATTTCAGTACCAATAAATATTTACCTTTAGTATATCTGAAAATAAACAGAGCACTACAAAACATATATTCGTTAGTCAGGAGGTACAACTCCTTTAAAATCATCTGTAATGATGCAATTACTGGCATGACTAACTTTTTTATAACTCATTAGGTACCATTTTGGCATTGAGCCTATCTATTGGATAACTGCACTGCTATGTAGCTTAACTTCTTCTCTGGAGGAAAAAAGAACTGCTTTACCATTTCATAGCTCCAAAATAACAAGACTTTAAGACCCAAAGGAGAAACAGATTGGTCCACGAGTGGTATAGCACAGTAACTTTAGCTCTCTTCCAACTTAAAAAAGAAAAAATTGCAGTTAGAGTACAATATGATCTTCTAAAATTAGGAACACAATAAAAGTCTCATTGAGTTACAGTAACAGTCCAAGTCAGGTCATTTGAGTTTATCTTAGTATGGTAATATACTTCTGAGAAGAGATGCTGCAGTGTACCCTTACACAATGATGAGCCCACAGGGGAAGCAGTTTCTCCAGAACAGAGGCCTTTTAGAATTTACTAGAATTATTTTAAGAATTAGCTTTGATATTGATGTGTTTATTGTACACCTCACACCTTAAAGCCTGCCATCATTTTGGCTTTGATACTATTTAGCAACAGGATTCCACAGATATCTGTATGCTGCATTTGAAACAGAAACTCATTTTTCCTTTTAAGGACTGGGTCTTTCATATTTTCTCAGCCTTTGAGTTACCTGAACTCAGGTCTTCAGCGGGCAGCCAAAGGAACCAAATGGTAATGACCAAAAAGTGATTTCTATTTATTTATTTCATATTTGAGACAATCATATTACTACTAAACTCTTACTGATTGCCTTACCAAGAAAAACATGTTTTAAATGTATTAATGATTTTTAGCCCAATTTTATAGAGTATCTGAGGCACACAGTTGGTAAAGCTCTCATGGAAACTTGGGCAGGAATCGGTGGCAGATTTGGGAGATCTAGGTTTTGTTCCCAAGTCTCAATCCAGAGTCCTACTTACTGGATGCAGCTTATTTCAGTGGGTCACTCAATACCCTGCAACAATTCTGACTACAAAATTAGACTGGATTTTATGTGACAAGAAAGGCAGGCAGGCAGACAAGACTGGTCTTTTCATATACAACATTCAGTATAGTGGCAAAGATGGTGTTATGATTTCTGGGCCTGAGCATGCTGAAACACATTTCAGATGCAAGGATTCAATCAGCACATCTTAATCTAAAGGCATTTAAAAAAAAAAAAAGTTCATAGATTGATGATGTCATTGTCAGGAACACAGTGCTAATGCCTCAGTCTTTGCCACTTTTAAAACTTAGATGGTGTTGATAAACAGCGTATCTCTAGTTCATTCCTCTGGGATTTCATCAACTGCTCACCCAGCAAAAGTCTGATTTTTTACAGTACTAGACAATAGGCATTTATCTGGGGTTTGTGTTAGAATATAAAAAGCAATGGCAGTGCTTCCACTAATGTAAGGGTAATGTTTTTGGATGGGTATTATAGAGAACAAGTCTACCACACCCTGTTACAGACCTTCAAGAAGTATAGCAGACTTGCCAAAAAAAAAAAAAAAAAAAAAAAAGAGGGAAGTAGAAGAAAGAGTCTTTGTCACACATGCAGGAGGAAATTCCTTCAGAAGCTCAAACTGTCAATGCCAATAGTTGAAACACAGTCATAACATTTTCTAGGGTAAGAACTCTTTGATCATAAAAACCTTATATGGTAGGTCAAGGTTAGCTTCAGGTAACTGAGAAACGAGGTTGTTCAAAAGCAGTATCCAACTGCCTACATCCTGGTTTCCTCCACCAGCTGGACGGAAAACATGACTGAAACTAAAACCAAAATAAATACATGGGAAAATTTGTGTAATTCCATTTCCCCTTCCTAATGAAACAGAACAGTGCTGGAATAGCAGCATACTCACACATATGACTGAAAAAGGAGGACAGATCAGAACACCTTGGTCAATCTCTCTCTTTAAAAGCAACAGTTTATAGTTGAAGGGGAGAAGAGGGGGATCTGGCTAAAACAGGCTACCTTCCCAGTGATGGTCACTTTCCATTCATTTTGATACGCAGCTTGTGAGACAAGGACAGATGAAGCACAGCCTGGATGTCTGGCTTGCCCGGTGAGCAGCGATGAAACACACACTGAAGGAAGGGCCAGCTACCATGTCTGACCAATGATGTTCCTACTAAATGCCAATGTCTCCCAAAGGTTAAGGGCCAGCTACACAGTCAGCTTCTGGGTAGAATGGGGAATCCTTTGCACACCTAAAAACAGTCTGATGAAAATTTTGCTGTGTTAGTTGTCATTTAGCATCTCCATTCCAGCAGTTTACACTGAAAGGTTGTTTGTTTGCCTGTGTTCCCCAAAAGACAGTGTTAAAATTTCAGATCTCCACCTCCTCCAATTCATTACATAGCTGGAAGGTTTTAAAAGTAAATGCAAAGTATTTTAAGAGCAATAAGGTTATTGACTGATTCATGTCAGAAAAAAAAGTGTCAAATTTCTGCAGCATAACTGAGCAAGTGAAAAATACATGTATTACAAATGGTAATTGGACTGGTTAGGAAGGCTTTATAACCAGTATATGCTTCCAGTACAGTCTGGTATCAAAGTGCTGCTTGTCTTTGGTGTCCAATGTCAAATGAACGGCCAGTGAAACCCTCAGCACTCAGACACGAGTTAACAGCATCACATTCAGCATCTTCATTGGCAGCAAATTGGATTGTAAAGGAGTGCCCTTCAAGTGTTTTTCTTTTTCTGCCATTTCTGATGGGCCACAAGCACAGACATGTACCCCAGGCCTTGCTGCAGCCTGCAGACACGACACAAACCTTCCGAAACACGCACTCCTTCCACGAGAGGCTTAGCCAACAGATGTAACTTTACAGTACTCACCAATTTCTCTATATTTAAAAAAAAAAACCTCAACCACAACAGGTCCATCCTCTGCACTGGTGCTTTTTGTTAAGAGTGCATTTTACTTTTTGCATACTCCAAGTTCAAATAAACCCACAAACACAAAGTGAAGCTTCAAATAAAAAGGCCAGTAATGGCATGCTTTAGCAAGAAAGAAAGGCAAGCCACAACCTGATCTTGATTTTCTGCCCTTGAACTCTTGAATTAATTATAACAAATTACAGGGAGCCCCACTACAATTTATAAGCACAATAAACTCCCTTACAACCACCTATAATTTTATCAGAGTTAATCCAAATACCTGAAGAATTATACAGCACAAAACTCCAACATGCCTTTCAGAGTAAAAAAAGAGGGGAAGCCATGGTCTCTGGTCTTCTGAGCCCTCTCTCTCAGCAAAGGCTACATTTGGCCTCTGCAAACTGCAGTCCAGCAAAGCTTGATGATAACACCATAGAATTCATCTTAATAAAGGCTCGAGTGGGATTGCAAAAGTAAAGTAAAGCAAAGCAAAACAGCCAAAATTTTATAATGAGAAGAAATCTGTATTTTAACATTTTCAACTGAAAAAACCGTCAACATTCAATGCCAGCATAAATATTACGCACAAACACTAGAATAAAAAATCTGAAGTGAAAAGTTTGTTATCTAAACATCTTTGAAAAAAGCAGCGTATCCATTTGGTTTTGGTTTTAAGCACATGCTAGAAGTATTGTTGCCCAACATGGCAGTCCTACTGACTACACAGTACTCACGCTGTTAGGTTTAAAAACATGCTCAACTGTGCGCTCATGTCACCTGAACCGAACAAAACACTCAAATCTGTCTACAGAGATCCAAAGGTTACAGTACAGGAGACTATTTTTTCTTTTTAGCTTCACTTTATTTTTTGATCACAAAAAAATAAAAATAAAAAAGGTAGAACTGAGTCGGGTAGGTGAACCACAGCCATGCCACATACTGCTTTTCACACACAGATCTCAACAGGGTTGGGGTTTTTTTTGAGTGCAAACCCTTAAAGTCTTACACAACTGCAGCCTCCACCTTCACTTTTCCACTAACATGGTCTTCTTCCCCTTTCCCGCACAGGATTCCGGGGCTCTTCCTCCTTGCCCTGAGCTGTGTGTACCAGAGGCAGCTATTGCTGTGGTGTGGCACTCTGGATAGCAAAACAATTCCACCAGCCACCACCTGTCCTTCGCTGCAGAACACAAAACATGAATAGGAGCTCCAACCACATATAGGCTCCACCTATATATAGGTGCTCGCTAATACGACATGGCATGCAGCCTGTGTGTCATTTCCCACTGGATTAGTCACATCCTTGGAAAGAGCAGGTCCCACACATACAGAGCAATTCATGCACCCATATTTTTAGATGGCATAAAACAAAAAGCATCCTTAAATGGCACCTACAAAGTTCCATCCTCACAAAGACGTAAAAATGAAAAGATGAGCCGTGGCTATGTACGCCAAAGACTACTAAACCTCATGGAGAAGAGGAGCACAGCAAAACTTGTTGGTCTTTCCAGAGTCTGAACTAGATTACAGCAAAAGTTACATTAGACCCCAAAAAGTTAATAATAGCTGAGATTTACTTCCTTTATTCATACGCGTTGACTCAGTTCAAAATATGCTGTTCCCTGTGCTGAAAAACAAGGCAGCTAACCTTCAAGCTGTATCTACTGTGGGAAAAGGTGGTTTAAGTTACATATGGAAGCAATATGAGTCAACAGTTTGAAAATTCTCCTGGTAGCCAGCCAGGTTATGGTCAAGCAGGTTAGAATATCATGCTAAAAAAATGTGGTGAGTTAACTAGAACATATGTATACTCTGCAACACTGAAAATAAATAGATAACTTTTTTTTTTCTTTTAAATCAGGCCTAAGTACATGCATAACTATTCTTTGGACCCAAAGCAAACATGAAGAATTCTCATTGCCCCATTCTCTCCCTCTCATTGTGCCAGTTGGAACAAATAAAATGCATACACCACATAAGGCACATCTCATTTTTTAATATATATTTTAAATATTCTCCTCCCATTCAGCTCTAAATTCTGGAATGATCCAAGTCCACCAGGTTTTTCTGGCTAAATGTACTGCTGTGCACTGATGCAAAAGTTGAACCGAGTGAGCACATATGCCAGTGAACAACCGGTATGCATACGTAAGCATCCAAAAGCACATCACAAAATAATTGGTTTGTGGGTCAGAGCAGCATGCAAGTGTATTCAGGTGTTACTTTATTCAAAGAGCAAGTGAACACGTTCAGACTTACAGAAGAATGTGTGTTTGACCTGAACTTAAAAAAAAAAAAAAAAAAAAAGCTCTGGTAGCCTGCAGTGAAACCTTGCTCATGAGTTTATAAAGTTCATTTACAAAACCCTATCAGCAAAACCTTTAGGTAGTATCCTAACTTCATATAAGCAATATCTGAGAAAGCTCTATTGATGTAGTGGAATTTTGCCCTGTAGGGAGGAAAAACCCAGTCCATTGGCTACCATGCTTTACAGTAATCTGCCCTGATAATAAAGAAAACACTGCTTGAAATGTGACACAATGAAGTTGCTGCCTATCTATAGGTCATCAGTACAACAGCTTGTATTCCTGCAAAAAGACTGCTGAAACACCTACATTAGTGCTCACTGCCAGCAGAAAACAGGAAAACTCAGGTTGCTTCCATCTCCCAAAGAGCTCTGGGTAACCTTAGTGTTTCCACAGTAATAACTGAAAACAGTCACCCCTCACATCAGTAAATCATGCAATAAAACCACGGCCCAGGAAGTTGTAGCATCCCAGTGAACGCAACCCTGCAGAAGTGAACACAGCTCTGATAACAACGGGATGTTGCCAGAAAAGTATGTGAATCAGCGCCCTGTTGGGTAGGTAAAATAGATCCATTTCATGAAATGAATAATTATTCTTTGTAAAAGCTTCAAAAACAGCTGAAGATATCAAGTGCAAAAGCAGCTGCCAAAGATAAAACAGTGAACCAGTAAACATCTCACTGCACAGGAATCTGACATCTTCCGACACTGAGATTTCTGCCAAATTCTTGTTGAGATTTTCAGCTGTATAAGGGCCTCCACACAAATGCTTCTTTTAAACACATTTGGAGACTCCAGAATTGTACTGACATCCAATTGCAGCTCCTTTAGTGTTATACCCTGCCAGCAAGGCAAAAAAAAAAAAAATATTAAAGGTATTCAGCTGCCTGAAAAAGGGTAAGTTTAGAACTAGTTTTCAAGGTTTGTGCCTCAGCTATAAGAGAACGGAAAAAGTTTGCTCCAGCCTGCAGTATAAACTTCAAAATTCAGTAAATTTAATTGAAGACTGGAAGTGCTACTAAAACCAAGATTTCCACTGTTTATTGAATTCTCAAATTTCAAAAAGGTGCTAGAAACCTCCATCAAAACCCACAAATCTGTTTGCTCACATGCGGCTGCTATTGGCTTAACCATCTTTCTGATGCTGTACACAAATTTCAGACATTTATCTGTGACTTCTAAATGGTAGACCAACGAGCCACAGTTTCCTTTTTAAAACACACTGTAGAAAAGAGAGAATGAATCACCTACAAAAGCCATGCACAACAGAGGAATCCTGAGTCATGCTGTGGAAATGGCCATTTTTTCTCACTGATTACACAGGAAGTCTACAGCAACCTTCACACTCTTCATCAGGAGAAACTATATGACTGAGGCAGGATCAGTCTGTGTTGTGAAGACTTTAAGCAATATATTCCCTAGCAGTTTGTATTTCCCTAAGGAGAAAATACTAGTCACTGCTACTGCATCACATGAAAGACAAGCAGAAGAATACTAGCCCCAATCTAGGTAACATACTTATCCGTCAAAAACAGTGCCTTAAACTACACTGGGAGGCAAGTCAGATGCAGCACAGCAATCTGTGAGCTACAGCATAATATTCACCGCGCGCTCCTTAATGACTGGGCAACCTCATTCTGCAATGACAGACGTTGCTACTGCATCTTCAGGGGAAAAAGGCAGTCAAGCAGTTTGCAAACTCTAAATGACAAAGGCAGTGAGCAGCACAGTTTATAGGCTAGAGGAGGAATTATCCTTTTCATCTTCGTTTGAGGAGATGCATAAAGGCTGATGGGCACTTCTGTGATTCAAGCAGCTAGGGATGACAAGCGGTTTCCCTTTTTCCACTTTTCTCCTCCTTTCTCCTGTAAGCCAAAACATTGAAGAGTACATAAATTTTTTTTCTTAGGGAAAGCAAAATTAATCCACCAGAGTAACTATCTCTGTCGCTATTATGCTAAAATCTCACAGAAGAGGAAGAGAAGAGATATTGTGTATGCATTGTATATTTCAAAATAACTCCCAAGCTCCTCACTGTTAGCCATAAGTGAGAAATTAGAAACAGATGTTTGCTGAAATAACTTATTCCTTTCTTCTGCCTAAAAATTGAGCAAATAGATTCATAAAGACACACAATGCCTTCTTCCAAATAAAGATCTGCTTAATAAGACCCTAATGTAAACAGGTCAGAACCAAGCTTTCAAAAGTTGGGCAGGGTAATCACAAGTGAAGTAGATAGGCTGTTCCTCTCATAAGTAAACAAGTAAACTTTGAAACTGTCTCATTTAAGCAAATGTCCTTTCTGTTTAATGGGCAACAAGAGCTTACTTAGCTTCTCTTTCTTCTCCTCAATTACAAAGGAAAAGGAGGCAGTTCTAGTAACAGCATGATGCTAAAATCCCATGGGCTTGTTTATTTTCATAAAAGTATATTAAAATAGGGACTATTTTTAGGCTAACAAATTACTTTTTGCATTTCTTCCACTCTGCTGAACACTAAGTCCTCTGCTCTGTGCGACCTACCAGTTCAGAGGGATACCTGTATATATAACATTTAAACTTATTCAATGTAGCAACATACAAAACTGAACTGCATCCACTTACCAAGTGCTTTCAGACCCTAAATATTCCTACTTGTGGCCTATCCCAATGAGAGATCCTACTAACGCTGCCTGACAGCTCAAAATCAAGGCCTTTGATGTCGTTTGAGACCAATGACAATGTAACCAACGTCTTGAAATGCTGCCAGTTTTCCAGCACATAGTAGTATTCCCATTTGAAAGCAGCAATATTTTCCTTACAAATGTTTAAAACATTGTAACTGCTGCATAGCAAAGCCAAGGAACCACATTCCTCCTGTCACTGCTGCTGTATCAGATTTTTAAGGTACGGGATAACCTCAACTAGTGTAATCTCTTCTCAGTGCTCTTCCTGATGTCAGTAGTGAAGAAGAGACAAGATTTTCAAAAAGCTTTAAAGTTTATTCTTTGTGTATGCACACCAGGAAATAAAGTCACACTTCACCCCCAAAATTACTGGTAGTTAATTTAATCCAAATTATCTTTTCTCTTCATGCAATGCAGAGTGTCGTGAAGACTAAAAGAAAGGAGTAATTCTGCCTTGCAGGAAAGGAAACAAAAAATCCCTCTATTTGCTCTTAGTTGCATCTGTCTGGTTTAAGGAGACAACTACACTAACAACCTTCAGGGAACAAAATCCATCAAAATTGATTCTATTGAGAGCTATTCCAACAGCCACCACAGCAGAGGCTTTTTCACTAGATAAGTTTACAGAAGCCTCCCAATTGGTGGCTGGGAATCCCTACCCATTGTGGTGATGGCAGCACACTTCTGTCTGTCAGGAAACGTTAGACTGGAATTTCCAGTCTAGAGAATCTTATTTTTGTTTAGAAATAGAACTCTAATAAAATAAAGTCCATTTTTTGTTTGTCATATTGTATCTCTGCATCCTGTCCTAAGTCTGACAGAGTCCTTGAGAGTAAATACCTAGGCGAAGGTTTCTTCTAGAGTTTACAAGCATAAGTAGGTCTAGCAAGGCCATGTTGTTAAATATGTTCTGACAAATCCTCCAGCTGTGTAAGGAGAAGCTTACTGTCCCCCCACGCTTGTTGTCTTGCCTTAAGACACTCTGCAGCTCAAAGAAAGCAATATGCAATTTTCCACTTCACTCCAAAAAGTAGGTAAGTTGCAGTTTAAACTAGGAGAGGGTAAATTTAGTCTAGATATAACAAAAAAAAAAAATCACCAGTGAGGGTGGTGAAGCCCTGGAACCGGGTCCAGCGAGGTGGTGGATGCTCCATCCCTGGAAACATTCAAGATCAGATTGGAGGGGGTGCTCTGGGTACCCTGATCTAGCTGAAGAGGTCCCTACTCATTGCAGAGGGGTTGGACTAGATGACCCTTAAAGGTCACTTCCAACTCAAGCTGCTGTATGATTCTTCTGTGATTCCAAGTTCAGACTGGATATTAGGAAAGGTTTCTTCACTCAGAGAGTGGTTGGTCACTGGAACAGGCTCCCCAGTGACTACAGTACCAGGTCTGTCAGAGTTCAAGGAGCATTTGAATGATGCCCTAAATCATATGATTTAATTTTAGGTAGTCATGCCAGGAGCAGGGAGTTGGACTCACCGATTGTTATGGGCCCCTTCCAACTTGAGAGATTACATGGTTCAGTAAACTCAAAATTAAACATTTTCTGCCATTTAAAAGGGCGCAACAAAAGAGTCTGGAGTACTCCAGAAGTATCTTTTCTGCTAAAATTTAATATAGAAATGGCTTCCATCAGGAAAGCGATATGTTAGAACATGTGACTAAGCCCCAGAACATACAATTAGTATTATTTCCTTATGATCAGATATAACTGTGAATCTGCCTAATGCCAAGACGGTCCTCTTACGAGATTTCTAACCATCACAGCCACTGCCTTCAAAACACACTACAGCAAGAATGCAGGCTGAAGTATCCTACTCTGTATTTATACTTATGCAACACTATTTTTTAGAGTTGCTACAAATGTACTGCCCAACCACACACATGAAAACACATTCACTTTCTGGTCCAAAAGCACAGTATAATGTAATAGATTAGATCTAAGCATCAACAGTTTCTTAAAATATCTGGCACAAAGAGCTCAGCTTTCAATAACCAACACAGAGAGAACAAGCTTTCCATTCACTGAAGAAAGTCAGCTGGGAGAAGGGTTTGCCCTCCTCAGCAAATATTTTATAAACAGGGAATTAGTGTTGAATCTTAGGTCTGCCTTGAAGGACTTTTACTTTTAAGTCAAAGTTTAAACATCCACTAAAATACACATCCAAAAAGAATCAACTCAAGAATACTGCTGTAAAGCAAAACAACACATACACTGCAATAATATGAACACAAGAAGACCCAGGTAAATATTGCACATTATTTGTTGTTGCTGTCCTCTAAAAACAAACAAACAAACAAAAAAACAACCCCATGAAAGGTAATTAAGTATCAGCTTGTTTACAAGGCAGGTACAAGCCTAATGTGTGTGTTTTATGCTGTAGTAGCCACTAATATTAAAAAAGTCTAATAATTAAAGCAATAAAACCATCAAAGGAGCACCAAAATGCAAATATCCCAGACTGTCTAAGCCTGGGTGGCCTTACAACTGGGCTCTTATGCTTCATCCAGCTTGCATGTAGTTCCAGAGCTGCTCCCTTGCCTGGGCTACATGAGCCCAAATTCCAGCAGCTGGAAGGCAGAGAAAAGAAAAAAAAAAAGGACAAAAGAGGATAAAATAAGAAAAGAGCAAGGGGGAAAAAAGGCCAACATTACCAAGTTACTTCAGGACCCATTCACAGTGTTGTCCAGCAGAAGGGAGCTGGGATGCCTAGAGACTCAGGACTCCCTAGGGGTTCATAACTGCCTCCACTTAGCAATGAATCCCAGAGCTTGCCTTCCACTCAGCCTTGGGAGACAGGGTGCAGTTCCAGTCTCGAGATGATCAGCACCGAGGTCATGAACAGGACTGGGACCTGTAAGGTGAGGCAACCTGGCAACAGCCATCTAAAACCAAAACAGGGTTCTGTTCCAGCAGAAATTTCTTCGCCTCACTTTGATTCATAGAATTTGAGCTCCAGAGTTCCTACTGCTTCCTCTGGGAGAACCCAGCATGACATCTCATAAACACTCATGAATGAGACATTTACACTGGTACTTGTTCTAATTCTTCTTTCACTGTGTTTCATGACACAGCACCTACCTACAGCATCCTGTATTAGTTCATTGTACAAGGAGAGACTTAGTACCACCAGACATAGGTCAGTTGGCACCCCCACACCCTTTCACAGTTTCCCAACATTCTTCTGTAAAAAATTATCCAGTAATTTGACTCCCCAAATCATTTAGCTGAGAACAAAAGGTTGACAGTATTCATGGGATTAAATTATTTTCCATTTCTAAGCTCTGCTATTCTTACACAACATCTTGTCCTTTTCTGTTCATTTGATGCCGCTTCCATGTGTACTGGTGCACTGTCTTAATTAATGTGAAACATTTAAAATCATAGCCCATTGAATTAAAGCTTTCTAAAAAATACCATAAATATGATATACATAAAAAATACATATAATGACAAAGTTAGAAATATTCCATTAGAAGAAAGAAGCTATACTGGTTGATGCTACACAAGGATCCAGCCCAATTTAAGAAACAGACTAAGAGAACTGACAGAAACTTTTTAACTGGGGATAGTTAAAAACATGGAACCCTTCTGAGCATTAATATGATATCTGTGTTGAAGAGAACAGTCCTACTTCTTAGTGAAGAGGTGAATCATATTTTCAGTTTGGCAAGCCACACATGTCCTTCTGGTAGTAAGAGAGGGCTATGTGTGCTGGCCTTTCCTGCATGGCGTGAGTAGAGCTGCTCGTTAAGCACAGCACAGTTGATTGGCACACGCACCATAGTTACACTTCCCAGAAAAGCGGGAGAGGAGAAACTGGTTGTGACCATTTTTCTGGAAACTACATAGCCTGCCTCCAGTTACCAACTTTCCAAGACAGCAGGCATGCTCTTAAAACGTGCTGGTAAATACACCGTAAACACAAACTGACAAAGGTTCTTGGGAAGAGACAAATCTAGACAAGGCAGCAAAGGCTTCTGCTACCTGTAAACCAAACTTCTTTCTACTCTATTACACCAATAACACTCAATTGTTAAATTCTGACAAATCTCCAGGTGTGAGAGACCAAACTGGATTTTTTTATTTTTTTTTCAAATGCTCTACCTTCCCATTTACCACTCGGTTCTCATTCATTTACCAATCCATTCGACTAAACCACACATCTCTCTTCTCCTCCCATCCTGCATGCTATTTTTTCTGTATCTTCATAGAATTTTTTTTAAGTGTTGCTGAATTTTTGAGAACCACTGGCATTAAAAAAAATAAAAATAAAAATCTTGTGTGTCTATCAGTGGTGTAGTAACAAGCATGACCACAAAACCGGTCAGAGTCCTTCACTTCAGGCAAGCACAGTCAAGAATGTCCGAAACAAATTGGGTGGTACACATTGTGCCATTTTTTCCAATACACCAACACACAAAAAAAATTACAATATTAAAAAAAAATTGTTTTGGACAAAGAAGCCAAATCAACTACCAAGACCTCAAAGGTACACACAGAGACTTCTCAGACAGCCACAAGTTGCAAGTGTGACCAACCATGAAAAGCAAAGCAGCCTCATGTACCTTTACAACCTTAACAGTCAAAAGAGTTCCACATCACTGAGCTTGCCACAAAACCAGGCTGGCACAGGATGATATATTATATCCAGCCTTAACACAGAAATTAAAATCACAATGTAAGGTGCACCGACTACTAGAAAAGACAGCAGTGACTTGTAGAAAACTGCAGCTAATTGTACTTGTATTAAAAGCTAGCAGTACCACAGGATATGAAACTTTAGCTTGTTCAAGGGAAAAAAAAAAAAAAAAAAGGAAAGCACAGTAGACTAAAAGCAAAGATAAGCTCAAGTAGGCAAGACATTTTTTTGAGGGGAAGGAAGAAATCCAGGATTTGTCAAAATAGATTTGCCAAAACATTTCCCCCTGTAAATATGAAACAGTCAAACACTAATTTTTTCCCCTCTACTTCATCCTGACATGATTTAAAAATTCATACAGTCCTAAGGAGTCTGTAGCTCTGTATGATTTAGAAGAACATCTGCTTAAAAAGTCTTCACCTAACACTTGCAGAAGAATACAGAAAGGAAAAGGCAGGCTATTGTGAAGAAGAAATATTTCCTTAAAGGACAGAAAAAAAGTAGCTACAAGAAATAGCAAAGAAAAGGGTATGGATGCAAAATATCAGAGAAAATAAATGTTTGCTTAGGTAGAGGAGGATAAGTTTGAGGCTAATTTTTCACAGACTCTCCAGAAAAGAGGCTTGGGAGCCACATGCTCTAATTTTCCACCTGTGAACACATTCAGTCCCACACTTTGCAGGTGCAGCCATCTCATTCCAAACACTGTTTCTTTTCACAGGAAAGTTGTGCAGCACGTTCCTCTGGGAAAAGGCAGAACTGGCAGCTGAACTCGGGGCAAAAGCCCAGTGTTGCACAGTGCAGATGCTGGAATATGTCTCTCCCTACAGAGCTGTGTATACCAGACCTACCATGCACAGCACCTCGGGGACCCAGCCCCAAAGTGGAACCCAGACTAGGAACTGCTCTCGATTATGTCCCAGTCTGCAACAGCACAAACACCACTGGATATTACTGAGCACAAAGCAAAGCACATAGTAAGATACTGAAAACTTCTTCCAGGAAAGAAAATAGAAAAACAGATCAAAACACACCTTCTTTCCTTCACAGGAGACACGTGCTAAGATAAAGATACTGTGGGGAGCAAAATGTGACTTCAGTTTTCCCTTAGAACTCTGGGAAGGGGGTGGAGGGGAAAGAAAACGGCCATGGATTGTCTGATACTTGTGGAGAAAGTATCATCACAGCCACATTTTCAAAAAGCCACAAGAGTGTGTGTGTTCTCTGTTTTTGGAACAAGAGCATAGTGAAAGCAAGCTTGTTTACTTTAGACACTGTACAAAGACTTTTTCTTTAAAAAAAAATAAATGGTTGAAAGGATTCCTCCCCTCTGAGGAGTTAGCAGAAAATAAAAGGCAGATTTATATGTCTAATCTATGCAAATATCTACTCTACTGGGCATCACAAAGACTGCTTTATATCAGACAGTATGCAGATCCCAGGTGCTTTCAATATGCCAAAAGCAAGCACAGCATCTCCACCTGCAATGGCTGCTCACTGAGAACAGCTGGATGACTAAAAAGAGATTGTCTAAGTAGCCTTCCATGAAAAATGCCTTTTGCTAATGTGCCAATCCCCATACTCCCACCCAAATTACTCCTCATGTAGCTGCCATTGAGTCTGAAGAAGGGCTTTTTTTGTTGGTTCTTTTGGTTTGTGTGTTTGTTGTTTTTTTGGTTTTTTTTTTAATTTGGTTTATCACAAATTCTTCTAGAAATTTTCAAATTACAGTAATAACAATACAGTGAAACTTCAACTGACACCTTAAGAAATTATCATGGAGTTTCAATTAATCTGTGGAAATGGAAAACATCTGGGGGACTGGGTGCCAGTAGAATGTCATGACCAGTGGTCAGGGAGATGCTGGAGTCACTTAGATCTTGGAGGAGACAGGATTAAGACCATGGAATATATACAGATGAGAGCCTCAACTCAAGTGAAAAGAAACAGAATAAAAAGAGTAGGGAAATAAGAGGTCTAGAGGGTAGGAAATACCTTTCCTAGGAAAAGGTCTAATGCCAAGAGTACAATGATATTCCACTGAAAGAAGGCATAGCAAGAATATTAATGCCATGGCCGTTACCAGAAAGAAAAGACAGGCACTCTATTACTGGTGTCTGCTTTCTGTACATTTCCCTAGGATATCCTCAGGAAGCTTCTGTCACAGGTCGAGAAACATGGCTTGCCATTCACACTCTGAACCACAAACCAAACAAGACCAACAATGTCCTACTGGTGCTTCTTACCCTGTCCCAATGATTCACTTTGTCCAAAGAGGGAAGAACACCCACACCACTAATTTTGTATCTTTAAGCAAGAGTCAGTTTTATAAAAAAAGAAGATAAGAACTGCAAGCCAGAGTCAGATCTGACCTACTAAAATGAAATAAACATGTCCCTTTGTCTGTCTGTTCTTTTCTTCCAGACCTCAGAGGTTGGCTTCAAAGAGCTTAACAGCTTAACAAACTGCTCTGACAGTCTTGTCTTTTCATCTTCTTTCCCAAGGATTCTACAGGCCCTTCTTTCTCATATTATCAGAAATACCTCTTATGAATTAACTACAGGTACCCCACATCTGAGACATGGTACTTGTGTTTATATCACAGGTGTCTGCAGCCCGACTGGTCTTCAATAACCAGTGATATGGTGAGTCCAAGTAACCCATTCACCTTCTCAGCCCCTCAGCACCCATCCACATTTTGAAACTATGAGATCATTTGGACACAAATTGAAACACAAGAAATCCTTTCTAAGCATAAACGCCCTTCTTTATTGCAAGGGTGACTGAACAATGGAACAGATTTTCTAGGGAGGGTGTGGAGTCTCTCCCTCCGTAAATATATTCAGTACTCAATAGGACAGAGTTCTAGTGCAATCTCATCCAGTTGACCTTGCTCTAAGCAATCTTCAGAGGTACCTTCCAAACTCAACCATCCTGCAATTGCTACTTGCATTTCACTTCAGGACGTCAACAGACACTCCCAGTCTGTAGCCCTCTGAGGGGCAGCACTGAGTCCCTTCCTACATTACTGTCCCACTCTCCTCCCAGCATGTCACATGGGGGACATAATGCCTGGAGCCGTGTGACTCAGCCTTATTTCTCCATCCACACTTGGCTTGTGCAAAACCATGAAGAGTTCCTGACCAATACCAACACCTGCAGACAGCTAAAGTCCGGGGCCTGCAGGCGTAACTCGCATTTTATACTTCCAGCAGTAATGATAAAATGTAAAGGAGTTATGATTTTTTACATATTGTCTTATTTAAAGACTCTTCCTGTTGGTCCAAATCACCAAACGAAAGCGGAACACAAAATGGTCCACAGGATGTTTCAAAGAGTCAGAAGGTCTTGCGAATAAAAATGACTAAGGAACACTACCTAAGATCCACTGACTGACATCCTAAGTAACACTTCTCTCAACCACCAAAATTCCACCAGGAATTCTTGAGTCTACAATTAATTAAAAGCTTGGGCTGAGAGATTTGGTTTCACCTCAAGCTCCAAACACAGCCAGGCAAGCTCAGGGCTGGAGATATTATCATTAAGAGAAGGTTACAAAGGTTCACCGCTAGCAGCCCTGTCTCTAGCTTTGCAGCTTCAGCCTTTGGTGATGGCTTTGTTTCAGGGTTGAGTTTGTTTGTGGACGTTGTGCAGCATCCCAGAAGGAGATGAAATGCCTCATCACAAGTTTTGCATTTAAGACAGATTTGTCATTTGCACCTAAATATAAGTCAAATGCATAGGCACTGAGTGGGCGAGTCCAAAGCCTACTTCAGCATCACATGTAATCATATCATGATCAAGCATCATCCAGTATCAAATTAAAAACAGAAGGTTTAATCAGTTTACCAACAGCAAACAAAGCCAAAAAAAGTCCTACAAGCCCCCATCCATCTGTCCACCCAATAACGCTGTAGATGAAGTATTTCTCTGCCATTTGTTTCAGAAGAGTCATCCATGTCCTCACCCTTCAAATATGAATTTACCTATTGCACATTGAAGGTTTGCTGCCATCACACCATCTACAGTGCAGCAATTCCACTTCAAAAAATCAACAAACAGGTTCCCTAACAGGCTGTTCTGTATCTGAAATCCAATAGGAAACTGCCGGTTTTGCTACAGACATTTAAAGAAACATAAGAGCCACCTGTAAGACTCTGCAACTTATGTTATCAATCACTTTAGAAAGAAAAACAATTCAGCAGCCACTCCAATTGAGAGTGCTGTGAAGTTCAATTGTCACTGAAATGTTTTGTTATTACCAGCCCGGGCAGAATGAGCAAATATACCTCTGCAGGTGAGCTATGAATGAGCAATCAGCACTGCAGGCTGCAGCTTGAAGGGATAACAGCATCCAAGCAGCTACAATGCTTCCTTCCTTGCACACAACCAGGCCAGGATTGGGCTGACAATATGAGCAACAGAATGCTTCAGGCATTCTGAATGCATGTTAAATAATTCTGAAGGAAAAGGTATGAGGCTTCCCTCTTTCCATGCACACAAAACAGGAAGCCATAGATACAGACAAGCATCAATGTTTGGCCTATTATCAGAAAAAAAAAAAAAAAAGTTCTGTGTTGCTTTTATGCCACTGTTTTTCAAGAGTTCAGCATATACAGCAGTCAAGGAATGGCTTGACAGCAGCCATTTGAGGAAGCAAATCCTATCAAAATCAATTTTCCAGTTCAGTGTCAAGTAAAAATCCTTTAAAATGCACAATCTGCAATATAAAACATCTTGCACATCTTCTAGAATTAAGGCCACTCTTTCTTCACTATTTATACATTTTTTTTTTTTAGACATTATGACCATGTAGTGAATTTCAAGTTTGCAGCAACAGAACATTTTTTTTCAGTGAGGATGTTTCTGCCACCCCTCATCCATTTATCCCACTTTTACCTCTAGTTTTGCTCACAAAACTTTCCTCTAGACCAGATAAATGAAATAATTTTGGTTAAAAAGAAAACAAGCCCACCCCTTTTTGGGTGAGGTGGGCTATTTTTTCCTTAATCTCTTTTTTTAAAAAATTTAAATATAGCACAGATGTGCAAAAACCACACTGTGATGTGGTTTACAGGAATAGCCCCTCAAAGCAGTTGCATTGTTACAACTGCAGCACAGGGCTTGGAATAAAAGAGTAATTCCCACTCAAGTTGTTTGTAAAAGTATGCCCTGATCATAATTAAAGGGCTAGTTCCCTCTAACAGTCTTAATCTTTTTGTGAAGCATAAGGGGAAAAATCAGGAGTGGGATGGGCAAAATGCAGAAAAAGATGCCAAAGTTCACTTTCAGCAAAGCACACGTAGACTTAAGAATACTAAACTAAAACTCTATATGAAGGCCCTTCGCTTATGGCTTCCTTTTCATTAGTAGAAGATTGCAGAAAAAAAGTATGATCACCATGATCCCTTTTAAAATTTATGTCAGGTTTTTAAACATACCTATTTACTCCCTTTTTTTCTGCAGTCGGTCATGCACAATCATTCACTGATACAGTTTTTCTTCCCCTCACACAGACACAATCAAGTGGTGACTTCCCTCATCATTTTTTCCACTTGGGCAATCATCGGGAAACGACATAACGAGATGATACCTGAGCAAGCATTGGATGCCAGAAACAGAGCAACTGTCCATTGCTTCCCAGCTCTATCACAATAATGTGAACAGAGGCAAACCACGTACCTTGTTACCTCCTGCTGCAGTCGGGAAACACTGGGCACATAGAACATTACCCCAAAGAAAAGCAAAGGCTCATTGGCAAATTTGTCCAGCTGCTTCTTCAGAGGCTTTTCCAGTTCAACCCAGCGATCTTGCTGGCTCTTGCTGAGAAACCAGAGGCCGAAGTAGTGAGTCTAGACAAACAAACAAAATAGTGTCAGTTTACCTTCTCCAGGTAGATCACATACACACACAGTGACACAAATAAAATAAGAACAGATGGCATTGTGTACATTTTTCCATATGCAAAACCAGAGTAATTTCTTTTTTACTGTCCCTTTTTGTAGGACAATTTTGAAGAAAATGGCAAATAAATATTGCATTATAATATACTTCATGGAGTATTATCTGTCCCTCACCATCTCTCCCAAATGCATATTGAATAGCTCTACCTGACCTTACAGCAAAGGTGACACAAATGATTTACGGGAAGTGTCTGAGTCTTTGTTTCCTTAAAAGACACCTGTGCTTGCAAACAGACAGCAAACACTAAGTCTGAATTAAAGCACAAAGGCTTCGTGTGACTTTGGATCAGGCCCACTGTACACAAAGGACAAGGACTATTCCAACTATAAAAAGAAAAGAATGCAAACCCACGTGCATAAGTCAAAATATATCTACCAGTACCAGAACCGTTTACCCAGTACAGAGCATGCTTACTCTTTTTTTTTTTTTTAATACACTCATAAGATTTTATGATGGACAAGTATATACTTAAAATGTGCATATCACACAAGATGTTTCCTCCAGGCTCTACAGAAATACCAAAAAACCTCAAATGTTTTCTATCCAGTGTAAATCTCAAAGGCTGCAGTACTAACACTATAAGTCCCAAGGAACTGCTGCTGGTGAAGAGTAATTAACATGAAACTGCATTCAGAACTAGAGCTTCGAATACTAAAAATTGAAAACAAGCAGTTGAAGGAATAGTCAATCCATCACAAAGGATTTAACTGAATTGAAAACACCAACTACTATTACAACAGATCTGAAGAAAAGGTGAAAAACATAGTTCATATTTAGCAAAGGAATTAATCCATCAGTTGCTTAGAAATAGGGCCATAGACCCAACTGTGAAGTTTGCATCAACACCTTTTTCTTCAGTATTTCAGCTGAGAGCATCTGGAGATTTCCAGCAGTGTCTTCAGTATAAAACACCACTCTGTGCTCATGATGGGATCAATGAAACAGAAATTGTGAGAAGAACTTTTGGGGACACCAAGCAGACTTAGTGTCTTAAAGTGGGATCATTACCATTTCTGCATATTTCTCATTTCAATGAATTTTTTTCTTAGTGTTTAATCCAACTGACTCCCTATTCAATGAAAACTTCCCAGTAGTTTCCATTAGATCAGATCAATCCTAAAACAAAAAGAATGTTTTATTGTTATAACTTACCTGTACAATAATCCTTCCAGAGGCAGTCACAATGCTTTATAAGTAGCACTACATTTTAAATAAAGATACTTGAGACAAAGAACAGAAAGATCCCTAATTTTCTGTTTTATAAAGTTTCCATTTGAAATTATTTTTAATACATTCAAAACATTTGGCCTATAAATCAACCATAAATATTTCACCAGCTGGACTTCCCAAATGGTCACACGTTTAAATAAAAGGTCTCCAAAAGTACCAGGCAAATTGCAGATGTTACACTTTGCAAAATCCACCACCAACAGCCTATTTCACTGTGCTAAGGAGGCTTCTATAAAATCCGTGGCATGCACCATGACTTTGCACATGACACAGGGACAACTAATGCAATACTGAAAATTTTACATGCCTTTTTTAAGAACCCACAGTGGAGACAGACTTGTGCAGCCACTACCGTGAATGCCTGAAGAGACTCTCTCTGCTACAAACTTTAACAATGCCCAAACAGGAATGGAGGAACATGAGACTAGAAACAGCTGGACCATCAAGTTCAATACACTATGACCAGGCATATGGCTGTCCAGAAGGCTTTACAGAATGTGAGTCATCTGTTGCCATGTTGTTCAGTCCACAAAACATTTTTGCAGTACAGACACCTCACAAATTAGAAGAGAGGATATAAAAATGGGATCTTTAATCCCAAACAGGCAGCTGACTGAAAACTAGGTTGATTCCCAATGCTATTCTGTTTGTCCATCTGTAAAAGGAGTGAACCACTGACTTCACTTTTCATGGAATAAATATCTACACCTACAGCTGGTAGGCTCTGAAGTAACAGACTGCTCTCAAGGTTTTAAAATTTGTCTCACTTACAACACATTACCTCATACATGGCTCAAAGAAGCTGGTTTGCGCTCCTCCGGGAGCTGTGGTCCTCTGCTAAAGGAGCAGACACGAACCAGAGCGCCTGTACGCGCCAGTGACACCATGTGAAAAGGTGACCCTTGAAATACAGCGAGTCAGAAAAGAAAACTGGACACACAAAAAACTGTGCTGAGAAGCCTTAAAATAGACTAATTACATTGTAGCTGCCAGTCAGGAGACAACATACTCGTTTTGAACTTGGACTTAGGTATAGTCCCAAGCCCAGAACTACACCTGCCTTTATGTTGGGCAAAACGAGTAGAACTGTCAGCAACAGAAGATGACAGACAATTACTAAACCAGTAAACGTCATTCAAAAAGATGCATAAAGACTGGCAGGTGGTATTTATTAAAGCATCTGGTTAAGCAGCCAAATAAATATTTATCCTTGAGGAAGAGACAGAGTTCCAGTTCCTCCAGGCAAAAAACATTAAGCTCTGCTATCCCAGGCTGCTTGCACAGAGGGGAAGGCACCATTTACAGCAGCCAATTATTCATAGAAGGTCATTAGTCCAAGCAGTACCTGATCAGAACCCCATCCCAGCTTTGCTGGCAAGACAAGCCAAATCAAGTCAAACATTGAGGCAACCTGGCTGCCAAACCAGGAGTTTCAGTCATGTCCTACAAGAAAGGGGCACCTTCTAGGGCACAAAAATATAAAGATCAGAATGGCAGCAAAAGACCACCCCTGCACAGTAGTCAGCATCTGCCTGCAGTGCTCAGCTCATCACCATCCTGCTGTGGTTTGGGGTTTAGAGGATCATAGTGCTGGAGATAACATTGTGAAATTCAGCTCAAAAGAATGATTTTTGGTTGGAAAGGAGCTTCTTGCCCTCTCTCTCACTTACAGTACGTCAGAACATACCATCTTCAAACATTTTAACATTTTAGTGAATTAAGTAGAACAAAAAGGAGAAGGAAAATACTCAAAGCAGACTTGTACAGCTTACCCTGTTATTTCAAGCAGGTTCACTTATTCTCACTTGAAAAGAAAAATGCCATTATATTGGAAAAAAATTCCTTTTATAATTTGTGCACATACATACAAGATTATAAAATGACATTTCTGACCTTGTCTTTCCTCCCTTTCCCTTCCTCCTCTCCTCTCATCTTTGCTTTTTACACAATGCTGGCATTCCATTTTATTGGAAGAGGTAACTGCTCAACTAGAAGACCTGATGCTTTGTCAAGAGCTTGGCTGAAAAGGATAAAAACAGATTTTACAGTAGTTACATGGCTCCACTTTCTACTGACCTATTCCTGAACCCTGACTCAGTCAGGCAGGGAGTTGCATTCCCCAGAGATCAAATAGAAATATGCATAATCCATTAGATACTGTTTTTCAGTCATGTGTGGTATGATCGACAGTCCTTCACAACAATGCATATCTCAAACAGTTTTGCCTTTTAGCAGGAAGGGTTTGGACAGTTTTTTGTTTATTACTAAGAAATCAGCTTGAGACAAGAACGTATTCCTTACACAAAGTAGAAGTTGTGGCATACCTGCAACATATTTAAACATAAGGCCAAACTGATGTCTTACCCGAGACTGCATGGAAGAGACAAACAGGATTTTAGTACTGTTTTGTTAGCATGGGATTAAGCTTGGCTTATCCTTACTTTACATCACAGTTTGCTGATTTCTAAGAAAAGGCATATTCCAGCTGAAGTTAAAAAGTTTCTCTCCAATATGGATGCTTGCCAGGATTTTTGCCTCACTACACTTAACGGGCTTCTCTACTTAGCTATACAGTTGCACAAATCTTGTAGAAATTTGAGCTTTGTCAAAGTATTTTTGAACGTCCTGTAAAATTTGACTGGACAGCAAGCCTAGAGGGGGAAGGGGACAGTCACTAAATTACTTCATCAGCCTTGTTTCCTTACAAACCATGGCAGGAAGACTAGAGGGTCGAAATAAGAATTGAATTTGGGGTCTGAGAGCATCCAGCATCTCCAAGCTCGGTAGCTCCAATTATTCCTCCTACAAGGAGCAAACGAGGATACAGGGAGACCCTCTCAGAGTTGAATGAAGTCAGTAACTCTCTGCTAAAAAAACAACAATAAAAAAAAAAAGAAACCCACTTCTGTCAAAAAATGCTGTACTTTTGAAATCTGAACTTTACAAAAGTAGTTCAACGTTGCCAAAACTTTGTTTAGAAAAAAAAAGAGGGAGGCTGATGAAAGAAGGAGAAACCGTTCCAACAACATCAAAGCATTCTCTTCTGTGTTGTTAAAATATTTTTTTATCTTGAAATACAAACTTTTTGTGCTGACATATTTCTTTTTTGCATGGCAGAAATAATTTTGGAAATGAAAAAACCCAAAGCAATAGAAAACTCCCTTGAAACTAAACACTGACCTAAGCAGCTTCCTTTGCTGCTCTACTGCCCAATCTCTTTTCTCTGGAAAATTTTGAAACTTACAGCTTTGTTCCAAAGTGGAACAAAACAGATTCTGAAATCACAAAATGCTTTGTGGAAAAGAACACTAACATAATGACAGAGCTATTGTTCACAAATGCAGGTGGACCTCCAGAGAGAATCATTAGACCTCAGACTTCTGCTGCTGCACCAACTAGAGAAGGTCCCAAGGAATATGAAGAGAATCACTCCTGTCATTTCATTGCTTTCTGTACTGGAAGGCGAGAGAAGGACCTAAATTCTCTGTAAGGACACCCTAGAGCAACAGAAAGAAAAAAGAAGGAAAAAAAATCCTAATTACTGAGAAACTTCATCTCTAGAAGTAAAGAGGGGAGGTGCTTGTACTAAAATCCATACTAAAAAAAAAACCAAGCCACCTAAGTATGAAAAATCACTACACAAAACTCTCTCTGCCCTGTTCCTGCCTAAACGTTCTCCAATCTGTTCTGCACACATACACACACACAGTGTGATTCTTCCCTCAATCTTTATCATTATGGATGCATAAAAGGACTTTTGGCTTAGTTTTCACCTGTGATAATTATTTGTATGCTGCCTTCCAGCTGCCATCACTACAAAAGTTCATGGACCAGCTCCGTAAGACACTGTGAAGGGTCGTAAGATGCCACAAGACTGTTACATTTCCCAGTGGTGTTAGAGAAAGCATCAGCCAGGACAGCTAGAAGACAACAAAGCAACTTCCAGGCAATGGTTTTCAACCTGTGATTTGAAAAAGTCAAGAAGCATACACAGTACATACAAGGAGTCCACAGAAGGTAAGGAAAGTCAGTCACATCAACAGTGCCATGCATGTTGGAGAGGTACTTCTGAAAAGGATTCAACACTTAAAATAAAAGCTACACTCTACAGCAAGAAGTAGATAATGAAGGATTTCAGTCTTTAATAAAGTAAGACTGGTTTCTTCAGCCTTTTCAGAAATTTTTGGAATGCAAAGGAAGCCTTTCAGAGTTTCAGATGTGAAATATTTCAATTAAACAAAAGGAAGGAAAAAAATACTATCCTCAAACTGTTACTAGTTGCTCCTGCTAGTAATATAACTGTTACCCATTTCAGTTTTATAGTAACAAGAATATATTTATATGAAGGTGGATATTTAAAAGCCAGTGGGGTCTCCTTCCCACTGGCATGATTGAGGCACCGTAAGGCTGGTGAAACCAGGCTTACATTCAGAAAAAGTGCAATTTGCCCCTTGGCATCCCAGCTCAGAAAGTAACACCCGTGGCTTTCTAAGAAAAGAAACCTCATCTTCGTATTACAGAGCTCTCCCAAAGCTATGATGGACGAGCAACAGCCCAAAATCCTGAGTACTGTTCTGCCTTCAATTTTCATCCAATCGGAATATGTTTGTCCAAGCTCCAGCTGCTGATCATATCTGGCCAGCTCTGAAAATAACGTGATTCAAATGAACAGACTGCCCGAGCTAAAAAATCTGTCAAATTATACAGTGACAGATGGGTCTTTCCTGGGTTACTCTTACCTCACGTAATTCCAGCCTCTGAGCAACAGCTTCCAGGCACTCCTGCCCCGTGCTCTCCACGGAGAGCGTGCACTCGATCACATTGCTGTCCAGCAGACGGATCCTTGTCACAAAGCAGTTCTTGCTCAAGACATTGTAGCGTCTGGTCCGTCGCAGCTTCAGCCCGAAAGGCATGGCTGTTGGCCTGGAAGGTCACCCCTTCCCTGTGCTCTTCTGACAGTTATCAGCACGCTGGTCGACTTGCTTGGAAGGCTTCTTCAACTGGCACTACTCTCCTCCAGAAACGGAGGTAGCTGTCCATTCCCAGGGCGAGCTTCAAGAGATTCCTGCAAAAAAACCATACAAATAAGTAGACTTAAGTGTCAAATAAGATGTTCTTAAAGTTCAGTGAGAAAGAGAAAAAGCTTAAGAGTCACAAAACCATAAAATAAACACCTCCACACACAGGATTGCCGGGCACTTACTACACCTCCCGAATGAACACCTCATACAAAAAATCTTTCAAAATACTATTTTGGCGCTGAACTTAAAACGCGGATTTAATTGCAAAGCTGTTCTTTGAGCAACTCAGTACAAACAGTATCTCTACAGGGCCCGCATTGAGAGGTGCTAACTCTCCCACCATTACCCCCACCACAGGGGTCTATAACATAATCTTCACGTTTCGGCGCCCTCGGGCCAGCTTTGAAAACTAGTTAAAAAACCTGAGGAACAGAGGCATTGAGAGGAGGTGCGAGCTTGAAAGAAGAAAGGCAGCGGTCAGCAGGAAATGCAGGCACTCAGCACCTCTGAAAAAAAAAAAAATCAAACCGAAAATATGCATGTGAAAAGCAAGAAGCAGCCCAGCCATTTCAGAGAAGTCTCCTCCGAGGCAATCCCTGGGCATTTCGCTCCCTTCCAGCTCCAAAGCAATCCCGCATTTCACGCTTTCAGGTGGAATGAGTAACTGCAGGAACATGGAGACCAGGGAAACACCGAGTGGGAGGAAGAGAACACGTATTCTAGATATTGTTTCTGACTAATACTCCTCGCATTTATCAGGGACAAGCGCAACTGTTGAGCCAAAACACAAAGCAGAGAGAAGAACTAGAGATACAGAAACGACGATATTTAAGAAGCTATGATCGTCATCTGCAAAATCCACTTCTTTTAAAACAAAACAAAAAGTTCAGTTAAGAGCAGGTTCAAGTTGAACTAAAACAAAGCATTTGCACTGACATAACCAGCTTTAAAATGTCACTTTGCATGTGCTGAGAGGAAGAAAGTAAAAAGGAAATTACTTGCTACCGAGCCTTCCTGGTTTTATTTGGATATTCTGGAGAAAGAAACGGAAGAACACTAATACTGGCATTCAAAAGTCCATTTCTCTTAACAAATGGTACTGCAAATGAAAAACTAGATCCCATTTTCTCGCTTCTTAAGAGAACCAAGGGAAGGCATCGCAAGAAGAGTATGCATCATTTAGCTGAATATGACATTTCAAACAGATAGCACATTGCCCACATGTATCCTTTGGCACAGAGCTGCACAAATCAGTTGTTTTCACTTTTTACTGGATGTAGTTGTTATGGAGATTATTAAAAGCTGCCCAACTCCTTAGAGTGGTTATCATTACACTAGAAAAATAACTATCACACATTTCATTCAGTGTATTTTCCAATGGCATTTATTAGGGGGATAAAGCAATACAAAAAAACCCCAAAACAAAACAAAACAAAAAGCCTCACACAAAGAGAAAACCACAAAACTTCTCACTGGTAAGGTGTGTGACTACCCTGGTAGTCTACTAGCTTCACCAGAGGAAAGCCTAGAGACTTGGAGCAGGAGCACTCCTACTTGACTGAAGTGCAAACAAAACTATCAAATTAGCAGCTGTGGTTCAATCTCCCATTTTTAACTTCCATGGGTACAAACATAATGTATTATTTCCACATAATTGCATGAGAGAGCTGTTATACCTTGCACTGCTGTAACATCAGAAGCCATCAAAGACACATAAATACATCCTCACAACAATCTGATGAGGCAGGGACCTGTTATCCATGACTCACAGAAAAGGAATTGAAACAAACACATTCACCGGCTCGTTCAACATTGCTCAGGAGAATGGCTTCAGACCTATGTACTGAAACATGCAGGCCAGGCTACTGCTTTAACTCCACCCCGGCCGACTCCTTGCCCGATACCTTGCTGACCAACCTATCTGAAAGTACAGCACAGATTTGAAAAGCGGGAAGAATGGAAGGAAATTACAGAGAGGGAAGGGTGTGGAGGACTGGGTCTTATCAGAAACAGCATTTTTTTTTTTCAGACTCTGGGTTTGCAGACTATTTTAAGGTGGATACATGGAGAGTTTTAGCTGGCCAATTCAATTTGAAAAAAAACCCTTATCTTTCATTACTGTTACTTGCATACATTTCCTTGCAGAGCATGAGCCATTCTCTGCACATTAATTGAATAGTTAGTAGTAGCCTGAAGATGAAATCAACGTTAGTTAAAAAAACCCAAGAGATTAGCCTTGCTGTCCAAGCACATTGAACACTCTAGCTGTCCCTGGACAAGCTACCCCATCAACTGTGCAAACCCATCAGCTCCTGTATAACAGAAACATCGACACAGATTGCAAACACATTGCTCTAAGTTATATCATAAAATTAAGTAAACAAGGCCAGTATTTTCCCTGCTTTTCAAAAGCGGTGAAGTAACCCAAGTTCTCTTAATTCTGCTGAGGGCCATTAGCCACTGCCATTTTCTTGAACTGCAGATGTACAAATGGGTTAAATGGATGCACTTTGTGTAATACAGATTGGGTTACTTTTTTATTTCACTTAAATATACATGAATGCCCAATGACATCTCTCTCTCACAAAATGTCACACTTAAATTAGTTTCCAGTTAAAGTATGAATTGGGATGACAAGGCTGGGAACACTTAAAACAGCTCCGATTGGCCCAGCCTGTAACAACTATTAATTCTCAATTCAATGTGGGTGTCTAAGTTTTCTGTTTACACCTATCCTGGATGTCTGATCAACTTTTCACTGGGTTTTCTGATAAGATTACTAAATAAGACCTCAACAGTCACAGGCTCCTAAGGTAAACAAATTTCTTTAATGTTTGTATCAACTTAAAAGCATCAACAGTATTCATTTTTACTCATAGTTATTTTGTAGATGACTGAAGAAAAGATGTCATTGAAAGACAGAAGTGTTTTGGTCTTTCAAATGAAAGATTATTCCATTACAGGATCTCCTTCAGCAGTTTAAGTGTTGCCAAAGAGGCACCATGTCCCTGACCAAATTAAACCAACTGTGCAGGCATTCACAATACTCCCTTCCTCAATCTCCCACTTCCACTTAAAACAAAACCAAACAAGCGAAACTAAACCAAGCCTATAAACAGCTTACCAGATAACCTTGAACTTGCCCGAATTTTCACAAAGGATTTCTATTAAGAGTATTTCAGGTGTGAAAGAGACAGACATGGTAGCTTTTAAACTGACATGTTCTATTAAGGATTTATTTTTCTGAAGAAAAATTAGACGGGGCTCTTTAAAAGGTTTAGTTGCTTTTTCTTTTTGTTCCATGTTTTTGTTCTTTTGGATTCTTTCTTCACCTCGCCACTGCCATCCTTCAACTTTGTGTATCAATTGCTCTTGGCAAATTAAGTTCATTCTAAGAAGTGTGTTGAATTAAACAAGGTTCTTAGCTAGAGCATAAGCTTTGGAATTTAAACACTCTGCTAAGTGGAAATTCCTTTTTTATAAAGTACATACTTTGCAGGCATATAAAACACACAAAACCCCTGAAGTTCCTCAACCATTTCTCAGAAAACAGCTATGAAAAAAGACAAACAAAAAGGCTTTTCAGAAGTACATACAAGTTACCTGCCCATCTAACCATCTATAAGTGAGACATCACTTATCTGACATGAATATCAATTCAAAAGTCAAACCTCAAAATCAGAAGTTCAAATAGGGCCCCTCTGAAAAAAAAAAAAACATGGCACTAACACTCTTGGTATTCTTGGAAAGTACTAGTCTGACAGAGTGAGACTTTTAAAATGCTTAAACAGGCATGTGCTGATGCCAGTGCTGCACAAAAGCAGAGGCACAGTCGGGCAACAGCAGGAGCAGAGCTGCCCTGCAAGGGGGGGATGACCCTGGCAGGACAGCACCATCACCCACCACAGCAGCTTTGTGGGGGATGAGCCAACAAGCAGAGCTGGATGCTGCAAACAGGTCCATCGGCAGCCCTAGTCATGGCTGGCATTGAACCACGTCCAGGGGGCTCCTGCAGCAGGACACAGAGCTGGAGGATGACTAGCCACATAACTCAGGCACAGGCTGATCTGAAATAGAGGTCCCAGACCTATGGGCAGAGGGTGGGGTGGAAGCCTCAGATGAGCTTGGTTGGGGCCATTAAGGCACACAGGTGCACTTAGGGCCAGAAAAGGCAACACCATTTCCAGGTGCAGGACCAGGCCAGCTGTGCACTCTGACTATATTTTAAATCTTTAACTCCTTCCAGCATAAGCTCATCTGAGATGTAAACTGCATTTTGCAAAATATTTCTTCTGAAACAGTTTGATGACAAGCATTGTATGCAAAATGTAAAAATCAGAACAATTTTTTTAAAAAGCATCTATCCTAAATGGAGTTTCATAAGTACAAAGACAAAGAGATACAATATCTTAGTGGATTCTTGGTAAAGTTTAATATGTCCCTGTTTCAGCAGACCAAGGAAACAATGAACAACAAGCCAGCCCCTTTGTTATCATAGACATTGGAATCATACTTTTAATGTTATTTGCTTGAAAAGCCATATGGATAAAGTAAATGGCTGTGGAATGGGGAAGACCAAAGGTGGCAAAATATAATAAAGAATGAAAATAAATTTGATACAGAATAAAACTAAACCACGATCTCATGTCAAGCGCAATACAAGTTCCCTTAACAGCTTTTGCTAAAAACCAGCTTAAAGATGGGCCTGATGTAAACCACATATGTCTCAGCTCAGGACACTCTTACCTATCTCATTCTGTACTTTGCTTCAAAGCCTTACCAGCACACTGCCTGTGCAAAGGCAGCAGACATGGAGGTATGGATCTCTCCAATGGTATTTGATTCCTCCACAACACTGCTGCATCTTGCAAGGCATGAGGAGAAATAATTGATCAGTCTTGCAAATGATGCTTCCCTGTACAGAAGGGGTTTCATAAAATACAACTCCTCCATTGTTCAACAACAGAATACTGTTCACATATCCAGAGGTAGGAAAAAAATGTATACCTCATACAACCAAGAATATCTTCCAAGCACAGTGCTGGGTACCAAACATCTTCAAGCTGCAGATGGCACAGCTGTAATGGTTTAGGAAGGAAAAGGGTAATCCAGTAGCGCTACTCTTAGCAACCAGCCTTCTTCGCTGGCCAGTCTTGCATGGAGAACTAGGTCAGATTCACACTGTGATATGCAACATGGAATTGTTTCTGATTTTTAAGAAAACTTTGTTAGTTTCTGCATAGAATATAAACTCTCCTATGGATCTAAATTACCAGATGCTTTTCCAAAACAGTAATTTTCTTTTTCTTTTTGTTTGTCTAATAAGACATTAGAGTGAAACCAGGTCAAGCCACTAGTACACAAAAAACACGAATTAATATTTTAGATGTTTTCCAAACCTAAGGCCAAAACAAGCAAGAAATATAAAAAAATTCTTCCTAAGCTCTTCCAAAATCAGCTGGGGCTGGCCAGATTTTTGGTTGTGAGTAGTTTCAAATGACAGACTGAAGGGAGCAAGGGAAGCCAAGCCACTAGGTTTTATGAGGAAAAGGCCATACAGCAAAAATTGATTCATGAGGTGAAGGACACTTCTTCAGTCACTGGGCATTCTTCTACTTCCTTAAATTTATTTGAAGGCCACGAGAGAAGAAAGGCTTATAAATAATTAAGGCCAAAATAACTCTCAGGATGTTTCCAAGTACGTGACTTGCTCCTCTATTGGAGACAACAGGTACAGACTGTACTGCACTCAAAGAAGCATTAAAAAAAAATAAAATTACCACCTGATACAAAATGCACTTAAAGCAGAATGCTTTCTCTCACTTTATTTGCTTTTGTACGTAATTTCTGAAACTCCAGGAAGAAAGCAATTACTGTCAAACTGCAGCCTGTATTTACCAACAGCGCATGGCACCCCTCCAGCATTCCTAGCACTGCAGGAGCAGCAGCACACCTAACACAAGCACGTAACCCTGGGCTGCGTGCGAGACCGCAGCATTTGATGTGAGCTGCAAGTGGTGTACTAGCCTGCAGTTGCAGAGAAGAATAAAAATAACAGTGTATGGGAGACAAGACGCCTGACTCAATCCATCTCCATCTAGTTGAGCTCTGTCTAGAGGAGAAAATCTCCCTGTGTGAACTAGCTTTTTCTCCCTTAACTGCTGTCAGGGGAGAGTTTCATGCAGGTAAGAGCATGGCAAGGAGTATTTCTCTGCCTAACAAGGTGTCTGTATCCCACCCAGTTATGGGTGGAATTTCCATAAAGACTGATAAATTCTCAGAAGCCAAATTCATCTCTGAACAGATGAAAGGGTTTTCTAACCCTTACATAATACAAGTCTTCTGTAAGGCTGTAATGCCACTGTCTTCAACTGTTTGTTTATACAGTCCTCAGCAAGACATGGACCTCATCCTCAGGCATTTAAATCCTTAAAAATTCTTAAGGTGAGGTGGGGGCTAATCCAAAGAGTAATAAAACTATTAACTTTCTCACTTCTACATTCCGAAAAAGGAGTCAAATTATAATTTCATTGAGTTTTTGTAACTATTACTGTATCCTATGCAAACCTTTTAAAATCTCTCAGCATCTAGAGATCCCATACCTGCGTGCATGAACAGATGCCAAGGCTTCTCTAGGACACTGAACTCAGAAGACAACTGCTACTGTTACTGCCACTGTGAGTCATCAGACAACAATATACAGTGGCCAATGATCAAGAAAAAAAATCTCAGCATTTCTACTTTTCCAGTTCAATCACAGCCTTCCCTTTCCAGGAAAACTTCCGTTCTCCACCTGATCCATCTTTGCTGTAACAGATTTTTTTAATCCAAACTGTAGTGTGTTTTCACTGTATCCAACTTGGGTCAGATTCTGCTTTCAGTAGTCCAAATAAAAAGTCAAGAGAGGTTTAAATAAAGTCTAAACAACAACTTCAATTGGGACCAGTTAGACTTCTACCCTTTCCTCACCTTTGTTGCAATACCCATGGGAGCACATACTGACTGAAGCACATAGAGCTTAGTATGTGCACCCCTTGTTATTCCCTCCTCCTCTCTCCTGCTAAAGCGCTATGCAGTTTTGTGGATACAAATCTATCAGGCACCACTTAAGTACTCTTCTGTGTCAAGATCCATAAGCACCAAGTACTTTTATAGGTCTCACCTAGTCTGTGTCCAACAAAGTTCTATCACAGAAAAGATATGGACTTCCCAAACTGCAAACTGGCACCTTATTCATTACTTCCTTACTCAGCACTCCAGAATACCCTCAAAAATTCAACAGGTCTTTCTATCTACATGATGCTTGCATTGCCATTGTGATCAGTTTTAATCCACATAATATCAGTAATAAAGGTGGAGTTACCACTCACCTTGCAGAACTTTGTGTTCTAAAGTTAAAAAAAGAAAAAGAAACCAAAAAAAATCAAAGTGCCAGACTGCACTTTTCCTTCCCATAAAGAAAATGCTGCCTGTTCATGCCAGGTGTCTGCAGCAGCTCCACCTCTCTGCCATGGCAGGGTTTAGGGCTGCAGGGTACAGCAGTTAACCATTTACGACCTTCTCATACCTTGGCTATGTTATTCCAAGACCTCAAATTAGACACAGCCAAGAGTGCCTGGATGGCACCTGTCCAAGAATGCAGTTTTGTACCTGAGGCAATCTCATCTAAGAGCTCACTACTGCCAGGAATGGGAGGGAGGTCCTGCTTTCTTCCCCCTCCCTTAATTCCAGAGCACATTACTACAGTTTGTCTCATGTCAGCTCTGGAAATCTGCTGGGACTTCCTCATGGTTTAGCTGCTTCACCTTCCTAACTTAGTAAAAGAATATGATCCTTTTCAGCTTGGTTAGTGAATTTAAATAGCTCACAGTAGAGCCCAGAATTAGCAGCTCACCTGGCACAGGGAAGAGAAGAACCACACAGCTCAGAGAAGAAAGAACATGAGCAATTCTGCCTTGACAGCAGTTGGTCAGGTCAGCTGAGTAGCTTGTGAAATCACAGCCCAGGGAAGGCTCCTGGTCTCAGCAGGCAAATGAACTCCCCAGAATGCATGCCCATTATTCTTCTATGGCAAAGCTACTTTAGAATAAGAATTGCTTTCCCTGAAAGAGCCAGTTGATTAAAATTGCACAAATTTTTTTGTGTGTTTTCCCTCCGCCCACATCTCCCCTCAGCACCCACTCCCCCACACAAGGGAAAAAAAATTAAAACTCTGTAATTGAATGTCTATAAGACGAGTTAATATTGTGATCTCTGAATGTGTTATGTTTTCTACATGGGACAAACCATCCAGATAAGGGGAAGTGAGACCAGCTTTCTGGTATTTTGGCACATCTTTCTTTTAGACTTGGCACTACACTTGGACCGCAAGTGCCTCCCTTTAGAAAAAGCACGAGGTCCTACAGCCTACATTTTCACGAAACACTTCCTAGGAATACACGAACTAGAAAACCTAACCATTATTGTAAGGGTCAACTTTTAAAAAATTCATTATATTCAAGTGCCTTAAAAATCTCTGAGAAAATTTGACAGAATTCTTTACTTTTTGTCCCTATTTTATCCCTACTAGCTACAAACTGTAGCAACATACTATCAGTGCTGTTTACTTTTCCATTCACTTAGAAACCTTTCTGAAAGGTTTTCAACTCCCTCAAACTTGCTGGAGCTACAGCGATTTTAAGGGTTACATTCCTTGCTAAATGTGATTGATAGGCATGCAAAAACATTATAAAAACAGTGAATGATATGCTAAGTAAAAACCACAGAAAAACTTTTACATCATGATTCATTATTCTCTCATGTTACAAAGATGTGAGTAAAACCAAAAAGTTCTAAACACAGGATAACATGACGAGCAGGATCAGTTACTCCAGGAGAGGCAAGTATCAGACACAGAGTAAAATTATATACCCCAGAGCATTCACACTAGTTAAACATCCACTAGTACAAACTGTCAGCAGTTGATGTATAATTTTAAGTAACAGAATAAAAAGTTTGTTAAAAAGAAAGACACAAATGTTCAAGCATCACCTATCCTACTTTAACCAAAAAATATCTATTCTCAAGAGCTGGCTGCAGTTTCACTTTAGTACTGGGATTTTGCAATGGAACAGTGACAGAGAGAATTTGGAAATTAGGAGTCTGTGAGACTGTAAGATTTGCCTGCAGCTCATTACATGGCTCTGGCGTCAGATGAAGACCGGAAGGTGCCTACCTGGATTCACACAATGCCATTCTCAGCTAACACCCTGCTGGGAAGGTGTGTTACCACAGCAAAATATGGTCCTGTGCACTCAAAGGTGTGATATCTCCGCTCCTGCCTTTCTTCTGATTTTAATACAACTGAGTTTTTACAAGTTCTACTCAAACAGTGGTCATGTTTTGTATCTTCCATTCTTCTTCACTTTCTTTATATATACACACACATACATATTTGGAAGATTATAAAGTCTTTCAAATAAACAGAAGCTGGGAAAACTTGGGTTATAACTCCAGATTGGCAAAAGGTAGCACACTACCTCCAACTCTTGCAAAACTCCAAAAGGTATCTGTTCAACCTAAGAAGGTCCCAACAGATGTGGACTCCTTGGCCCACCACGGATGAAAATATTTTCCTAACAAAATCTGTCTTGTAAAATCTGAGGAGTCTTATGTACAAGTGTAGGAGAGGGGAAAGATCAACAAAAAGCACTCAATTTGCAACACATCTAATGTAAACATGTGGCAGCCACCCTAAACTGCAAACCTGCCCCTTTCCTTACAGGAATGAAATCCAGTGCTGCTCCCACTGACATCAGTAACAAGACCAGAACCAAGTGAAGCAAGACCCATACCTGCAGGTTTACAATAACAATACAACTTTGTTCCGTTTCTTTGAAGTTTAGAGCAATAGTCCACTTTCTTGGAGAGGCTCAATTAGTCCCATTGGCACATTACAAAATGAACCAGGATAATGCAACGGAGGAAAAGTGGCTGAAGATAAGCAATGAGAGCCAAGTGTGACTGAGTGGAGGAAAGAGGGAGAAGAGGGAGAGAGAGAAGTACAATAAAATATAAAAAGCATGCACACTGTAAACCCCAAACCACAAGTGGGCACATTTAGTTACACAAGTAGATACTTCATACAAGATCATAACATGAACTTTTGAACTTGCGTGGAAAAAAAGCCTCTCCACTACTTAATGCATTAAAACATCAATGCTACAAAATACTGAAAAAAAATTCCTTCGAGTTGTATCAAAGGAGGATTATATTGTGGGTGCATGCATGAAGAAAGCAAATCTGTTATCTTTACTGAATATAGGCCTTGATGTAAATCACATAGCCACAGTCTGTGAATAACTGCATTTGTTTCGACAGCAAAACACCTCATCTGAAATACAGAATAGCTGCCGGAAATGAGCTAATAGTACTTTTCTTTCAGTATTAAAGGATTATTTTCCAGTGCCCACTGTGTGGGCTCAAACACTAGACTGAAACAGTCAAAATACTTAGAAGTAAGATTTATGGCTAAAAAGGAGGGGGTTAGGAGGAGACCTTCTTTGAAGTGACTGACTTCTTTGAGCAGTGTCTCATAATTACCAGGCTACAAAAGGACCCCTCTCTGTGAGCAGCTCTCTGCATTTTCCTTCATCTCTGTGGCAGATCATATTGATAAACAAGATTTGAAAACAATTACTTGGTATCACAGAGTTGGACAGCACACAGTAACTTAGATATTAAGGACAACAAATGTCTTTATTTTCTAAGAATTTTTAACAAGAAAACTCTTACACCTCAAATACTACTCAAGCCATCAAAATTAATCTCTCAGCACTGGTACGTTTTCCAAAAGCTTTCAAAGAAGAAAGGAGAAAAAAAAAAATAATGAAATTACTTTCACAGTATTACACTAAGTGTTGCTAATTACATTGACAGAGAAAGAAACTGTACAAGCTGAAACCTTATCTTTCATTGTACAAAATTGAATCTTCCTTTTTTTAATTGTAGCAGCGCTATATAAGTTTAGATTGACTGCTTATTTTGTTTAACATAATATTTGTCATTAATTCTACTCCAGAGAACAGCTTTGCACTGAAGGCCAGTAAAACTGTATTAGTTTTGGAGTATAAATTATATGTTACAACTTCATACACAAACCCACTGTAATAAATTCTAGAAACTGCGGCATGCCATTCTTTGCTCACCTTTCCCCAGAGTGCTTCGATAATCCCTTTACTACCTTTCCCCATAAGTCTGGGCAAAATACTCACTCTTTACATATGATAATGGCTTTATTTGGAATCATACTTAAGGTTATCATCTTTTAATGAGATTACAGCCTAATTCTTGTTAACCAATCCTGTTAGAGAAGGTAGTTGCTTTGTAAGACTTCAAAGTGAAAAACTGCTTTGCAGAAAATTTTACTTTGTCATGATCTGAAAAGAATTTTTTTTTTTAAATAAGCCATCTTTATTTCTTGCACTGATTAATCCTTTTTTTTGTTAACATTTTAACATAAAACTGGAGCAAAAAAGGCCAAAACTGACTTGTAAGCTTGTGACTCTCTGCAGCTCACATAATAGACTTCGTGCATTAAAATGAGGACTCTGTATATTAAAATGGAGAGAGAGAGAAAAACATTAACATCAAGCATTAAAATTTTCTTGTTTTGCTGTTCGTTGCACTCAGATCAGCTTTAAAACACAGGAGTTAGTTGGACTTTTAGTTCTCCAATGAAAAGCAGCAAGGTTACTCCAAATTTAAATTGTCCAATTTATTAAAAAAGAATAGATCCTAACACAACTTGCACAAAATCAAAACGCCTTCTGTACAACCACAGGTAGGTGTAATTATTGTATGTTTGTATCAAAGTGGCACAAATAGGCCTTTGATCCACTGGATACACTGTAGTGGCCATTGAAGTTCTACTGAATGCAGGCAAAAAAAAATTTATATATAGATTATGTAAGGGTTTTTTTTCAAAGTACAAAACAAACACCAGAACAGATGAAGAGGGAGTAAAGAAGAAAAATAGTTCAACAATCTCTCTGTACATATCACGTTATCTTGTTTGGTATCCCATAACTGGACTCACCAAATTCTAAGGTGATGAGGTATCCCTAACATGTACACTCAGTTTAATTGCAACATGGAGACAAGTAAGAGAAGAAACAAGGAACAAAAATAAGTGGAGAAAGCCTGTACAGTACAGCTCTCCCTGTAATGCTGTCTCTGGTTAGCAAGTTGGAAGCATTTCATTTCTTTAACCTGAAGCCTGATATTCACATTCCTCTGTGGCTTAATGTGGACATGGACTACAGATTGCACTCATGTCTTAAAGGAGCTAAATGATTTAGCACAGCAAGCCCACAACTTGGAGACGGATTGCAAGAAACTTTATATTTACATTCACTTTGAGGAAGGAGGAAATTAAATTTCATAGTCCCCAGTTCTACTGCAGAAATGCCATGTGGATGTAGTGATTGCCTTAAACTAAAGTGAGTAAAATCTGTCCTTGGCAGTGTAAAGACACTCATGCTTTCCGAAGTGCTTTAAGTGTGGCCACCACTCCTGTGAAATCAATTAACCGGTGCCAACAGTGTGGGAGTGAGAGACGTCCCCATCTACAGCCTTTCTAGAACCAGTGCAGAATGGCAACAGGTTGAATAGAAATCAAACTGCAGACAAAGGTGTGCATTTTATTCAGCAATTTACCACAAAGACAAGTCTGTGCTAATACAAATTCCTATAATCATGGAATGGTAACTTGTTGTATGTGATGAGAAAAAGGGAGAAGAGCAAACCATGCCTGATGCTGTCCTACAGCAATATCTATCACACACGAGGCAGCAGTGTCAGTGGAAGGGAGAAGGGAAGTGCTCCCCATCAAGTGGCCACCACACTGGAGTTCCACCCAAGCTGTTTACTACTGCTAAAGTTCATTGTTGCCATTTGCAGACACAAAGCTCCAGGGTAAACTTGCCAAGAATTAATCAGTCTGCCTTTTTTATAAAATGATTAGCTGTGCTTTTGAAAGAGTTACTAAGGACCAAAGGGTCACTGGGTAATTATTTACAGAACTGATGCCAGGGATGAAATGACAGCTAAAGCTATTACAAACATCATGCAGAGTACAGAATGAGAAACTTCTGCAATTTACAGTCTATCGCTGTGAAGTCTGATTCAGCTCAGAGGTAGAACCAGCTCTGCTCTTTCCTCTTGATACTGATATAAAAAACCCACACAAGTTGAATCAAGACCTTCAGTTCCGCATTTCCAAGTTCATACAGGATCTATGTAACATATAAAAAAAAAAAAAAAAAAAAAAAAGAAGAAATCAAGCCCCCCACACGGCAGACATAATGAAGAGGTGGTGTTGCCTGGCTTTGGTTTGGAAGGTAACCAGCTCAGTTGTGACAGAATTAATGTGTTCTCTTTCAGTTAAATAAAAGCTATGGTTGCAGTATAAACCACTGTCATGCACTTCAGCACAAGGAGGGTTTATAACCTGCTCTTGTGGAAGAGAAACTGGAGGCAACAGAGTTCAGGCCACGACTCTCTAAGAGGGAACAGGATCATTGGAAAAGAGTTTTAAGTATTCTGGTGAAAGAAAGAACAGCTCATGCCTTCTCCAGCCACTCCCCCACTGCAGAATACAGGACACTCAGTCCAAAAGTATTCTCTATGCCTAAATATAACGCAGGCATTCACATAGCATAAATAGGAGAATCCTTCTGAAGGGCTGTCTTCAAAACATCCTTCATTTTTCAGTAAGACCAGAGTTCAAAGTCATATACTGGCATGTCAAATTCAGGATATCCTTTTAAGAATAATGAATTTATTGTTATTATACCTGGCTATTTTTATAAAGTTTCTGGAAGGAAGAAACATGAAATGCACTTAATGACTACTCATATACCTTCATGTTTCTCTTTGGTCACAGGCCAAGAAGACTTGATGGAATACAGTCATACCCTTACGGGATTTCATAACACCAGTCTTCATTGGCAACCATTGATTACATACCCCAACATCAAGCTGCTACATTTTTTCAGTCTTTTTTTTCTAAACTTTCATATATAAAGTCAAAGAGAAAAATAGCTGGCACTCAATACTACAGTTTATGTCAAAAATAATATGAAACTATTAGAATCACAAAGCCTAGAATTCAACTGGAAAACTAATACTGCAAAATATCCTAGCATACACATTATATCGAGAAAGAGTAAGGAGTGGACTTTTGAAGAAAAGCTAATAGGTAAGAGAGTGAAAAACCTGCACAGTCCAAAACAAACCCTCACAGACAGAGGGTTGAGGGGATCCCAAATGGTCACCACAAAAAACCCAAAGAAAATCTAAAATATGGTCCAAGAATCTGTTTCTTGTTGTAATCCTCCTACTCCATAAAGTGTTCTGGTAAAGGAAATCAATCATCATTAATTTCCAAACAAAGTGTCACTGGGGACCACAAAGCACCATGCTATGAAAGGATTTGTTCCTCCTTCTAACCATGTTATCCTATCTGACCCACCAGCTCCCGCAGGACACAGCATTAGCTGTTCATGGCTATTGAAAGCAGCAACCCAGCAGTGCCATAAATAACCTGCAGTGAATTAAACCCTCAAAAGTGACAGATATCTTCAGTTTTTACGGGAGCAAGTGCGAGCCAGCTTGAAGATATAGCATCATGACACCCACTACCCATGATGGACAAATTTCAAAATCCTTTGTTACTATCTCTAAACACTTACTTTAATTCTAAACCAATCACTTTAAGAGCACGAGGATGTATGCACTGGCAGATACACATCTTCTGACAGTGACAAGGGCAGCACAATATTCACCACAATGTTTTCACAATGGAAAGTAAAAAAATTAATTAGTAGAGCCACAAGACCAAGTTCATATTGCAGGATCCTCCTTCAGGTCACTGGGCCTGTTAGTCAGATTGAAATAGCAATCCCTCGTTACCATGATGTATGAAAGTACGCAGCCTGACACTAGGGAAAAAAAAAAGAAAAAAACAAACTTCTTTTTTTTTTTTTTCAGTTAGGCCAAGAATTTAATTTGCAGAGGGGGGAGAAAACATTGCTTTGGCATAAAGTGGAGGGAGGGTAGGGAGAAAAAAGAAAAAAAAGAGGGGCAAAGTTAAGCAAAGAACAGAGACAGCATTTTTTCGTGCAGATAGGAAAAGGAAAAAACCCCCAAAACTTTCCAGCTGTTGGTGAATTTGTACAAGTTTAAAAAGTGTTCTGAAGAAGTAGAACAGCGGGTGGCATGAAGCTCATGTTACATACTTAAGTTAAAAGACCATTATCTTCTTTGAATCTCCTTGGCCTATTCAGATTGCACTTTTTTCCACTGCAATCAAAATTCATCTCCTTTATTATTTTTTTTGTAGAGAATTAATAAAAAGTAAGTAACTAACTCACCAAATTAGTGCTCTAAACAAAAGCACAAAAATCTGAGTCTCCCCGTACTGATTAAAAAAAAAAAAATCTAGAAGTCATCTCAACCCTAATTTATGTTTTATCTCCTTCAGTAGAGAAGTCCAACTTAACTACTCACTACCCATTTTCAAGAGTCAGGCTCGTCCTTTCATGTGAGTTATTATTCAGACAACAGATGAGAACAATTATACCATTCCATGAAAATAGGTTCACATTTGCATATTGCTATCATCTAGTACCTCACAGAAGGGAGAATGATACATTTTTCTCATCTGTACACAAATATTACAGTAGTTCCAAAAACTTAGCAAGGTGAAGTATCCCATTCTGGAATAAAGCCTGCCTGCAACCCAAGACATCAAATTGCCTCCCAGTTTCTCACTTTTCTTTTTCTTGGAACAGTCTTTATGCATCTTAAGGGGTACTAGAAAGCAAAATTAACTACTTTTACAGACAAGAAAAGTAATAATGTACACATAATTTCCTACCACTACTACAACTACTTGTGGAGTCTTAAGAAATTGCAGACAAGACAAAATCGTCTGGGATCTTGAGAAATGAAAGGAGATGTTCAGGCAAGAAGACCTACATTAAATAATGGACCACACAGCTGAGGAGGTTTCAACACCTTCTTTCAGCAGGAGAACCATGATAGGAATGATATAAAAGCTCTCAAATGGTGTTAAAATTATGTGCCTTAGTGTATCACATATATAGTCAGCTTGCCTTTATAGGGTGGTACCCTGAATACTGCAGAATGAAAACAGAGGAAGAGTCTGGCTAAAGATGTTAGTATAAACATGCTTTTATGAGTATTGTTTTCCTTCTACAGAACAAAGAGGGAAATATTCCATGTAACATTTTATTCTCCTGCAAATGAAGAATACAGCATGCAGACTTCCTGTAGTGGAACACACTTTTCTTTTCCATGTGCAATTTAAAATGCCAACTTTAAACAGAGAAAAATATTATATGTATCCATGGATATCTAATTTTAGAAAGACAAACAGTTCTCCTGCTCCTGCAGCAGGAAAAAAAAAGACGGTAAGAAACAAATAGTTATTACAAGTAATACGGAAAGGAACCATGACAGTACGTGTCGTGTGTAGAATGTAGCAAGGACTGAGCTGGGCAAGTGCCCATGAGGAAAACAAGGCTTTTGTGGGCTCTGTATCTGAAATGGACAGGCTACAGTAAAAGCCATCACATCTTACTGCCAACTTCATAAGATAATTTTTCTAAGACGGAAAAGCTTTGGGAAGGATAACACCTTTAGAGCCTCTGCAGCCATTGTCAGGCCCTATGTCATGTTAGTAAGCACTGAGATTGGCATGGTAATGACTCCATAAAAAGGAACTGCAATATCTGCTCATAATTTATACAGTTCTTTACCCAAAGTCATTGTGGTTTTGGCTTACAGAATTTGCCCAGAAGTCCTCAGAATCTCAACTGGGTGATTTTCCTTTCTATATTCTGAACTAGAGTTAGATAGTTCTACTGCGTGTAGGCACACCTCCATCATATATTATAGTTCTTGCAACCAAAAACCAGAGAAATCCAGCATGTGAAACGTACTATGAACATCCCAAAGGAAATACATTAGAAAAAACCAGAAAAATACAAGCAAGCTGAAATTTGTTTTGGCTTTTCCTGAAAAGAAAGTCACAGTTCTCAAAAACAAGCAAACAAACAAAACCCAAAAACAGGCCCCCCCAAAAAAACCCCAAAACTGGATATAAATACAGATTGTCTGGAACACTGTAAGCAGCCAACAGACCTGCTTGAGCAAGTGATTTAACCAGGAAACTTGGGACACTACTAGAAGAGAATTTTCTGACATAAAGTAGTAGTTTAAAAATGAGAAAAAATAACAGGTAACACAAAAGCTTCTGTGGAGAATGCAGTGTCCATTGACACCAAGCTACAGAAAATGGTTGGAGATGCACCATTTAAAATATTTCAGATGCTAAGCATAAATTCTTTCCAATTCTAACTGTAAAAATTAATCATTCATGCTTGAATCTCTTTTCTTTGATTTTCATTTTAGGCAACATCATAAACATATGGAAACCTTTAAGGGAAAATATTTATGTTCATTAAAGCACACATTGGGTCTGTATGAAGAGGTCCCATAAACAAAGACAAGGACCTAAAAAGAGAAAATGCATAAAACCACTGTATATTACGGCTTCTGGAGTAAAAGGCTAGACTCTCCTTACAAATGGAGTGTCAGTGCTGAAAAATTGATGCCAAAACCAAGACATGAAAAGGTTCTTATATTTATCTTGAACACTTGGTTAAGGTAGCAGCAACCTCCTAGGTAGAACTCACTAGTCTCCAGCACCTGAAAAATTTAAATTTATTCCTCAGAGTTACAAACTGTCTAATTAGCAACTAAGCCAGGTAGTTTCAATTATTTGTAATTCAGATCTACCTTCAGGTTGTATTATGCAACTTATAAAACACTTTCATTCTTCAAATATACTGTTAACGAGGATCCATTAAAATAAGAACTGTCCCGCCTTCGAAACTGAAAGCTGCCTTGCATTTCTGCCTTCTTGTCCAGAGACAGCAGACAGAAGTTTACCAATCCTCAAAGCACGCCGAATCCTACTTAAACTTTCCAGGTCATGTGAGCTGGAAAATTACGTTTATTTTCCTTCCCCAGCTCTTGCTTCTAAGAAACTACTTACAGGATTGTACCTACCACAACTATAATCAGAAATCAAATTTGCAATCCTGAGATGATCCTAAATGCTTGTTTTTATTTGTTAACAATATTATTAATAGAAGGCAAAAGAATATTATCCACAAGGACACAGAAAGAAAAAAATAATTGAATTATGATGATGCCAAAAGTATGACAGGGCTTGTGACTTTCTAAGGATGGACACAAAAAAATTCAAACTGAGATGTTGATAACACTAAGTCCTAAGAGATATCTCCCAGGCCTTAGGTTTGACAAAATATTGTACAGAAATGCACCTCCTGCTTAATCTGATTTGCAGTTCAATTATTTTGGTTAAAAAAAAAAAAAAAAATTGAAATACACATAACTAAAACTAATCTCATTGTTCATAAATACTACTAAACTTTACATAGATGGTCTGAAGACAAAGTAACCACCCAAGGCCAACAAAAAACAAAAGGCTTGAAAAAAAAATAAAGCATTTTTCAAAAGGCGTTTTGAAATTTACTATAAAGTCTTGAAATAGCCACTGAACAATTACAGTTACAAATTTTAGCTTGCCAAATTACAACTGCATTGCATAAATCTAGCAAACTATGCTGGATCCCATGCCGGGCAGTGACACCCCCATCTCCAAGTCCCACCATACCTTTCAAAACACAGACCAGCTGACCTGCCTCCTTTAACTCTCTCTGCAGTTCTTTGTTAGTGCCAGGCTCAATTTGCTGTTTCATTTTTATCTCTCATGGGAACATTGAGCTATTTTGACTACTTACAGCGTTCAAGGTGTTTTTAATTAAAATAGCCAAAATAATCCAAATTAATCAAGAGAAAATAGAGATACACAACACTCATTTCCCTCTGTTAAAACCTTGCTTTTTAACCCAAATTTTAGCTGCTAAAAGTTTACCAGCCGGATTTACTCCCCCTGCTCCAGCCACTCAGGCACTCTTGCCCAGCAGCCAGCCAAGAATTCCCTAATTTCCGACCCATGCAGTGACCCATGCTGAAATGCTGGGCCAGAGGTGCCCCAATAACCAGGTAGTCCTTGTTTCCATTGTCTGTGCTGAGCACCCCTTCACACAACTTCTTCTTTTCAACCCATATGACTTCAAAACAAACCAAACAAAGTCTCCTAAAAATCCCAGAAACAGAGAGCTGAAACACGTCCATGGAAGCACAAACAAACAAACAAACAAACAAAAGAATAACCCGATAAAATGTTGCATGGGAAGCCAGGACCTGGTTTATGAGCATGTGTTCAGGACCCAACAGCCAGAGTGGTTTGAAACACGATACAGCCTCTTTGATACAGCTCACTAGTTTGGAAGTGGAGGGGCCATATCCTATTAAAAATAACAGGAAATTGACCACAGCAATAAATCTAAAGCTTTGGCTGCTGCAATTTCTTATCTTCCATGAGCAGTTGTTGGCGTGCAAAAACGATGCAACTTTTTCTTCATAGAAAAAGAAAACAAACAATTAGGAAAATCACTCCAAAACTGTGGCTTCCACTTGGCGATAGCTTTCATCAGCCAGTGACAGCCTTGGGAGACCAGGATCCCCAAGGTCTTCCCCTTGTCATACCAGGATATTGTTATATTTTGATGGTTTACTGCTGCATCCGGGCAAAACCATGTCACTGAGAAAGTTAAGACAGGGCACAAAAACTGACAAGTCCCAAGGAATCTCATCAGAGGCTTTGGCACTCCTGACAGGACTTGCATCCTTTCTCATGCAATTTCTGAGCCCAAGTGATCTCTCTATCTCCTCTGATAGCATTTTTCTCTTTATCTACTGAAACAAATTAAGATCCAAGACAACAGCAGCTTCTTCTAATGGCTTACCAACACTTAAAAGGGACTGCACCAGGCAGTGTTATCTCTGCGATTCCCACTAGTGGAGACCAGTTTTTGCTGGGCTGGAGAAAAAGGGATGTGAGACAGGGAAGAGGTAGCCAAGGCTCTTCTTCCTCGAATGGGATAAAATATATATGCCAAAGGATTTTATTCAACTGGCAGTGACTGCACTGAGTTTTCTGCCAGCATAACTGTGTCTGCTGCGGGTATGACTTGCTTTCCCACTCATAAAAGGAAGAGCTTTGCCAACAAAACTTTAAAGACTAAGACCAACAGTGTGGGTGTGGGGTTCGGTTTGTTTTCAGTACACATTAGTGAAGTTAACTATGGTCCAGTTTCCTGCCAATCCACACATCATGTAATGCCAGTATTTTCTTTGTTTCTTTTTCTGATGAGGTCCTGCAAGCATTTCTGAAGCAGTCTTTTCAGGCAGGCAATCCTCCTCTGCAGCCTTTTTTTCTTTTTTTTTTAATCCTTGTGTAAGATCTCAAAGGTGGAACAAATATAAGGGGCAAGTGGTCCAATGCAAAAGGCAGATATCTACTTTGAGAGCTAAAAGTGCATCTAAAACAAGTATATTTTTCCTGCATCTAGACAACCAAAACATGTTAATTGTACGAGATATGAAGATGAAACCACTGCACCTACTGAAAAAACCCCAACCACCAAAAAACACAGACCAAAACAAAATTAAAAAACCCCACCCACCAAAACTTTCTTCCAGCCCTAGAGACTTTAAAAACCAGAAGATGAACCTCCTTGCACTAGGACTAATTATAGCAGAGTAGTTACAACATGTTTGTAGCTCACCTCACCAATGAGTATGTGCCAAAACTAGGGCTCAGTTCTCTCCTACTACCCTGAATTAAGGTGGGAGGGTAGTAAGTTCCATTTTGAATACTGCAAGACCCCAAGAACCATCACCCTTTGAAAAAAAAAAATATATATATATATAAATAACTGGGTTGAGAAATTTTCCTCTCCCTTGCCTAGCCTATTTCCGTAAAGCTGTTTCTTTAACTATAAAAGCTATGTTAGAGCTGGGACCTCTAGATGTGCTTTCTCATTTCGGTCATCCCATTTTGAATCTCAACCAGTTCCTGATCCCAAGCATGAGGAAGACTCCGTATATTTTTCAGAAGACCTGCCTCCAAGCGCAAAAAGTTGTAAGCCAAGAAGTTCCATTCTTTGACACAACCCCTAGATAGCCTCTTCTCCAGCACCAAAAACCCTAATACAGAAGTCCACAAAGTGCATGGTGATCCCACTGCCAAGAAAACTATGCAACAACAGCAAAGGAATCATAAAGCCACTAAAATGACTTTCCACAATATATTAGAAGGGAGAGTTAGAGGTATGGAATTTCTTCATGCTTGAGGGCTGACTCTCACCAACACCAACCCATCTGTCATACATTGTTTTATGTCTGCTTTGATTTCTTTTTTGCTGCAAAAAAAGGGAATGCACATCAGAAATGTTACGGACCACCAGATTTGTTTCATATATTATCAAAGCTAAACGTTCAAGCATTTTATGGAGATTAAGAGATTAGAGTCCGAGGGCTTTTAGTCTTCTGTGTGCAAGGCTCTCTCTTTCAATCAAATTAAAAAGCAGAGTTCAAGGTATGTTGTTAATTCCTGAGGGGAAATGATACATAACCCACATGCACAAAGAAGTTGGCTTGCATGCGGTTGTTTTTACAGCACAGAATCTGTTTCAATCTATGTTTGTTTAACAAGATGCAAGTCTAACAATGGTAATTTACTAAAAGCTTGTGCACTAAGTATGTACAATACCAGAAACAATGGTCATAACTCCTTCCAAAGATACAAAAGCATCTACAAAACTATCAAAACATACACTCTGCCCTAGATTGGTTGTTTCAAAACCCCACATTCCAAATAGCTTCATCATTTCAATAATCCATCTATAAATATTTAACTAATTTTGGACTACTGTTTCGCATTCCAGCAACAAGTTACTGCTAGTCAATCCAACACAAAATTTCATTATTTGTATTTTCATTGATTTTTTTTTAATCCATAGTATTATTACTGCTTGCTCAGACAACATTTGCAACAGTAAATCTTGACTTACTTAAGTAAGTTAACTTGTAATAGAAACACCAATCGTTCAAATAGCTATTTACTATTAAGCTCCTCAATCTATATTTAAGCACTTGAAAAACCAGCTGCTTGTACAATAATGGCCAGTGACAACACAGCTGCAGAAGATGAGGTGGCTTTTTGTCTCTCCAACAAGCCTGTTTGTCAATGCTCAGGTTCAACCACCATCCTGCAGCATTACAACCATAATCACATTTTGAAATTATTCATTGTTTACAATGCTGTTTGAGGCTTACTAGGTGATATTCTCTTCTCCCTGAAAACCTGATAGAGCTGGACGCACCTTTGCAATGAACAGCAATCTCTGCCTTTGGCTATTGCATCAGATGGGGTCAAAGCTTCTTCAGGCACTACCTGAACAATTGTGTTCCCAACACCAGTACATTACAGAACGTGTCTCACTGTGATCTGGGCTAATATCTTACCTGCTTAGTGTCTGTACCAGAAGACTGAACCTTTCTTTGTCTTGCTGAACACGTGGACCATGAAAAAATGTTGGTTCAAGGTTTGCATTTTGCTTTTACGATCAGAGCCCAGATACAGTGTAAAGTCAAGATAGCATGAAAACTTCTAAAAAATCAGGTTGCCTCATTAAAATAGAATCAACCAGAAAACAACAGGTGTGGCAATTCCCCTTGAGCATCATTATCATTAGAACACAATTAACAACAATGTTTACAAAGTGCATTAGAAATTTTAGAAATACTTGCTTAGCAACAGCAAACACGTAATGCACAAACCTATTCCTAAGGACAACTGGAGGGGTTTTGGAGACAGTTATATTACAGTAAGGTCTGTAAACCATAGGTGCTTACAGTGCACTTTTTACTACCTTCAAAAATAAAGAGTTTCACATGTCAGACACATTTGGTCTTAATCAACTGCAGCAATCAGTAAACCATCATTCAATTACACATACTTGGAGGGTGACTCACGAGATGTCAGGTGTTTAACTTGCATGTTTCTCAAGTAACCATCTAGATGCGGACATTTTTTTTCTCCCCTGCCTCCAAAGCACTGCGCACAAATGACCACAGTAGTGGAAAATGTGCATCAGAGGATTAATATCATTAGTTATCGTGGTTAGGATTAATATCATTAGGAGAGATATGCAATGCCATAACCACTCTGAATCTTGTAACAACCATGAGCTAAGCTGCAAGTTGTCTCTGTAAAGAAAATAATTAAGGGAATGGAATTTCCAAGATTATTTGAAAACCACTTTTTTTCTGAGAGTGTTCTATGCTCAATTCCTCAGCCACTACAATGCAGGCACCATCATTATCCTATTTTAAAAATATATATATATAAATTCAATTGTGCTACCTATTTGAAGTACACCTGGTATTTTAATTAAGCACATTTCAAAACAGCACTAAGTCATACACTTCATAGTTTTTCCCTCACTAGCCAGTGTCAATGTATTCAGCACTCACAGAGCATCTGGTTAGTAAAACATGGCAGCCTTCAAGTTTTAGAATTCCTTTCAGAATTTCTCTAAGAGAATTGTTTTGATCCCCAAGTTGGTCCAGATGGTATCTCAGAATTGTCCAACTCCTTCTTTCGAGATAGCTGCCACTATTGTTCCAGAGGGGCAAGCAAACAGGCTTTTCAAAGAAAGTCATCACTACTGGAGATGGTCTATCTAAGAAAGTTCACAATATCTAGACTCTCTTATTAGCACTGACAGGAGAGTTTCTGTAAATCAAAACTGTTTCTCCAGCGCATTAAACTAGAGCTCTGAAGTTTCATGCAGCTGCTGGGACAGTAGAACCAGGCAATGGATTTCCTCAGAAGTCCAAGTGCTAATCCTAAAATTGCAACAAAGAGCCTGTAGGGTTGGCTTGGACTGGAGAGCCTGATTCCATGGCTGGCAGAATGTCAGAGCCTGCACGAAAAAAACTAACAAACTGAAAAACTTAACGACAACAAAAGGAGGCAAGAAGAGCAATTCCTATTAGAACAGAAGATTCCCATTACTAAAGCACCTTGTGCAGTGCCTCATGTGTCTAGCAGACCTCTAAGAGTCATAGAGTCATTAAGGCTGGAACAGACTTCCAAGATCATCAAGTCCAACCTGTGACCAAACAGCATCATGTCAATTAAACCACAGCACTAAGTGCCATGTCCAGTCATTTCTTAAACACTTCCAGGAATGGCGACTCTACCACTTCCCTGGGCTGCTCGTTCCAATATTTAACCACCCTTTCAGTGCAGAAATTCTTCCTGATGTCCAACCTGAACCTCCCTTGGTCCAACTTGATGCAAGTTCCTCTGGCTACTTGGCAATAACTTAAAGTAATTCATCATGTAACCAAATAAATAAAGTGAAATGATTCTTATGGAAGTGCAGAAAAAAAGCAGAGAAAGTGACTGTAGCACTATGATTAAGGAAATCCTCTTCCTCCAGATTGGTTTCCCCACCACAACACTGCAGTTTCAACAAATCACACCTGGTCCAAGCCTTTAACAGCTACATACACTTTAGGAGGTCTTTTTGCTCGCAAATATAACATTGCCCTTAAGCTATCATGGAAAGAATGTCGTCATTCCAGGAAATGCTCCAAAAATAAATCCCAGTAAATGGAAAAATTAAAAGTCACCTGCAACTATTCATTACAGTCCTATATACCTGAATGTATAAACGCATTATGTCGCTTGGATAAATGTTTTTCAATAAAAAGCCAGACAAAACTTCAACAATTCTCAGGTTTGTAAACAACAAATATTAACTCCATTAAAGGAATATGAAAAACATTCCCATGTAGGAGATATTTTTATTTTTTAAGGGAAAAATTCCCTTTTCCCGTATCCATTTAACTTCTCTGAAAGGTGTGTTTTCCATTCAACCAAACACTAAAAATATAGTTTTTAAACATGACTGATAAGGCCTATATTCCAAATATTGCAATATTTTTCTTTTTTTTGGCTTGTATTTTAAACCAGTAGAATATGTTTACTCAATATCAATATTTTCTTCAAATTGCTAAAATGGATTACGTGCAAAGTCTATTTAACAAAAACTTGCTACTTTTTCCACCATCAGCGTAGGCAATTCAGAGAACACAAGAAGGGTGTTAAAAGCAGAGGTTTTTGAGAAAGAGTAGCTTTAGATACAAAGCTGACCTCTGGTGAAAAAGCAGCAAAATCTAGCAAAGGGGCAAAGAGACTGCTCCAACAGAATGGGGTTTTACATCTCTTCTACCCAGACATGTAAAATTCACATCCAAATAACATATTTCTAAATGGATTTCATAGAAGATGTTTTGGAAGGTAATATTGCAATCCTTCAGACAGTTCACAGCAGAATTCTCTGCTACGCAAGGCTGCTCTTTCACTAGCGTTATCCAAATGTGTTTCCTTACGCGGTGCAAACTAGTGGGCCTGTAATGCACGTTACCACTCAAAGAGTACTGAAGCAAAATATTGACCTCAGCTAAAAACGTGCAACAACTGAATCACAAAACTGCAACTACACCTAGCACGAATCTTGAACAACGATGCACTTCAAAAACCCAGCCCCAGCTGATGAATGCACTCACACGCCAAAATACAGAAGCAATCTATATTTCTGTATGTGCACGTGCAGCACAGACAGGATCTTAAAGCCATAGCGGTGTCTGGTTTCATAACATATGCCCTTCCTTATCAAATGTCATTTGTATTGCCATCCCTGCATCTGTCTCCACAGATGTCATCCCATGTAATGAAGCATATGGGCTTAAGCTGACATTGTTTGCAAACAGGAAGAGCTTTTGGCAAGAGGAATCGAACATAAAGTGTTCCGCGGGCTGCCTCTCTTAACCCATCTTTGGTTGGCTCCTCTGCTCAGCTGAAACTGGTTGGCTACTTCTGAGAGGGCAGAGCGCCAACCTAACAGATGGGCAGAAGTAAAGTCATGCCAAAGAACCAGAATGTGCATCTAATTTGATAATTAGGGGCTGAATTTCCCCTTAGAAATATTGCAGTGGCAGCGCACACCAAGTTTTCAAGCTTACGGGTAAAAGAATATGCTTCAGCCTATCCAGTTGCGGGTTAATTCTGAAAATGACAAAAAAACAACAGAAGTGAACCATGGCAGAGGGAGGAGACCAGCCAGCAGCTCCTATCACTCAGCATTAGTATTCATCAAGGAGAGAAGAAATAGAGAGAAGGGGAGGAAAGAAACAGTAAGATTAAGCCTTTATCCTGAAATAGTTCTCCACAAGGGGCACCTGCAAATCTTGGCCAGAACAGTTCTGCGGACTTGCCGAAAATAATTTATGCTGAATAGAGATAAAAGCAAGGAACTGATGGCCACTTTATAAAGCATTAAACACAGCTTTCCTGTCCACAAGGAATAGCCAAGCCAACAGCTAGTAAAAGGCAAAGGACAAAGAGTGTTTATGGCTCAGTGGAAATCAAATATAATAACGTACACATGTACTTGGAACTGTTGACAATTATTGTCTCTATCTTGATGTACAGAGCTGTGGTATTCAAATAAAAAAGTTAATGGTAAAAGAGAGAGAAAGCTCAAGACCTAACTGAAAATCTATTTTCATATATTTTACAAGTTTTCATGCAATAAGGCAGTGGGTCTGTAACTATCCTAAAAAGTCCTGACAAAGCAGGCTCTTCTGGGTCATTTTTCTCTTCATCTTGTGTGTTCCTTCCCCAGCCTCAAACCACTTTACTCAGCAGAATGAATGCCAAATGCTATGCAGGATTCAGTTTGGAAAAAACATTGTTCTAATTCATTCTTCTTTTTCCAGTTCTAAAGTGACTCTTCCAATTTACAACTTTTGAAACAAAAATATTACGAGCAATAACCATGATGCCTTCAGTTAAGTGGGATTTACAGGCAAAAAAAGAGAAAATTTTAATCCTGTCCTTTAAACCCTGTGTTGAAATATTCCAAGAGGCTAAGAGATTACCAACTCTCACTTTGCCTGCTTTGGAAGTATGATGTTTCAAGAGGGCTTTCACATTGTTGGTGGATGGAAATTAGCTCTCCAGTACAAATAGCATTCTGAGTCACATCTTAGGAGCAGAGCAGAAGGCTCAGCCACAGATTTAAAATAATTTAAAAATGATAGCTGCTAAGTGCCTAAAATCACATGTGCTGCTTTACAGACCTCCACTGAGACACTTTCCTCTGAAGAAATTGGTCAATGAAATGTCCTTTGTTCTACTGTCAAATTCTGGCAAGCTGCTTCCCAGCATAGTGTGAGACTTAATTGGGCTTTTGTTTAATTACCATCAAGACAATAACGTTCAAATGAAGAGCACAACATCAGCAAGTGAGTGAAAGCAATCAATTAGGATGAGCCTGAAACAATCTTTTAAGGGAAAGGAAGAGGCCACTCATTACTGCAGTCATAGGTTAAAATTCAAAATATAAACACTTCACTTACTAAACTAATACATAGCTTTTAGAAGCAAATAAATTAAATGACAGATAGTAACTACTAAGGAGAAGTGTCATTATGAAGCAAGATCAAGATTTTTATACCACAGCACCATTGCCAAGCTTAGGAAAACAGATACTTGAGTTAGTGATGTAACATGAACGCTGGCATCAAAGTGGGGAAAATTCTCCCATTCTCCCACAGGTACATATCTAGAAATGGCTTAGAAGATACAATAAATGAATCAATGAACACAGAGAGAAAAAGTCACAGAACATTTGCAGTGACAATTAACATGCGATGAATCAAGAACCTAGTTAGCATCCCAAAAACTGAAGTATAAAAATCCAAATTTGAATATTATCCTGGTAACTCCCAAATTCAGTATTACATCTGAAGGTAAAAGAACACAAAATGAGCTAACGTATATTCTACGGCAATAACACAAGAGGTGATATGAAATCCACCATGAAACATCAATTGGCAAAACAGCAGCTGCATTTGTGAAGCCAAAAAGAGTTTAATGAGAAGCGTAAAACCTAAAGACCTTCACTTTCAGACCTCACTCACAGTAAAAGGGGCCATCTCACCAGCACTATAGGCAAACACATGCCCTAGCAAGCAAATGACATCTATTAGTGGCAAATGAGACTTAACCATAAGGGACACATAGAAGGTGGAGCAGGGTACACAGTAAGGGCAAAATGCTTGTCCACAGTCTAACGAAGGTGGGATTGTCCTAGGAAAGTTCTACCTCACTGCTCTGAAAATTCAGCTCCACTTTTTGCTTCAAAGCCTCAGGTCTAGATGTACCTTTAGCTTTGACAAGTAACTGAGCACATGTGAAATCCAGAAAGACAAATATTTTCAGTGCCCAGTTTCCACGCTTAATGGTAAGAGAGTAAATTAAAAGTTACGTATTTCCAGACTTATGTATTGAATTCCTACCCTAAATGAGCCAAACATGGCACTGTGTATCTTAGTTTTTCTCAGCCAGAGTTCACAGTTGCAGGGCCACCTACTAAAAACCAGCACTTCCCCCACAAGAGGCCAAGGGAAGTAGCATAATGCTTGGTTAGGGTAAGTAAACAACAAAGTTCACGCCAATTTTATTGTCCAACCTGAGCCATCACACAGGTGAGTTTACCCCTCTTCCTGACACATGGATATCTCAAAAACTTAAAACAAGCAATGAAACTACTCACAGCATGATGCCATATGCTAAGGACCTCTTTTGATTCATGCAAACTGGAGTCATCAGTCTTTGGCACAGTGAAGGACACTTCTACAGCCCATGTACCACCCTTACAAGTTCATTTAAAAGCCTGGAATGCTTCACAGAGAGAGAATAAGGAGTGAGACACCTAAGAGGTTGTTGAGCTTTTTAACACAATTTATTAAGGCACGCCAATTGCAGACAGAAGTAGTATTATGCTTTCATGGCCTGTATGTTATTACAATTGCATATGCCATTAAAAAAAAATCTCAGAAACTATCAGTGTTGAAAAGGTGTTTCAAACAAAGTAAGGAAAATGGAGAGAAAAAAATTAAGAAACACAATACATAATTTAAGTGAAACCTTTCTAACAGAAACATGATATTGGTACCTCCTGAAAAAGATTGTAAAAATAATGGAAAAAACCCTGGTGAGACAGGAAGCTTAAACACAGCTAATCTAATGATAACTTTTGTAATACAGGAAGCAAGCACACCATGAAATAAGATGACAAAACCAGAGGTTATTTTAGATGTTTACTTATTCCCAGATGTAGCAAAAAAGTGTGCTAAAGGAACCTGGGTTAAGCATATCAGTCTTACCACCACAGCTTTCTGTTTTAAAATAAAATCACAGCACCTGACTTTGCAAGTAATAATCGTCCAACAGTCCTTTGCAACAAACCGTCAAGAGTTACTGACCCCTTTCACACACTCACCTTTGGAAATGCAATTTCCTGTTACAAATTGATGTTCTGATCCTGCAACCCTCTGTTCACATGAGTGCTCTGGTTTGGTAAGCAGGGCTGCGAGTTACGCTGGTGGCACAGGGCTGGTAAACACACGCCGGAGGCTTTGGGATGCAGTGCTCACAAGCTGGACTTCCTGCTTGGAGCTTACGGTGCCAAGGTAAATAATTACAATACCACACTGACAGATGTGTCAGAAGTATGAGGTATTAACTAGATTTACTCCAGTCTGGAATAACTGAATTGTAATTTTCCGCTCTCCCAGCGTATAACAGAACGATGTGAAGTGTGATACAATGTCAGTATGTACCCAACTGCAACACTTAACCTTTCATGCCTTAGAATCCATGTGTATTGCACTGGCTTCTCCTGCACAATACTCTAAGTTCCTTTTGTCTAATTATGCTGCTCCAAAACCGCCTCCAGAAAGAGGGTTGAATTTAACCTAACTTTTAACCTACCATTGCCTTGTAAGCTAGTGAGACTGGCAGAGTTCAAGAAGTGTTTGGACAACATTGTCACAGACAACATGCAATTTTTGGGGTCATCCTGTTCAGGGCCAGGAGTTTGACTCCATGATCCTTGTGGGTCCCTGCCAGCTCAGGGTATTCTATGATTCTTCCTGGTCAAAGGACATATGACAGTTGTCATCATCATGATCCTGGCAGGACAAGGATAGTGTAATCAGTGCTTAGTCTCAGCAGACATGGCAATCAGGCGTTCTTTTGTTTTTAATTTCCTCTGACCTTGCAGTTTGTCCTTGTAAAGTTCTTGCTGTTCATGAGCTAACACATGTCTGTTTGAGCAAACTTAGTACACAAACTGCTTCCACATAATCAATAACATCTTCTGCTGACAATTCCACCAGACATTCAGAATCACCATTCATTGTCATATTTCTTAAGTCAAGAAGATATGAAAGTATACAAATAACTGAAAATACAACATGAAAGATTTGACACATAGTCTTTAAAGGCATATATACAGACAAATACTACAAAAAAAATACCATAATTGATTCCAGTATTTCAAAGCCTCCTAAAAACAAAGGGAACCTTTGTCTGATATTTCTAACTCCTGAGAGATATAAACTGCAGAGGTAAAGCTTCCAGCCATGTCTAGACATCACTTATCCAACGCACAGTGCCAGAGTGGTTGTGGTGATAGGCAGCACACAATGCAACTGTACATAGCCTGTAATAAAGAACATCACATGTGGGAGACTACAGGTTAATGGGTTTCATCAGTTGACAGAACTACTCTTAAAAGCTATATACCCTTGACATTCATAAACTTCATTTACCTTTCCTATATTTCTCTACCATTATAGAAATGAGATACATATCGTGTTTTAAACCAAAAAGCTACAAAAAAACCCAGAACATTTCAAGCTCTCCTCAATCTCTTTTCCTAGCAGATAGAGGAATTATAGCATAAAGACTTGATAAAGCACTCGTCACTGACATCATCATCCAGGACAGATTCTGCACTGTTTGGTGCACAGACCCTTCTGCTGCAGTTAGCACTTGATACCCAGCACTGCCAGTTTGTTACAATGACTACATTCTTTTAGGTTTGACCCCTGTACGCAAAGATCACCACATATGCCAGTAAAATGATTTCACTGAGACAGCAGCGAAGGAAAACTACATGTAATCACCCAAAGGGTTCCTATGCACACTTTCTCCATAAGGTGGATTTAGCACCTTGGTTAGAGGTAGAAAGCTGGTCTAAGGACGCCTGATGGAACCTGGTGTACAAAGCACCCAGCATGGCCAACATGAAATGATCTGGGGCATCATGCCTCAAGACAGTCGTAGGTGGGGCAGGAATACACATGGGTGAACGAATATACAGCCTGTCAAATGCCTCAGGATAAAGCAAATGAAGTGCATAATGAAATACAGGTATGGAGGTATGAAAGATATACTGAAAAGGAGATCACTTTGTTCATGAAGGCCCCAAAACACTGTACTGCCAAAACTATTTACTTAAAGATATCTGAACTGACTTTATACTACTGTTTTAGCAGATCCTTTACTTAAAAAATTGGGTTTAAACGCCTAAGCCAAGAAACGGCCACAAAACAATCAAAAAACTCTCGACTTTTTCCCTTGTTCAGTAACCTAAGTCATCTTCATCCTTAATAGAACTATGGAAAAATAACAATTACTGGAGTTACTATCACATGCTTTTAATCTAAAAACTTCAAGAACAAGAAAAAAAAATTCAAGAAAGAGACCTATCTGATTACAAAGCCAGAACCTTGTCCATTTTTCTCACAGAGATTTAGACCCTTCAGTGAATGCTTAAGTTGACCATCTAGTATTATTTTAACATGATTCCCATACCAGAGCTATTCCTGAGAGATTAATACAATAAATCATAGAGCTTATTATTGGGAAGGTTTTCCCAGTAAACAATCTAATCTGCCTAAATCTTACATATGTATTTTATTAACTGTATTACCTAAGGGTCTTTTTCAACACGTAAGTTTTAAATGTTATTTTATTTTCCTTCACATAACATAGCCTTTGTAAAAGGCACTCAAGAAAACTAACATGTTCTGCTTTCAAAATTGCTGCCACAGTACTCTCAGGTTGTGGCAAAAAGCCTTTTTAAGATAAACAGGCACAAGCCCATTTTTTCCTCCTAAGAAAACACTGGAATAATGGAGGATGTCCTTCCCTGTCATTGTCCTATCCTCTGCCACTCCCTGACTGAAACATGCAACATGAAGAGACTGACAAATGCATTTGCTTTGATTCCATCCCAAGTGAAAAAATAAATTACTTTAAAAATCCACACTGCTAAAGAGAGCAGAGAAAGCAAAATTAAGTGGCATTTTACAGGGGACAGTGTTATCTGAAGCTGGCTGAATGCCCCTTTCATTGAGAGGTTTACATGCATGGAACTTACTGTATTATCTCAAGCTCACAGCCTGGCTGGTCTTGACCATTTTAGTGTATTGCTGGGTGGGGGAAAAGGACGTGCAAAATTTCACAGCTCTGTGAAGACAGCTAGTGGTACTTATCAAGGACACCGAACACATAAAGCTAATGTGAACACTAAGCTACATGCTAACAAGCTTCTATTGTAACGCAAGCTGAAAATACAAAAGTAGGAAAGAAACCTTATGTAACATCGACCAAAGTTGACATTACTGACTAACAGGACAAAATGACTAATTGTCTCCAAGTGCAACCACCCCTTGCGAGATGTTTTGACAAATTAATTACTGCATGGGTCGCAGTCTTCATATCCAAGTCAGGTTCTAGGAAAACTACAAGACTACATTGGTCTCTCTGAATAAACCCATTTGTACATCAGAAGAAACACCAAACATTGTCAGGCAAGGTTAAAGTCTTCTGAAAACTCATCCTACCCACTTAATAATTCACTCTTTCTGCTGTGAAGAGTTATATGCAAATGTATACTACAAAAACTCAGAGCTGCCCTGTCACCAACTGTTTCAGGTTACTACAACATACAACAGCAGCCAGAGCAAAACTAACACAGCAAGTAGAGAAGATGTCATACTCCAAGCCACTGCATTCTCCTTCAAGGTGCTTCTCTCCATTCCAGTTCCAGAGAAACACTCATCACTTCATAAGGTCAAGAGGCATCACTAATTCTCTTCTGAAACAAGTGTCGTTAATTACTGAACCAGAAATGTGCAGGAAATGTGCATTTCTGAATTTACATATTTAAAAGCATATTTATGGCAATTCAGCAATTGAATATAGAAACCAGAAAGAATTTCCAAGAAATGAACCAGCTACAGAAGATGGGCAGGCTATGACAAATAAACAAAAATCCTTAGATACTTGCCAGGTCTTCCCAACATACCATTTACCTAATTCACCAAACCATTTCTTTTCCTCTTCCTTAGACTGTAATTCAAGACACACATTCTGTCTTTTAGTATTTGTAAAGCTCCCAGTACATTCTACAACACAGAAAGGAATTAAAAAATATTTCTTATGAATTGAAATCTGTCTCTCCATATACAGCATTGTATTTACATAAATACTTCTCTCGACATAACATTAAGTAGTATGAAACACTAAAATGCATAGCAAAAGCCCTAGAATATGTAAAAACTAAAAATAAATTTCAGCTTTAAATCGCAGCTTTTATTTCTTGCTTGTCCAAAAGAAAGATATTAAATGGAAGTGAAATTGCCAGCAACAAACATACTTACCATTTGGATGCTAAATGCTAATACATCTCAATAATGCTCTCCTACAATATTTTAGTTCTGTTTTATAAACAAGATTTCCAGCTACACACAAAAGCATTTTGGGGCACCAAGCTACAGAGGGAAACATGGACACATGGAAGAGAATCTGCAAAAAAAAAAACAAAAATCCCATCATTGCTCTCAAGAGCCACAACAAAGTGGGAAGCAGCAGTGCATGAGTATCAATACCGTGATTTAACTTTCTCTGCTGCCACAGATTCCCACAACGCAGTCTTGGCAAAGGTGGATGGAATCACAGGACCTTTACTCAAATACATCTACATGAGTTGTTTTATCCACAAGCAGAAACTTGCCCTGTCCACTCTCTGTTGTGAACCCACTAGAGCTCTGAAGGTCTGTCAGCAACCATCCCCTTCAGTTAGCAACCAACTTCTTTACCTGGTAAGCTGACCAAAGCGTCTTCCTAAACAGACTGAATCTTCACAACACTATAAAGAATGTAAACAGACATCAAACCTGCTCAAGTAGCCTCTAAAGTATGCCAGCCCAGGGAAAGGAAAAAAACAAACCAAACCAAACCAAACCTTAAAATGATTATCACCAAAAAAAAAAAAAAAAAAAAAAAAAAAAAAAAAAAAAAAAAAAAAAAAAAATCACTATAATTTCAGATATCTGTTTCCCAGGGCCTTTAAATAAATTCCCATCACCCCCAAAGCCCATCTAAGGTTCTTACTTCTGAGGCAGGTCTGCTCACGTTGAACATTTTGGAAAACTCTTAAGGTGAAATCAGATTTCCTCAGAAATCCCTCTTTTCTGTATTTGAGGTTGGACTTCCAAGGCCTGCTCCCTCTGAAGGCATCAGAAGTTTCACTCCACCTCAGCACATGGTGAATTAGGCCACTGGCTACATTGCTTTTCCTTCTCCTCCCTCTCTGTCCTGGTAAACAACAGGCACAAAGTTTTATGTAGAAATTCCTTTACACATTGTCCCACTCACCTGAGATAAGTTCTGCATATCACATTCCCAGGAAATGCAGGGTTTCCACTACCAACAGGATACATTTTGCACGGAAAGAACAAATGAAAGTCCTGAAGGAAGGGGTCAAAATCAAAATGGCATCAGTAGACATGAAAAATAGGATCTGGCTTCTACTAGTGGAATCTCTGATTGGCAAAGTCGCCTGATTTTGCCCAGGCTTGTCCAAAAACCTAGCTTAATTGTCATCATCAATAAAAAGCTAAAGGCATTTTATCTACAAGGTAGTGAATGCCTCCTCTAAAAAGAGGGAGTTCCATGATAAGAGCTAATCTCAAAAACCTTAGGAATGCCAACTATTTTCTCAGTTGCAAAAACAAGAAAGAATTTCACAAACACAAGTTAAAACAACTACTGGTAACCTCATGCTTCTCCTCCTACATTGCCAACTTCTCCTGGGCTAAGGCCCTGCCCTCTGTCCTTCACAGAGATATGCTTTGAATCAAGCCAAAAATTCAAAGGATGGAGTCCCAAGAGAAGCCATCACTTTTATGCATCTTTACAAATGAGGACAATTTCATAAACCATATTTTCTGAATTCAAGAAGCAGTGCTAGGCTGCCTTCACAACAGCTTCACCTTATTCAGTGGGCAAGTCAGAAAATCAGTCCATACTTTATTTTGCATATCACTGCCAGGAAGCTTCATTCTGGCTGGTTAGACCGCCTAAAAGTTGCACAAGTCCTGGCTGTTTATTCTTTAAGCTATAGCACAGTTTTCTGAAACTTCTACAGACAACTCTTAACTATGTTGTATCCTACATACACTAGTTTCTTAACATGAGGTTTTGATTATTAGATCAATCATGATGCCTGCTACTAAATCAACTTTTTCCCCACAGTTTCTCTTTTGCAACAGACTAGTACTTGCAGCCTATGGATGTACAAGAATTCCATGGTGTTGGTACACTATCGTTCTGACCATATTTTCTTTGAAAGATCCACTAAATTGCAGAAGATCTAGTTACCTCCAGAAACTGGTCCTTGTGCTTCTCACAGCCAGACAACTATCATCCTGCTACCAAAATCAAAAATATTCATATTAACTACCTCAACTACAAAATATTCTTTGTCCATTTAGAGCACATACTAGAAACCACTGATGATCACAACCAAGTTGATTAATAACAGATACCAGTGTTATCTGCTTCTTAAATGAAACATAACCATCATTTCTGTTCTTCTCTATGCCAGCCCAGGCCACAGCAGAACACGTTCAATAAATTAAAAAATCAAAATTTAACAAATTAAAAACTTGAAGTCCAAGATATATTTTCCATGAAACCTGAACATATTTAAGGAATAAATCTTTCAATTCCATCTGCATTAATATGTAATTAAAATCACCATCATTCACATTTCAATACAGAAACTAAATTACTATAGTGGGTCAAATAATCAGCCTGATATCCTGTTTCTAACAGCAGCTTACCCTCTAAGAAAACATATGAAATATCACAGCAGGCACTTACACCATGATCTATCCTAAGGGAAATTTCTTAATCCCTGTCAGATAGGGTTGATTTATGCCCTAGAGCAGTACAGTTAACATCCCTTCAGCTGTAGCTGTGACTGTTCCTCCCATCTCTAGAACAGTTCACTTATCTTTTTCATCCTACCAGGCTCATGGTTTATATAATCGTCTTTGGTGGTATACATCAAAAATGGCGATTTAGGATTATTATACACATTGTCTTTGAAACTACTCCCCATAACAAGTCATTGTATCAAAGGCCAAGCATCATTTTGCACATTTACATCCTACCTCCTGTAACTGACCCCACTGAAACAGAGCAATCTTGAAATTTTCAGTTCAACTTCATATGAATATTTTTTAACCTCTCTTCTTTGATAGGAGATCCCAAATTGATTATTCCAGGTGAATTTGAGCACCAGTTTAATAACATCCTTCATGTCATTAACACAACATTGCAAAATAACTGTGGCAGTTTAGTTCTGCTCAACACTAAGTATTACGGTGCACAAGTTCAAATAAAACACTGTTGAAATCTTCCTCCCCACCTTAATAAATATAGTTAATTTACAATCCAGTAACATGAACAAGTAATTTGATTATTCCCTCTAACATGCATATTCTTGAATTTATCAACATCATCTGCTATGCTTCCCTTTTACCCAGCTTTCTTGGATTCCCTTTACAATTTCTCAGTCTTCTTCAATCTTGCCTAATCCAAATATTTTTGCATCATTAGCAAGTTTTGGCACACCATCATTCATCTAGTTTATTAGATCACCAACATATATGTTCACCACCCTCTTTTCAGAGCTGTTTCTACATCACATGGTAATTTAAGGTTTACATTGTTACTGACCAAAAAAAAAAAAAANACAGGTACATTGATTGAGAATTAGAAAGGAGAGTTTCAGTTTCCAAAGGAAGTGCTTGGTGTTGAGCAAAGCTTGGTACCTAAACTCTTCACAGGAGAAGAGAATAAGACTGCCACAATAGTTACAGGACATCAGAGTGGTCAATGTTCTCTTCTTCCCAGGCCATCCAACATATTATATACCCAACACCCTGTAGAAAAATTCTTTGGTCAGAAAACCTTCTTAATGTTAGCTAATTTTATGCTTGATTTGGCTTAGGTCTATAGTCCCTCAGGTATTCTCAGAAGGAGCTCACATACAGCTGACTATAGCAGGTACAATTGCTTATCAGGGCAGCCATAATAGGGTGGGAAATACATTTTAAAACAAATATCCACGTTCTTTTCACATACTTTGTGCTGCACCATAGTCTTGTGTCCTTAATTCCTGTCACACTCCAGAGTTCTCCTCATTCCCTCCTATAGCCCAGAAGAAAGGGGAAGAGTCATGGACTGCAGTTCCTGTTCCACATTTGTGAGCAACCCTATTGCTTCAGAGCGTGTGACATGTCTCCTCATAGATCACCTCCTCAGCTCCACATGCACAGCAAACCAAAAGGCTTTAAGCAGAATTTGGGTGGGCATCCCAAAGGACAGACTACACTTGCTCTGGACATGGAGTTGGTTAATTCAGTACAGAGGAAGCTACACATGCCCACCGAATTCTGAGGTCCCCTGCACTAGGCACAGGATAGACGTTAGCCAGTAGAACCAAAATCATACTTTTATCACAAACATGGACTCCAGCTCAGGTCTACCCCAGTTCCTTTAGGAACAAACTTTTAATTATATTTTTGAACAATAGGTAGAGGTAGCAGCTTTCATGAAGTCTCTGAATAGGAAATCAGTAGATTTTAAAAATGGAACCAGACTTTTTCACATAAAACTTCAGAGAATCTTGTGCACAGGCATATTCTCTGCTCATAGAAGGAACATCTACACACAGTAATGATTTGTTTTCAAAGATTAGGATCTGTTGCAATGGAACTCCACAAAGTATAATAGGCCAAGGCATGCTGTACTTTGCAGTGGACTTACACATAAAAAATACTTTTATGGCATCTGCTCAGCATTAAAATTAGGCCGTTATTGAAATCTTCTGTAATTAAGCTGGATACACATGAACAAATATATTCCATAGTAAGTATTACAGCCTGGCTCCTGCAAAGACTTGTATACATGTTTATTATCGTGTATATAAAAGAAATTCCATGGTTTCAAAAGCACTATTCATGAACCTGAGTTTAAACACATGGGTGGGTCTTTGCAGGACTAGGACCTATACAGTAATGAGCAGCACTGCCTGCTGAAAACTTTTTACCTATTGTATACTACCAGCAGTTTATAAACCCCTCTCAGCTGACAAACCCTTGCAACAGAGAAGGACTTGCTTCCAGCTGTGGAGCTGGAGTTCAAGTAGACTTTTCACACTGCATATACGTATGCTAAATTTCAATCCAGATTAAAATGAACTACTTGAGGAACATTTAATCAAACACAGCCTCGCTGGATATGAGAGAAACTGAATGAAGAGCAGGACTTTGGCTGCAGAAGTACTGAATAAACATAGAAAAATGAAGCCATGGAGTTACCAGAACCATGTACACAACTATATATGAATGCATATATATACACACACACATATATATAAATAGTTTCTCTATGAAACAATTTGCTAAGTGCACAACTTAGCAGCCAAAACAAATTGCTAAGTGCACAACACTAGATGTATTTCATAGAAAGTCATTACATACCTAAGTTACAATAACTGACTCACAGGCTTCTGCTGGACAAGAATGACCAGGAGAAAAATCTTGTTCTGACACTGGTTGCTAATTAAGCCTCATGAACAACACCGCACCAAAGCTGCTTCTGCTAGTCTTACAGAAACATTTAAAAGGCATGTGTAAAACATGTATATACATACCAAAACTCAGTTGGCTCAGTACAAGGATGAGTCCAGCAGCCCTTGCCCTGGCCTTGATCTGCACCACTAGATACTCTGAGGATGCATCGAGCCAGTCGTGCTTTCAGTCTTCTTGCACAGCGGCCACAAACTCTGCCACAGATTTTAGGAACTCCCTTTTAGCTGACGGACTGTGCCTCAACACCGTAAGTTTGCAAAGCTCCCAACTTTTGTATCAATACCGGTGAGATACACACAAGTGCCCTCTGCCTGTAAGCAACTCTGGCACAGCCTTCTAAAGATACCAAAAAGAGTTCAAGTACTGCCAATAACAGAACAGGGCCTACAGCTTATTTGCATTACTAAAATATCATCACATGCTCTATTTTTCACCATGTAACAAGTATGAGATGTCAGCTACAAACCGCTCCAGAGGACAAGACCAAAAGCTGTTTAATTTGTATTTAGTCACTCATATTTGATAGGACATTCTCAGCTGGATAACCACATAGCAGTCCCTTCTGGGACTGCCTCCCCTCACATCTCTCCCCAAAATGACCTGACTGCCTCCTCTCCATAATATGGAGGTTGACAGGTGGGGACTTGTGATTTGGGGGGAGCCATTTTATACGTATATTTTTCCAGACTCTGAAGAACTGCAGCATGTAACAGCTTTCAGAATAACCAAAGCCTGTAGCAATTATCTGGACAAAGTTTAAAGCGAAAAGGATTGGCTTCTGGTAAAATCATTTCTTTCAGCTATGGTTTCAGGCTACATGCCAAAAATCCCAGAAAGCATTTTGGGCAACAGTATATTGAAGCTGAGCCTTTTACCGGTCACTGTTTGTTCCCACCTTGTTAAAGTTACAAACAGCCCAAAGAGTTGCCTATAATGAAAACATACCATTATTTTACGTAAATCAGAGGTAAAACGTTCTCGATAGGAAAGCTCCAGCACGCGTTATACCCACGTACCACACACACATTATGTAACGCTTGCCCCAAATACACCCCAATAGAGCGAGCTGGTTGGAGATCTTAACAATTCCTCGACTTTGCCACGTTAGAAGTGAGAGCAGATGTCACTCTTCCCTGCCCCTCCGCGATGGTTTCCGCGGAACTCGGCAGAGTTACACACTTGCCGAAGACGAACCGCCAGTTTAGGCTTGACTGTAACTAACAAAGAGCAAGGTAAAGCCCCGGGCGGGGGGAAGGCAAACACGGGCATGCCGCGATGTAAATACGGGCAGCCCGGCACGGAGCCCTGCTATTTACAAATACCTCCCGAGTGCACAAAACGCCGCGTTATCCGGGCGTCTAACAGATTAAAACCACGGGCTGGACGGACCGTCCGAGACGCGTTTCTCGCCAGTCACCGGCTGGTACCTGCAACCCAAGGCCAGCTATTCCCGCAGTTTGCAGACAGCGGGGCAGCCCCGCGGCAGCGCTGCCGAGCGCAAGGCACGGCTCGGCGGGTTTCAAAGTGGGCGCGGGGACGCGCCTCAAGCGGAGAGAACTCGGCGGCGGCTCCTCCTTACCTGCTGCTGTGGCTGCGGCTCCGTGCGCTCCCGCGGCAGGCGGCTGTCCCGGCCCGGGGGGCGGCTGTCCCGGGACCCCAGGAAGGAGATCGGCTCCCGCCGCCCCGGCCCGGCCACCGCGGGGAACTTCGGCGGGGCGGCGCGGAGGGCCGGGGCGCCCCGAGCTGC
>VWZG01007514.1:591333-635080 GCA_013396735.1 Grallaria varia
AAACTTTTTAGCATTTGTGAGTAAAGTAGTGAACTTTTGATTCCATGGTTGCAAGTACTCTGAATGGGATTTGGGTGAGGAATATAGCTTACCATGCAAGCGTTAGTGCTGTCCAAGCGAGGGCAGTCCAACGACAGAATGAATAACCATTCTAAAGTTTTCATGGATTATAAATTTGGATACTTTTGAATGTACCATTTAGGTATTAGGTCTTCAGATTTCTGGAAACAGAAGAAAAACAAAACCAAAAAAAACCCAAAAAACCCCCCAACAAACCAACAAAAAAACCTCAAAGCAACAAACAAAAAAAATCCTTAGCTTTTAGCATAAGTTAATTTTTCAGGATCCCTTGAAGTCAGTATACACGACTCATTTTTAGGTGCTTTAGTGGCTGCCCACTTCTGATCATTCTTTATGCATCTCAACATGGATTTACATGTCTGACTGTGGGCACCCAGTTGAAAATATTTTTATTGCCAGTTAGAGATAAATGGTTTATTGAGAAGAGCTACTATCATAACCTAAAATGTGGTTTTGAGACTATCACCAACCTGTGTAACTTGAATCGAGCCATTAATGTTTGCTTATCTCTGTGAAATGGGTCTAAGATCATGCTTGGATATGAGAGTACTCTGAAACTCTGGATTTTAAGGTTTTCTGAAATTAACAGCGAAATGCACTGTAAAATCATAAAACCACAGCTAGATGCACCTCAGTTTTTTTGAATCTGTATATTGTTTCTAAAAGAGCTCTGATTCTTATTCTCACTTTTGATCAAAATTAACAGGAAACTTGCTCTGAGTTAGAGCAATTTGGGAATGCTGAGGGGTATACACATATATATTATTTTCTATGCTGACTGTCATTTACATGATACACTAGATACTCTGGAAAGACCTAAAATAAGTACAAAAATTTTCCTGGAAAGGATGAATACAGAAATTGTATAGGAAATGCCAATAAAACTGTTGGCATTTAGACTTGGAAGTGTTGAGGCGATCAAGTGATAACCAAAGTCATTGAGATGGAGAATACAGTTGTTTTCTCCTTCTATGCTTATTTAGTCTATTAGATCATTTCAGTTAGTGGTCATAAACTATGGCTGTTTGAGATGGGTTTCCCACTACAATTAGTTGGGTGATTGAAAACTCGCTCCAGATCTTGCCTGTAAAAATGGCTCAAGTAATGCTGAGGTGGTTACTATGAGTATAAGATAAGGAGGTGTACTTTTGCCTTATCTAGTCAAACACTTCACAGGGAAACACTGGAAGATTTTGAGACAACATTAAGATACGTAGAGGCTAATAAGTGATTGGATTAACTTGTCATGAATAGTGTGGAGGGTGTTCTTAATTATTTCACTGATAGATAAAAAACTTGACCAAGTAGGTGAACAAAATACAAAGCAAGTATAGATTCTCAGATAATACCTACATAAAATTATATATACATGCAAATATAAATCTATATATACATATCACAAATATATGTGTATAATAAATAAATATGTATATAAAAATAACAGTGGAATTTCCTCCCAATGAATTCTTAGTTGTTGGAAGACCAATATGTCAACTTATACTCTGGATTGCTGGCTGCAGACAAATTTTGGTTTTAAAGCTCCCATGTCAGTGGCTGTGTTGTCAGATGGCAAGCAGTCAATCGGGGGCTAATACAGCTAAAGACTTAAACTTTCAACAACAATAATGATGAGTGGAAAGGCTTATCTAAGTCTTGCACTGAGAATGAAATTGGAAGCTGAACAGGAGATACCTGCAGAAAAGCCACCTGATGCATGAAAGTATTCAATGTGCTGAACATGTCCTTTAGGGGTCTGGCCACTCCTGTCAAGCATGAGGGAAAGGTATTTTCTCAAGGATGACTCAGTAGTGTGTCCGAGGAGGTGGAACACCATGTGGAAAGGTATCCAGTACCTGAGAGAACTACCTGCATTGGAGGTAATCTATAAGAAGTCAAATAATGAGCAGTCGCCTGTAGATCTATATGAGGTCCAGTGTACACAATCTATGTGGTGGAAATTTGTACAGAGCTGCCTTTCTCCATCTCTGGGAATAAAAAAAAAAAGAAAAAACCAACAAAAAACCCACAAATGACTGTCCACAGTTTGTTTTCTCAGAAAAGTTCATATTGTTTTTGTTTTAAAAACCTCATTTATTTTCAAGTGTGTGCATGCAGCCTCAGCTTTGGTGAATGATGTCTGCAAATGTGGAGACCCAGAGTGCAAGTGTCTCAGAGGGTAACACCCATTCATCAACACTCAGTCAAGGTTATGTTTTACCAGGATGAAAAATCATTCCAAACACAGACTTTGTTGGTGAAATTTATATGGGGATGAATGAAACAGAAATTCAGAGTTTCTTTGAAGAATATAATACTGTAAAAGAGTTGAAAGTAGTCACTGACTGAAGAGGTGTTTCCAAAGGGTATGGATTCATATCTTTCCTGGATAACATGGGTGTTCAAAAAAAAAAGTAGAACCACAAATCAACTTCCATGGCAAAAAGCTGAAACTGGGGCAAGTGATTAGAAAGCAACAAAACTTTCATTCTTATGTGCATCCCAGACCATAACAAAGTATGAGCTCAAGACTTTAATTTAGGTAGTTCACAGTGATATTTAAAGGGAGAATAGGCATAGCAAGAGTAGCCATGATAAATGATCTAGAACATAGAACAGAGAGGTCAACAAAGAAGAAAAACTCAGACTTCTGAAGTCAATCATGCAGATGACAACAATGTACCACTGGGAGAGTTGCCCTTTGAGGAAAAGAGAGATTGAAAAGTAGTTAATAAGTAAAGTTAATCAAGCAGTTGAAGGTGATGGAGGGAGAAAATAATTGAATGTAAATCAAAGAAAAAACAAATATAGAGAGCCCAGACAAGAAATGGAGGTAACCTAACTTACCAGTGGGCATTTTATACATTTCCCATTTTAAAAATGTCATGGTAAAGATGGAAATAGTCAGAGATGGCTATGAAAGGTACATGCCTTTTAGTTTTTATGTAGTACATTTATGTCTTATCTGCTTTTCTCTCTATTTAGAACAGAACAATAATCACAGTAGATTTACTCTGGGTTACTTAATTTTATGATTAAGAATACACATCCTGACAAAAATGGGGACCAAAGGAGATTCATGCTATGGACTCATGAAAGGCAGAGAGGAGTGGACAATAAAGGAAATAGGTTCCCATCTTATTTAAGAGCATGCAGGAAGAACAAGGAGAAACAATGTATCCATAATGCCAAAACTGAGGTGGATTTTGCCCTTGATATTCTGAGCCTCTGGGGAGAGATTCCCTGGTGCCAAGGGGCACGTCTGTCCTCTCTCTGCTGTCCTCTGTGGGTCTTGTTCCCCAGGCTGATGGGGCTGGGTGTCCCCTGAGACAGCTGGCAGAGGGCACACGACTCGGGGCAGGGGCTCCTGCGCCACAGGGCAGTGCTGCCGCCAAGCAGAGGGACCTGGAGGGGCTGGAGAAAGGGGCTGAGAGGAAGCTCCTGCAGGTGAAGCAGGGGAAGAGCCAAGTCCCGCACCGAGGGAGGAGCAAGCCCTGGCAACCCGCAGATGCTGGGGAAGAGGCAGCTGTAAAGCAGCTGCGCTGACAGCTGGGGACCCAGGGGATGCCACCATGGCCAGTTTGGAGCCGATGAAGTGCCCCTGGGGCAAAGGCACCCGAGTATATGCAGGGCTGCAGTAGGCCAAGCCTTGGCAGCAGGTGGATGGAGACAATCCTTGCCCTCGTAGGTGTCCAGCTCTGGGATCCCCAGTGCAAAGTGCCCATTGGCCATCCTGGATACAAGTCCCATCCCCATTCAACGCCCCAGTGCCCACTCCAACACCCTCTGGGTCCGACTGTTGGTCAGTTGGAGCCAACATCCAGCAGAAGCAGCTGCAGGGAGCTGTCCTGCCACACATCAATGCTGGGACAAGGCAGGTTGAGGCCAAGAGGCACCGAGCCACCCCTGCCAGCCCACAGCCCATCCTCACCATCAGCCCCTGGCCCACACTCTTGGTGCAAGGTGAGGGTCTTTCTGTGCCGGGCAGGATGGGCCTGGCCAAGAGCTGCTTCGGCTCCAAGTGGGCTCCCCCACAACTCAGGGACATGCGGGCATGGCCAGGTCCCACAGAAGCTTCCGTCTTTCTCATTCCTTCCATTCTCTGCTCTGCAGGAAGGTCCTCAGTGACAACAATGTGTTACTGAGCACGGACATGGCTGTGACCCACGGCTGAAAGAGGAGGGAAAGGCGCCTTCTCCTCCTCCAGAAGGAACTGGTGATTGCCAAGCAGCGGTAAGACCCTGGAGGCCCAGCTGCCTTTGTCCCATCCCTGCCCCTGGGAGCAGGGCAGACACAGCCTGGCATTAGCCCCAGGCCCCCGCCCCGTGGTGCTGGATGCGCCAGTGTCTGTCCCAACACTGGCACCGGGGGGACGATGGGGCTCTGCTCATGGAGACACCAGGGAGGCTGCAGCTCACTGCTCTCCTGTGCTCTCAGCAGACAGGGCAGCACCCTGCACCCACAGCTCTGCCTGGCCTGGGACCAGCTGTGAGTGCTGAGCAGCGGGAAGGAGGCAGCCAGCAAGGAAGAAGAGGAAAAGCATGAGGAAGGCAGCAATGATGCATGCACTAAAATTACAACCATTTTTTTTTTATGTTTGCTTTCTTCCTCCACCCTTCCAATATACTAACAAGTGTTAAACAAATAACGTGTACATTTGAAACTAACATTTACTAACGTCACCTAACAAGCTCCCTTGTTTTCAATCCTCTATATTGTTAAAGAATTTTACTACTTCTTGTTATAAGGAGCCTATCTATGTAATTGATTGGCAGCTTTAAATTCGGAGGCTAACACTTCTCCAGAAATTGGTAGGTTATTAAAAAATATCACAGTAAAGCTACACTGTATGCGAAGGTCAGAGAACATTTTCCTATTATTAAAATTATTGAGAGTAATTGGCCTAAATATGTAAGAGACTTAGCAGAAAGCATAAGCTGTGAGTTAGATTCATGGTTATAAAAGAACAAGAATGCATTCACTGTGGGAAGGTTTCCTACTGTCATTTATGAGATGTAGGCATTAGGGATTAGAATGCAGGAATTTAGGGTCTTGTTACATAATGTTTTATGTGGTGTCACCACAGCCCTCTCCACTCTCTCCTGTGTATCCTCATTCCACCTGCTGAGCTGGGACAGGCATTTATCTGACCACACAACACGGCAGCTTGCAGACGAAATATGCGTACCTGATGATGCTACCAGGAAGGTCTTTGCTTGATATAGTACCCCTTGCCTGTTTCAGTATCTCACCTGGCAGTTCAGATCAGCACCAAAATTGTCCTAAGGGAGCAGTGGCAGCACGCAGGTGGGAGACAGGAGGGACAGTGGGAATGTGGCAACATTGCCTTGAGGTGTTTTAGACTGCCAGGAGCCACACCTGCGGGTTCCTGTCCAGCATCTGCATGTGATTCACTGTGTCAGCTTAGACAAGCCAGGTAACCTCAGTCACTTTCTCAGCACTAGGAAACCTACCCACTGGTGTTTGGTAGGCTGTACAGGCCAATGGGATCCCAAACAATAGGGCAGCTGTAGGTATTTTATCCACTAATACATTCATCCAGGTGACCATAGCACAGGGTCAACTTTAGCACTTCAGTAGCAGTTTCCATTAGTAGGTATGAAATACTGTAATCCTGACTAGAGAAACAGCCCATTTCCTTTGGGAACAGAGTCATAGTTTATAATTTGTGATATGCTGTGGTCCCTGGTTTGGTTAATAAACTATGAAAAAAAAATTGTGCAGGTCACTTCAACCTTTTATTTTGAAAGCAAAAGATGGTTAAGGAATACACAGTGTAAGGTTCTCTGTGCATCCTAATGGCACCCTCCTTTACATTCATTCAGTACAGCACACAAGATATGTGTTGTATGAAAAACTGTTTGAAGAATAGGAAATCTAAAGTTGTATTAGCAATCAAACCTTTTATTTTACAACAGTAGGTCACTGGGCTTTATTAGCGCAGACTTAACCTTGCAGCTCCAATACTGACACCTAAACTGCCAGCTTCTTGGTTACCAACCTATGACGGCAGAGATGGAGAATTTTGTATTCTAGAGGCAAGTGGCATCAGGCAGTACAAGGTGGGGTTTGGGTGAGGCTAAGGAAAACGATCCGTCTTTCTTCTCTTTCACATCCAGCTTGGCAGGGTGTCTGTCTCTAGTGCCCTGATAGGGAAGGTGGGAAGCTAGAACCCCGTCAGATACAGAGTGCCTGGCCAATTTGTTTCTTTCCCTGGGTGAATGGAATTGCTCCAGCTCCTCAGGTACTCTTTGATGTGTGTGACTGTGTATATGTATTTATATATATACATACACGAAATGGGCTTTACCTGATGGCTTCTGAGTGTGGCAAGGAAGAAAATGGTGGAAAAGCTCTGTCTGGTTTCTGCTTCTTGTAGTATCCAAGCAGGGCGTGTTTTTCTCACCAGACATTCTTTTCCATCACATGCTCTGACATAAGCTGTAGTAATACAAATTCAACCTTTAGTGGCTTTTGTATTCTACTTGCTGTTCTGGCCCTTTGCCAAAAATTATGGCAAGGAATGCAGGTGAGAAAATATTAAGGGTGATTTTTAACATCTGGCAAAAACTGAATGGAATTTCAAGGACAGAGAAAAGCCACTTCAGAAGGCTGAGGTAGTTTTCTCTACTCAAAATCATCAGGAACTGTAAAGCAGGGAATTTTGAGAGCCTCCGAGAAAGACCTCAAGAATTCTCTCCAGTAGAGAGTAATGAAAATAATTACAAGTGTTAGGCAAATTGATGGTTGCTATTAACACCCTTTATAACTTGCTATTAATTATTCAGAGTATTTGACCTTATTCTTGTTTTTTATACTTCAGTCTTACATTTACTAAAATTTTTATTCATACATTTACTTCTGGCAATTAATATCTTGATACTGATGAAGGCACTGTACAAAATAAGGTTTATATGACAAAAGAAAAAGCAAGTTTCTGTATTCTTCATGAGTAATTTTATCTTTCATAGTAATTGGTTAATTACTGCAATAGTCAAGTAACGAATGCAAAAGAATTAATTTGTAAATCACTATCAACAGAAACCCAGTACAAAACTGACCATTCTCAGAAGTCAATTTTAGAACAAGTGTTTTCTCATATTTAAGTTTACAACAGTGGTGAGATTCCTTTTTAATTTTAACCTGTTACCCAGATATTAATCAGACTGCATACACCATCTAATTTTCATTTTTCATGCCTTTTAAGAACCCTGAAGGCTGTCTCTACTCATTTTTCTCCTTCTGAAAAACATGCCACTGTTCTTGGAAGCTGAAGCTGTTTCGCTGAAGCTTTCCCTGAGGGATTAATTGTGATGAACTAGTTTAAATGCTAGGGTTCTATGTCTGTCAATGGTCCCACTAAAATATCATCTGTAGAAACTGAAAACTCTTCAACTTCTACACTCCGTTAAGTTACAATTGATTAAGTAATATTTGTTACTGTCAAATGAGAAACACTTACTGAATATAACATACAAGTGTTTAATTTTTACAGAACATTTGCTGCTTGTCCACCAAGCGGGGGATCCCCTTCAGTTCACACAGATCCTCAGCTTTCACAAATTATTTGGGAGCACTGGGTGAGGGATTTCCACTCTTCTACTTGTTCCTGCTCCTCTGCTGTTCTGTCAACAGCCTGCACAAAGTTCACCATGGAATTTTCTAGCTTGTTTGGGGTTATTTTGGGGTTTTTTTCTTATTTGTCATCTGTGAAGAGGCATTTATGATGGATCAGGTCCACCATTCCAATGGCTTGTTTGGTTCTGGAGATAGTTTGGAGATTTTATAACAATGTGCTAGTGAATTTGTTGTACTATATTTATTTATAATTGGAGCTCTCACCAGCCAGCTGGTGAGCTGTTTGACTTATCAGGGGAGGTTTGCTTAACTCCATTTCCTAAATATGATTAAAAGAACAGTGCTTGAGTAAATATCCTCAGAATAATTATGAGAAGCAGGACATTTAATTAAGTGGCATGATAATCCAATCATAGAATCACAATTCATGGATTCTGATGGAAAGGATCATTGTGCTTCAAATCCAAACATCCCTCCTCAGAGAGGTGGTTGAGGGGCAAGGAGAGGAACACCAGAGGGTTTGGAAAACCAGTCAACAGGTACCCAGAGAAGTTCACAGGAGGTTTAGAATTCTTCAGCTGCTGCCATTTCCATTTGACGATCCATGTTAGAATACACTTACAAAAAGTGTTCTTTTTTTGTGTGTTTATATTTCTGGGTCCATATTGACTACCATCAGTGGTCCACTCTGGCCTCCAATTGGGAGGCATGGAGACACACCATCCATAACGCTGCTGATTGCTTTGAGAATGCACGCAGAATCAGTCTGGAGGAGAAAAGACAACACAGAAAGAACCGTGCCTCGCCAACACCATCTATGGAGACTTTCTGCTGTGCCTTTTGCAACCGGACTTGCCTATCTCGCATCGGCCTTTTTAGCCATCAGCGCACTTGCGGCAAGCGTGGGTAGAGCCCTTCCCAAATCTTCCTTCGCGAAGCCTAGCCACGATGATGATGATGATATTTCCGGGTAGAAAATGTGCAATATTTGGCCGAGTTAGCTCCCTCACCTCAAAAAAAAATCCACCACCAACACCAATCCCAACACCAAACCCCAACCCCATCCACCCCTCTCCATCCTCCCCGCCCCGCCGCTCGCCCCGCCCAACGGCGGGCAACGACCTCGGGGAGCGCCCCGCCCCTGCCGCGCGGCCTCCAATGGAGTTTGAACTCCTCCGAATCAGCCACTCACGAGAGCCGGCAGCTCGGGACTGCGCCCTCATTGGTAGTGCGGTGAGGTGGGCGTGGCGAACGGTGTGGCGATCGAGCCAATCAGCGCTCCGGAGACCGGCATGAGGGGGCGGACCCAAACTGCCGCGGGGCGGTGGACGGTTTGAGGGGCGGTGAGAGTCGGAACGGGGGACACCGACCCCGGGGATACCGACAGGGACACCGACAGGGACACGGATACCGACATCCACATCAGCATCAGGCGCCGGGGTTTGGTCACTGCTACCGGGCTCCGGTCTGCATTGAACAGTGAGTGAGTGAGCGAGCGATCGGGCGCAGGGCTGGAGGTAACAGGCAGTCCCCTGGTCTTGAGTGAGCTCCGTCCGTCCGTCCGTCCGTCTGTCTGTCTTTGGTCTCCAGTTTTAGTTGTTCTCGCAGAGCCGCGGGTTTTCGCGGGGCGTGCGGGTGAGACGCCGCCAAAGCACAGTGTGAGCGGCGATGGGTCTGGGCAGCGTCGAAACGAGGCGTGGAGAGGAGCTCACTGAAACGCAGCTGTCAAACGCATCTATGAGAGTACAAACCTTTTTGTTGCCGGGTGGTTTATTAAAGCGAGGTTTCAAAATATCCCCCCTGGCCGCATACAAGTGTGTCAAAACAGGACCCAGTGTTTAAAGTTACTGCTTGGTATTTTAGATCAGGAAGCCTGCACGGTTGTGGAATGCAGTGTTCGCTGCTATGCTTTAAAAAAAATGCAATTTACTTAAAAGACGAGCTTATTTAATCTTTTTGAAGGTCTAATTGTAGCTGTCTTTGTGTTTCCGGCGTAGTACCACCCATTTTGTATGAAACAAGAATCTGGTCGATATGAGCTGGACTGTGGAGGAGTGGAAAGAAGGCCTCTCTCCCAGAGTCCTTCAGAAGATCCATGAGCTGGAAAGTCAAGTTGAAAAGCTTAAAAAGGAGCGTCAGCAAAGACAATACCAGTTTGAGTCTTTGGAGGCAGCTTTGCAAAAGCAGAAACAGAAGGTAACCTAAAATGCCATTCTCCATGCCAAACACAGTTATAAAAAGTTATCTGGTTTTGTTGTTTTTGGGGGTTGGGTTAGTGTTTTGTTTCTTCTCACAGACTGAGGGGAAAGGTAGCATAGAAGTATTAACCATTTATCTTCCTCTTACTTCGTACTCATCATACACTCCCCTCTGTTTAGTTCTCTTTGATTGTTAATGGAATTCCTGCTTCCTATCTGGCATCATTGTCCATCTCCATGTGTTTGTGTGTACTTTGAGGTTTTCCTGCAGCTCTTTATGATTAGGAAAATAAATTCTTTATTGTTATGCCTGCTAAAAACCTTGATAATGACTGGGCCTGTTTTATGTAACAGAACTGCACAGTTAGCAGCCTATTCTTGTTTCACCTTGTCTACAGATACTCGTAATATTTTACTCAGTTTATGTAATTTCCTGTTTTTATCTTGTGGAGACTGAGGTCTTAAAATTTGGCGTTCCTTTTAATTTTTAGGGTCTCTAATTTTACAACTCATCTGACTCTACTCTATCAGCCCTCTAACCAGGAAACCTGAGACCCTTTTGGTCAGAGTCCTGTCATGCTTCACACAGCCGTGACCCATTTGGTTCAATTTTGTAATATTTGACTACAGCTTAGAGGCAGTTTACAAAGGTTGCCTTTTGTTCCCTTTAGGCTGCTACAACTTTATAGCAAATCTTAAACCTTGTAGTTTTTCTTTGAGTTTCTTCCCGTGAGTTTCCAGGTACTTATTTCAACTCAATTCAAGGAATGGCGGTGCTCTCTAAACAAAAAGAAGCTTTAAAATTCTCAGAAGCAGCAATTAATACTCACTATTTTTCAGTCAAAAGAGTAGCATTGTGCCAAAGAGGAATCCTGCCCCTTGGATGCTTCTCCAGAGAGGAGAAGGACATCTTTACTGCCAAACCATCTTCAAACCTGTGACTCTTACCTCACTATACAGAGACTGTACAATGATTTTCAAGGTGATCTGGCTGCTAAAGCTGTTAGGCTGGAAAGGAAAGTGGGGTGACCAGTGAAGAATGTGGGCTGGTGTGCATTATTAATTTTTAGGGATTGATGGGTTTTTTTGATGAACTTGTGTCTGGTCAATAAATAGTAATGTTTTAAGTCACTGAGTTGAATTTTAGGAAATGTGGGGGGTTTTTTCATCCCTGAAAATATTTAATTTATCTGCATATCTGAAGGTCTTTAAAGCTGTCAGGATTTTGAAATGTTAGGAAGAAAATAACACTATGGAAACTTTGTGTTACTAAAATAATTATAATTACACAGAAGTATAGAGAGGACTTTATAATTTCCAAGATGTATTTATATTCCACCTAGGTTGAAAATGAAAGAAATGAATCTGCAATACTAAAAAGAGAAAATCAGAGATTGATGAACTTGTGTGATAATCTTGAGAAAGAAAAGCAGAAAATTTCACATGATCTTCAAGTAAAAGAATCTCAGGTCAACTTTCAGTCAGGTCAACTGAATTCCAGCAAGAGAGACATTGAAAGGCTAGAAAAAGAACTGAAAAGGTGAGGACTTGCTGTATGTCTCTAACCTATGTACAGTGGTTATTTTGGCATGTTTTGATGGTTTAATATGGCCTTCGTGGTCTTTTAGTTTCCCTTCACATCATACTTCATTCAGATTTGGTGAATCTGAATCTCAAAACATCAGCCTGTTTTTACATACACAACTGCATATACAGACTTCTGCATAAGCCTTTGTGCCACTTGAAGCAGTTAGTACCTGTAGATCCCATTTAATTTGAGGGAATTCTACAGTGTACAATGTAGCCATCCATTCTGTGACTTTTTAAACAAAAAAGCTAGCACAATTGAGACACTTTGTAAAAGTAACCTGCAAAGAACTTGGACTTGTAAGGAAAGTACTTGGTCAATTCACTCTATAAGATGAAGACTACGAATAAATTGTGAGCACTGAAAGAAGGAGGCTTGAACATTATTTGAGTTGATGAGGAAGCTGCCAAAAGCAATGAGGGTGTGACTGAGTCACAAAATGGTCAAGTGCCTAATTCATACCACCTCAGTTTGTAAACACTGCTCTTGCTGATATAGTACCTGAGTACTGTCTGTAGAGATGTAAAATGTGGTTCATACAATAAAATAATCTTCTGTAATGCAGACACATCTACCATCCTTCAGCTGAGGGTGCCACACAAGTTGCCCACAGTGAAGGGAGTGCTCTCCTCTGTTAACTTGCCCTCCATTCTTGAATAAAAGGATTTCTAAAACTGTGTGTGTCAATAAGGCTGAGTGTCCTGCCTGTGCAATAAACCACTTTCCTATTGCTTGTAGTACAGAATTTTTGACACAGAGAGGGGTGAGTCTGGGGTATTTATGGCTTGGGGTATTTATTTGTTTGGTGGATTTCAGTTGTTTTGTTTTTTTTTTTTTTTTTCAAGGCCTGAATTATGTCTGCTTCCTTTAACTTTTTGATGGCATGCCTCATACGTGCCCTAATAGAAACAAATAAAGAGGAAGCTCTGTTGGTCTTTCTGTTTGGGTTTTTTTTTCCCTTTGCCCCCTTTTTGGGAAAACTAATAATAGTTGAAGTATTTGACTGCTGTGAGAAATAATACAACAAAATAATTTATGGCATGTAGAAACACCAACTTTGGGCAAAGAGATGCTGAGATCCTTCAACAAAGAATCTAGATAGCGTGGTTCTATCAACTCCGTTGAATCTAATGTTTTCTGTATCTGTCAAATGTTGGGCCAAAGAGATTGTGAGCTAAAGATACGTGTTCCATTTATCTATTCCCAAAATTAAGTCCAGTTTGCTGAGTTCTCTACTTCCTGTTATGTTACCGTACATAGCTGTCCCCTACAAAAGATCACCAGTTACTGCATGTAGCTTGTTCTTGGCAATTGTTTCTGGTTTTGTATTTGGCTGCATTTTGTTTTATGCTGGTACCTGATAATTTGCCACTTCATACCAGCTAACAATCCACTGGGAGAGGAGTTCTCGGTGTTGTGCTATAAAAGAGGGGAAAATGGAAAGGCAAGTTGTGGAGTCACTAATGTGATGGGCTGCAGCGTAGAACTATTCTCTTATCAACCTGTGTTCGCTGAGCAGGATCAAAGTTACTATATAGCCTGCACACTAGTTATGTGGTTGAATTGGATGGGCTTTTAACTCCTCATGCACATGAAAGTCCCTCCAGTGGATGGTGTGTTGTGGTGTTTTGGGTAGCAATGTAAATGGGACGTATGATAACTATGCTGTCGAGGGGAGAGTTTTCATGAAGTATGCGTAGTTTTCTCAGAGTGCGCAGTATCAGAACATCGCATGTAAGGTGTGTGTTCCTACCACAAAGATGCTTACTGACGAGTAAGAGTTTTATATTCTCAGTGTTTACAGTGATTTGGGTGTGTTTAGCTGGACTACAACTTTGTACAGTGAGACCTTAAGCAATTCTAACTGTTTTTCTTCAGCTTGGGCTTTGGTTTTGTGTTTTAGCTTCGACTTCTGTGTAACTGATCAAATATGCTGAAACTTTAAATAAAATGTATTTCTTCATATTTCTGTGTTATACTACCTTAAAATTTTCAGTGCATGTATTTTGACTTGATCTTTAAGCTAAGTTCTTAGAATTGTGTTATTTATTAGTGTATTTTTTGCTCTTAAAAACAGATAATCAACTTTTTAGTTTCCATTACTAATTTATGCTTCTACTTCTTTCGTAAACAGATACAAATGCGAGCTTGAGAGAAGTCAGCAAACATTGATTACAGGAGATATATCATTCAGTGGCACTCCACAGCAAAGTTTTACTGCTCCTCTAACACCACTTCAAAGAAATGACGGTAAATGATTTTTTTTTTCATCTAGCACAAGTAGTTAACTATCAGTTGTCTTGGAAGGTGGAGTGTTTTGAACATTACACTTGTACTGAGTTGCCTGGTCTCTGTTATACAGGTTATTATGAGAGTGTCTAATTTGTAGCACAATAGGTTTCAATTTTAAAAGTTATTAGTACAGATGGAAGACAAATATTACATATTTTCAGTGCTATTTTTATGGCCATGAAATAGTAATACACATATCCATCAACAGATTGCAGCAAATTTTTGAATGCCTGTTCCTAGTGTCAGCTCTTCCTTTCATGTAGCAGGGAACAAATTCCTTTCTTCATGTACCACAGGTACTTTAACTAAAATGCAGACAACATTCATATGTGTATTTCTTTGGAAATTTATTTTTTATTTCTGTTATTATTGTGCATGATAATCTGCACTATTAATATGCTATCCATTTCAAGGTATCACTTCTATCTTCAAATTAGTGACATGTAATAGATTTAAAATATTTGAATGAACTGGAAGAGCCTTAACTGGAGAACTGTTCTGTAGCCAGACACCCTTATGCTTTCTGTGCTGAGAAACTTTGATGTGTTCGGTATTGTTCATGTTGTTTACCTCTTTCTGTGCTGTGAACAAATGTTCTGTGACTTTGGCGTTTCAATCTTACTCCACTGGGAAATCTGAGAGTCTTTTATACTCTTGTTCCTTTTACTTTCTTTATACCTATCTGAAAAGGAGTGCAGCTAGTGGCAGTCAAGTATTCCACTAAGCATGGCATTCCTGAAATGGGTATTAGATTAAAATGATTTCAATAACTGTATTTAAAATTTTATTCCTGGGGGAGATTTTTTCCTCTAAAAGCCAGTCTTAAATTCATTAATATAATTGAATCCTAGAATACTTCAAATTGGAAGGGACCTGTAGTGGTAAAAAGATTGTCTGGATTGGGTAAAAAACTGTCTAGGTGGCCAGACCCAGAAAGTGGAGTTGAATGGAGTTAAGTCCAGCTCATGGCCAGTCACTAGTGTTGTTCCCCAATGTTTACTGGGGCCAATTCTGTTTAATATCTTTATCAAGACCTGAATGAGGGGATCAAATTCATGCTCAGCAAGTTGACAGATGACACCAAGTTGGACAGGAGTGCTGATCTGCTGGAGGGTGGGAACTCCCTGCAGAGGGATCTGGACAGGCTGCATCCATCGACTGAGGCCAATTGTATGAAGTTCAACAAGGCCAGGTGTTGGGTCCTACTCTCGAGTCACAACAACCCCAGGCGGCACTACAGGTTTGGGGCAGAGTGCCTGGAAAGCAGCGTAGGAGAAAAGGGCCTGGGGGTTGACAGTTAGCTGAACATGAGCCAGTGTGTGCCCAGGTGGCCAAGAAGACCAAAGACTTCCTGGCCTGTATCAGCAGTAGTGTGGCCAGCAGGACTAGAGAAGGGATTATCCCCCTGTACTTGGCACTGGTCAGGCCACACCTTGAGTCCTGTGTCCAGTTCTAGGCCCCTCACTGCAAGAAAGACATCGAGGTGCTGGATCATGTCCAGAGAAGGGCAGTGGAGCTGGTGAAGGGTCTGGAGCACAAGTCTGATGAGGAGTGGCTGAGGGAGCTGGGAATGTTTAGCCTGGAGAGCAGGAGGCTCACAGAAGACCTTACTGTTCTCTTTAGGAACAATCCTAAATAAATTCTTTATCGAATTCCTATTATATTTGGAAAAAGTCAAGGAAATAAATTTGGAATCTCGAGGAAAATATCTAGCCTTATTTTCTGGTAAACTCTTAGCAATATTAATACTCTTCAGCTGCTGATAGGAAAACTTCAGAAGAAATAAAGAAATATATATATATACACATATAGATTTATATATATATAAAACTCATAACACATCTATGTTATATGGTTTGGGTTTTTTTTAGTTTGTGTACTTATTTTTTAGAGAGGGATTAAAAAAATAAAATTCTAGTATTGGATCCCTACTTTTAATAGTTGTGTTTTCATTCTAATAGTAAGTTTCAGATATCCCACTAATGTAGTCCTACGTTACTGAACATATTGTATATACAGTTGTTTTGTCCTCATGGTCTGACACTTCTGATAGCTGTTCATTTTTATCATTCCTGTGATAGCAATAGGCTAGGAAAGATTACCTATATACTAAGGCAGATTATGAAGAAGTATTCATCATGTCTTGGTAGGTGCTAAGTTTGTAGAGCTTGAAGAAAAATACAAGAAACTAGTACAAGAAAATACAGAGCTAGAATTACAACTGAGAACCATCCAGCTTACGGTAAGTACCTCTTAGGAATGGTATGTGTGATATCTAAGGAAGTAACTACTGAGTTACAGTATCCTTCTCTTAGATGGATGGCCTTACAGGGCTAAGCGAGCTCCATCTGCCTGCGTTTGGAGTTAGAGTTGTCCTTCTCCTAGGATGGTTGCCGGGAGGCTGGTGAGCCCATCCTGCCCGTGGCCACACTTTGTCTGACCCTTCAGTTGAGACCTGATTAGCATGGGAGACCCTACTGGAGCCATGCACCACCGCCAGCATAGCTCACAACCTCATAAGGGCACGCAAAGAGGAAAGGGTGGGACCAGTTCTACGCACGCTGTGTCTCACCTGAAAAATCTACTGCTCAGGCTCAAAGGACTCACCCACATTTGCAAAGCCCTGCAGCGACAGGTGAGGGACGAAACAGCAGGTGAGAAGGTGCACTGGAAGCCACAGACCCAACCCTGCATGCAGGCGGTTCAGGACATTGGTCGCTCAAGACTGACCCAGAGATGACAGTCTTGTTCAGCAACATCCTGAATGACCAAGCAGCCTTTTTCAAGGAGAGCGCTGCTTGCTCCACACAGAAAGGGGCCTAGAAAAAGTGGCCTAACCAAAGCTCATTTCCACCCTTCACCTGGTTGGCGAGCTGTGGCCAATAGGAATCTTCTGATAGTGGTGTACAAAGTACCTATCTCGCATCGGCCTTTTTAGCCATCAGCGCGCTTGGAACAAGCATAGAGCCCTTCCCAAATCTTCATTTGCAAAGCCTAGCCATGATGATGAACTACTGAGTGAACTTGGAAAATGAATTGGAAAGCTAGTGAAATATGTTCTACATGGCTTAAAGTAAAATTTTAAAAAAATATAGAATTAGTTTATGTGTACTGCCATTCAGAAGTAATCTTGGAGAATTCAGAAAAGCCATCATCTTTGAATTAGTAAAGGAGGACATTAAAAATGAGAACACATCCTTCAAAAACTTGAAGCCTCATGCAAGCAAGAACAAGAGAAAACAAGGTCACCTATGCCACATTAAATACAATGCATAATAAAATAGCCTTGAAAAAGTGTAAGAAATACTTCATACCTAGAAAATAGAAACCCATAAATCTTTCAAACACATAAGTAGGAGGAACTGTATTGGCTCATCTCTGAGAAGAAGATGAATAAGGTGTGAAACCCCTCAACGAAAAAGCCGTTGCAGAAAACATGAAATAATTTTTTGTTTGGTACTTACTACGTAAAGGTTTAAAAACTTTTCTGTATCAGAGCCTTTCTTCATTGGGGTTAAATCTGTGGCATAGCCTCAAAAGTCAGAAGTAGTCTTAAATTATATTGATAAAGTGAATAGTAATAAAAAAAATCATCAGATACAGAGAATATTTCCTCATTAATTGAAAGGGCACTGCAGTGTGGGACTATTGAATCACTGTGATTCTTCTCTTGACACTGGAAGGGGACAAGGATGATGGCATTAAAAAAAAAAAAACCAACCAAAAACCAAAAACACACTGGTCATTTCTGGAAATGTAGTTTAGTCAGGCCAACTTTTTATCCTGTACAAATTGTTAGAAGCATGAACCAATATGTGTATTAATGCTTGTGTAGGTACGGTGTATGGAGAAAAGATGAACAATTTATTGGTAAAGGGAAATCATGCCTCATATTTTCAGACCTTTTGAGTTTTTTAAGAATAAATCAGAGATTGTGTGAGTTAAGTGTGACTCAGTATAATGTTGGATATCCACAAAACACTGAGAAAAGGGAAAAATTCTGATAAGGGGAGGTCTTGCAAGTTTAAAGGTAAAGATTGAGCTCAGTGGCAAAAAATGGTCAATTTTTAAAGCTGGGGAACAATCAACAGAGGAACCCGAAAATGCTTGGTAAAGAGAACTGTACTACTTGGCATATACATTAGTGTTCTGAAAAAGAGTTGAATAATACGGTTGAAGACCACACAGTATTTTATAACACTAAATAATTGCAATAATTAAGATGGTAAGTAAAATTCTGCTTTAAAAAAAAAAAAAAAGTGAAGTAATGCATCTGGAAAACGTAACTTGAAGAACGAATACCTAACACATTCAGACTCCTAATCTAATTACATGATTCTAGGAAACATTTTGGTAGTCATTGTGGTGAGTTCTCTGAATACTTCAATATTGTGTTCTGCAATGATGAGAAAGAATTTTCTAAAGGAAAGAATTAAGAACTACTGAGAAAATATTCTTTGCCCAGGTACAACCAAATGGCTTTTGCACCTTGACTATTCCTGGACAATTTCTTCCTCTCACCTCCAAACAGATGGTACAAGTGGATAGTACAAAGATGAATGAGGATCAAGAGAGGAAACGGAGAATGGTCATTTTCCTGCTTTTCATAAGGCATAATTACAGCTCTGCATGCTCAGAGCAAATCCTATTCTATTACACTGTACTGTGTTACATGGCAGAACTATTTGCCACACAGTATTGTAAAAAGGCCAAAATAAAAACAGGTCCAAAAAAGAAAGTACACATCAAGTATTTCAGTAAAATTGAGTATCGATTTCCCCTTATTTTCCTAGATTCAAACTTCTGTCTCAGAAACTCCGTAAATTTAAATGGCATGTAAGGGAAATGATTCCTGCATGCATGGTTAGGTTTTTATGCTCTTTATATGTTAACAAGTTACTTCACAGGATTGGACACAGCATTCTGGACAATATAATACAGATTTCTGGTCTTGGCACAGTTGTTTCTAGATAACACCACATTCTCTGATTGGACTGAGAAGTCACACTGGGTATTACATGGTTTAGGGATTTAGTTTAAGAAAAAAATAATTCAAATGAGAGGCATTTGAAAATCCAGTTAAAAATACAATAAGGGCTTTACTGTTTGAGGGTTTGGTGGGGTTTTTTTTGCATTTGAGGAGGAGGACAAACCCTACTGTTTTCTGTTTAATTTTTCTATGGGAAGAGGTTGAAGTTTGGTACCTGGCATATTTTATTATTGCAACTTTGGGGTACTTTGTGTTTATAAGTTTAAATAAATAAATCTGTTTGGAATTTATGTGTTTTTGTTCGGAAGAACTAAATGTAGGTCAGATATCAGATATGTTAGTCTAGACTTCTGATTTTTTGCAGCTTACTTATGCCAGCACTTGCCTGCAAAAATGTGGGCTTCAATTTTGAAAAATATAGGATGTAAATGATAGGATATCTCTTGAAAAAGACGAAAGTCTGCATACTTTACTTATAAAGATTCACAGATAAAACTACTTTTTTTGGAGATTCTGGTTTGTGTTTAGAAGTATCAGTTATCCTTGGATTCTTGGGCTAAAGTTATTCAATATCTATAGCCTAAAAATAACTCCATGACTCAGTAGTTTGGTGGATGATGTGACATTTTAAGAATATGAAATGATGATGACCCATTAGCTACTTAATAATAAATTAGATATTTTGTTATGTGTTAGATATGGCTACTTAATAATAAATTAGATATTTTTTAATGTGTTAAATGTGGAACTGTATAAAGGTACATCTTTTTCTTTTTTGCACACAGAAAATAAATCAGCCTCATCCTCAAAGCTCTTTGAATCACAGAGGGATTGCTCAACATCAGACTGCCTCATCTGTGTTTTCATGGCAACAAGAAAAGACACCATCTAGAAATCAAGAAACACCTGCAAGGGGATGTTCTGCAGCATCCTCTTTTCTACGGGAGAAAGAAACAAAGTGTAGTATAGTATCAGAGAAGAATGAGTCTGACAACAGCTTTTCTGAGGATTGCAATTTTTCACTCATGGTCCAACTAAGAGCACAGAACCAAGGTATCTGATCTATTTCTTTAAGGCCCAATGGCACTCTCCTGTGTGGTTTCATGAAAGCTGGTGTGTGGATAGAAGTGAGATATGGAAATTAGTGCTTTAGCAAGGAACAGAGAAAGATACTTGCTGTTGCTTTTGGCAGCTGGTGTATTTTCAAAGATCAGCCAGTACACAGACATTATCTACAAGCTGTGGTATCTTTTACATAAAGGGTGTGAGAATTAGAAGGGAGAATTTTTGGGGTGAGCAGGGGGAAAAAAAAAAGAGTCCTTTTTCCATTAATCCCATTGCTCATGGAACAATTCTCTTAGAGTTAAAACACTTTTCAGGATATCATTTAATTTCACTGTTAAGTTCTATTATATTTCTTCTTTAATTTTGTATACTATTGAGATTTGTGGCTAAGCAATAACTGTGTTAAAAGTTCAGTGATTGAACGTGCTTGATGTGTAACTGAGTTGATCCATAATGGATGCTGCTGGAAGCACCAAATGAAGTAGGAGGCAAAAAGTACAATGCAAAAGCAAGATACGGTCTTGTATTGCACATATAGACAAGTGCTCATTCCTGATATCTGATAGTCATAAGAGAGCAAATAAGTATTTTGTTGTGGATTTAGTGAGCATTTGCTTAAGCCTACTGTTTGGACTCTTTGAACAGCTTTCACGCTAACTGTTCCTGTACTCTCCAAACTATTCATTCAAATACCTACACACAGAAAAATTTAAGTGACATTTTCAACTTGGAAGCCAGATAAATCCAGAATCAGGAAAACAAAAAAAAAGGTCATTACCAGATAATTGTAATTCTGGAGAATGCTCCATGTAGCTGACTTATATTCTCTACTGTAAATTATGTTACAGTTTTTGGATTATAAACTCTTACTGATGTATATTGTGACAAGATTACTTGGTTTAGCTTTATATGTATGCAGCTTTAAGACAGGGAAAATATTAACATAAGAAATGGTGCATTTACGGACACCCAATAGTTAAAAAGTCTCTTGGAACCAGAGTCTCACAGTTGACCCAAACAAATGTAGTGGATATCTTTCCTTTTAAACAAACAAACAAAAAATAATAGATATGTCAAGTGATGTGTTTCTGTGTGTTTAAAAATAGCAACAAAACCAAACAAAAACACACCAGCAGAGGACAAAATTGCCTTTGAAGCATTTGTTCCTGAGCTCATGTTGCTATGTTCTCATAAAGTGGGAATTACTGATTTAGGATCTACTGTCTTTGAATCTTGATAGTCTTAGTCATTGATGTAGTAGTAGAAGACAGTTAAAACATGTGCTTTAATTTGCTGAACATTTTACAGGGCTTCTGCCTGTGTCAGGAACTTGGGTAGTTATCAACATACTAAGTAATTTAGAAGGTGTGAGACATTTGGAAATTTGAGTACCTGGAAGACATACCTTCCAAAGCAGAAAGTATCCTTAATCTTTACATTTTTTAAAATTCAGAGCTAAATTCCACTATTAAATACCTTGAACAACAACTGCAAGCTCAAGCAAAAGTGAACAGATCTCATATGAATAAACATCAAGAGGCTGAACTGAAGCTGGACAGAATGAATTTGGAATTAATAGAGAAGGACAAAGCTCTGAACAAAACCAGAGATAAACTGACTCAAATGAGAGTGCAACTTGATCAAGCTACTGTACAGGTAAAATGCTGCATCATGCATCTGACTTTCCTTAAAATTAATTGCCAATATTCATGTGTGTCAGTTTTCAGCCAGTTTTTTCAGTAAGAGCCAAGGTACTCAAGACTAAGTTTTTTGAGCATTTGCTGAGGATCAAGTCTTGAGAAGTATATGCTAGTTTGATATGCATTACTGGTAAAAACATAAATACTTGCAAGCAGTCACATATTTTCTGGAAGATTCTTATACGGCCTGAAGAAATATTTTTCATACTAGGTAAGACTGACTTGGATTCTGAAAATATTTTCTGATCAAGTTACATAGAGCAACAATGACATCTGGTGGCAGGTTCTGATCTGAAATAGACTTATGCAACTGTGGCTGAAAATCGGTATCTATTGCTCATACTACAGGATGTTGTGGGGGCAGAGTCTTTGTATTGTAAACTGCTTGTTAAATAAGGTCTAGGTAAAAATGCAATGCAAGGTTGAGAACACCGGGAGTTTCTAAATGGAATTTCACAACCTAATCCTAAGGAGTTTGGATTAGTAGTAAAAAACCTATAGGATAGTATAATTTGCTTAGTCAAAAATTTACAGTGTCTAGAAATAAAAAAGTATCTGTGTATATATCTATGTATTAAAATCTGAAATGGTTCAGATTTTTGCTCATAATCACTCAAAGAAGAGAATGCCAGTGCTTAAAATAATTTGATTCAAACTACAGAAGGTAACAAGTAAGACATTTTCTCTTTTTCTTGATTAATCAAGTTGCGTTACCTTCTGAAGTCCTTTCTCACAACAATTGACAAATTTCAAAGTAGTGCATGGATGTCATAATTCCTTGAATCTCCATATTTCCGTCTATATTTTTTCCCCCACTCATTTGATTCATCTACAGGATAGGGAAAAAGATGTTTCTGTGTCTATCTTCTCTGTGTATGATACTTGTTATCCATGTTTTTCAGCAAGTTTCTTCTACCTGAGTATATTGGTAAGGTGCTGTTTCCCACAGCTCCTGTATTGGTCCTTAGAATATAAACCTTTGAATGTTTGCATACAACCCTTGGTTACTCTGCCTTTTCAGAGAGACAGCAACATTTGGCTATTGCTAGCAATTGGAGGAACCAGTTTAGGGGAAATCTTGGCTGGGAGTAAAGTATAATCATGCTATTGACATAGTCCATTGACTTTAATAAAGACACTGTCATCATGGTGAGCTTGTGGGAAGACAGCTGACCCAATCTGACAGCTCCATTTCTTTGTCTTTATTTGATTCCCCAAATAAGTTGATTCAACTTCCTAAAGGATTGGGATATTAAGTATTTAGTTTTCCCTGGTTAATTTTCTGCAGGTTTGTTTTACTAGGGAATCAAAGGAGATTAAATCCAGCACAAGAGAAGGGGCAAGGTTATGGAGCTAGGAGCATGCCTGTGGAAGGACAAGGAGGAGTGGGACTGCCACCATTTGAATTGGGGTGCAGCCCATCCTTAAGGTGCAGTGCAGCATCTTGTCCCAGTAGGTTCCTTTGGTCCTGCCATCTGAAGGTGGCTCCTTTTCCGTTCTGTTTCTTCTTTCTTGCACTGGAATTGGATCTCTGACTGCCCCGCCTGGACTTTGGATGTAGAACTGCATTGAGATGTTGGATTTTATTTTCCTGCCTTATAGTCCAAATGTAATGCCGGCATGCCTATCGTACTTCTCTGTCACAGGTGCTACGCACAGACCTCAACAACAGCACCTCCTCTGTGTTATGAAATATTTTCACTTGTGAGGTCTGCACCCTTTCTGCAGTCAAGTTCCCATGTCATATTACAGTAGCTCATGATCCCTGCAGTCTGTGCCTAATAACCTGACGTCCCAATATTGCTACCTGCTTATTTTCTTATGAGTGTTTCACTAACTCATGAAACAGCCCTTGTGACTGGGAAAGGAAAGAGTCCCATTCACCCTTTGCCATTTTTCCTACTTTCTGGGGGGAAAAAAAAAAAAAGGACATATTTTGTTTCAACAGATTTGGTTTGCGATAAAAATACATTTTTCTGTTCAGGCAGTTAGATGGACAATGCTTCACTCTGTTGGGTGACATAGCATTAACATAATCTACTGAGTTAGATAACAAATTGACTTATTCTTAATGTGGAGGTTGTCTGGAACATAAGCTACTGATTTTTTTTAAAGTTTAAATTGTGATGCCTTTTGTTGTTGTAGTACACTAGGATAGTTGCCTCCTTTTTCCTATCCAAATCAGTGTGCTGAATCACTCTGAAATTCACTGGAATATCCAGTTATTTTCCATCTAAACATATAGTTGCTTAGCACTTGCAGTCATTCTTTATTTGGTAGCAAACTGAGGTACCAAAAATATGATCTATTTTTAGTGCCAGATACAGTATATTTCTGTGGACTGTCAAAGACACTGTTTTTCTGAAGGAGTTTTTATTATTGTGTGTTTATACACTTATATGTATATACCTATACACCTAACTATATTTAAATAAATATATTCTTTTTTATATATGTGTGTGTATATATACACACACACACATATTCTCACTAACATAAGCAAATATGAGCTTAATTCCTTGCATTGCTAAGAATTTATGTGGTACTAACTAAAGTTACGCTGGTTATATGAATGCTAGAACACTTGTAGTAGCTGAAAGCAGTCTTTTTTATATAAATACGTACACATTTAAATGAAACATAATTTGTGTCTGTAACATTTGTGTTTGATATCTAAATTATTGTCGGTCCAAATGATGGAACAAAAGGTGATGAGACTTTCAGAAGACCTGAACTGCCAAAGAAAAAATGCTGAGATTGTTCGTCAGTCTTTAGAACAGAAATTAAAGGCAAAGGAAAAGGAATACCAACAGGTAAGGCAAGGAAAACTGTGATAACTCGCTGATGTCATATCTTTCCTATTTAAACTGTGAGAGTGTTTCTGCCACCTTCTTATGTGGGAATGAAGTTGTGGATTATCTATATTGGGTTCTATGTAGAGAAATACTCACTTTTACACATATATTTATTTATATTTATATATATACACACAGATATTACATATTGATCTTTCTGTGTTTTCTGTTCATGATAGTTCTACACTCATCCATGCTTTCCCTGATAAACATGAGCTGTTTGTTTACTGGATGTCTTACTGGTGTAGGAAGTGCTTGAGCAGAATGTAAGGGGTGCTGGCATAATTTCACAGATATGACTGACTAAAATACACTGACCTGTGTCCAGGGTGTTCATGCACCTGGGACTCAGAGTCGCATTGCAAAAAATGTCAGCCCTAGTTCCTTCACTGAGAACCTTTCCTTTCCATTTTTTTTTCTCGTAGTTTAATTTTTGTTTTCACTACTGACACACTGGTATTGTGTCTTTTAGTGAAGCAGCTTGTCTGCATGAAGTAGCTATGCTCTAATAAGAGAAGTGCAAGAAATTTGTTTCCTCTTCCCCTTCACAAGGATCTTAGAATTTGTTAGTGGAGCCTATTGCAACTTTTGCATAGCTGTTATTGTTTATAAATATCCTTGTTTTTTTCTCTCACTGCTTTTATTACCTTCACTCCTCTTACTGTGTTACATGCTAATACACCTCTGAAATCTGTGCAGCATCAGAACTATAAGGTCCAAAGGCAGAGGAACAGACCTCATGAGAAATGACAAGTTCAACTGTTTATCCTAGGCAGGATGCCTACTTGTCATGTTGTAAGATCCACATGAACTATACTGTCCTTCGTAGATCTTAGGAGTTCTATTTTGGGAACACTAATTTTTGTGCAGCTTTTGTGGCTGCCCTTGTGAGTTTGTCTTGATTGTAAGATTATCTTGTTGCTCAGTCTCATGCTAGGTATTATGACTTTTTTTTTTTTGTTAGAAAAAGAAGTCAACCTTCTATTATGGCAAGTAATACTAGAGATTAATTTGTCCACTTGTAATGTAATGTAATTCTTACATGAAACTTATCTTTAATATGAAGAATTTTAACACTGTTACTTTCACTAGTTTCAGATTACTTTTTCCCTTTCTGTGATAGGAATGTTGTGTAATGAAGTTCTTAAGCAGATGACATAAATTGGGCTAAGGCCATTCTTGCCTATGTGACATTTGCAGCTGGTTTTAAATTGTTGTTTGCTGTGTAAGACAAGTGTCTTTGAGCAGGCAGTATTTGCTAATAAAAATCAGTTTTTGTTGCTGGTCATGTGTTTATTTCTTTGATACTGTATCACTGTTTTCTAGGAGCTCTCTTGTCAGCAGCGCTCCTTGCAAACGCTGGATCAGCAGTGCAACCAAATAAGAAGCAAAATGAGTCAGGAGCTACAGCATGCCAAAAATGACTTCAACATTCTGCAGGCAGAATTTGACAAAGTAGGCTTCTTGTTTAATATTAAAATCTACTACTAGAACTGGTATTTAGTTGTCTCAATAGTATTTTCTTCATTTAACTATACCTACAGAACAAAATAAGTAATGTGGAGTCTTATATTAATGTGTTAGCTGTTTTCTATTTACCATTTCTCACTGATATATTATGTATTTAAATGTGAATTACAGGCTTTTAAAAGTTTGAGGGTTGTCCACTATTTACAGGGAAGGAGATGCGAATGCAGACAGTGCAGGTAAAATAAATCTGTTTGAGAGGGGAGCAAGCTAAGGCTGATCACAAGACACACTTTATGTAAAAAACATGCAGAGGAGCAGTTTGATGATAGAACTGCTGACTGACAGGTCATTGCCCTGTGGAAAAACATCCCCGTTTCATACACCTCAGCGCATGCACTCCTGGCATTTCTATTTTAGCAGTGCCACCTCTCCTGTGATCCTGCAGAGAGCTGACAGAGGACATAAAAGAGCAAATAAGATGCTACATGTAAATTAGCATGTGTGTACACATATACATAGCCCAGATGTTTGCTGTTAGATTAACTACTTGAACTGGTCCTCCACAAAATCAGTGTCAGGGCTTGTGTAAGGAAGAACATCAGTCTTCCACAGCTTTGGCAGCAACTACCTGTTAGAACACATCAGTTGTCACAAACTCACAATTTGCTGGAAGTTAGAAAGCAGCACAAGCCACAAAAGGAGTGTTTTAAAATCCTCAAAAAAGTCTTGAGAGCACCTCTCAAGCAACAGAGCTAAATGCATTTCTAAAAAGGGCCACAGGTTCTTGAAAGTTATATTGAGAAGTCCCACTAGCAGGCAGCCAGAACTGAATCAGTATTACTAAAACTGCCAACAGCTTTCCTAAGGGCTTGTTTTATTTTAGAAATATAGCCATGGGAATAAATTCAGTCAGATGTTTTCATTGGAGGCTTTTTTATATGCACATTCTTTTGTATATGCTTACTGAAGGAGTTGATTTCATGGAGAGAAAAATAGGTGCCTTTTAGTTCTTTCTCCAAGAAAAGTAATTTATTACCCAACGATTCCAGAATAAACTTTTTTTTTTCTTTTTTGACCCGATAATGACATTTCCGCCTTGTTAATCTGGAGCATTATAGGACTATTTTGAAAGAGCTAAACCCTGGGGTTTTTACAAAATCCGTGTCAGCAGAGCAATTATGATCCTAACTTTCCAATCAAGTTGGATATATTAATCTAATTTCAGACAGTCTAGAAATACATGTATTTTAGAGACATACCATCTTTTTGGTTGGAGGCAAAGGAAGGAGTGGAAGGCAGTAAGCAAGTATTTTCTAAACAACAGTAAAGCAACCTTCGGTTCATGTTGGGATAAAAATAATGCAGTTTCATTTTGTAATAAATGTTGGAGTTCAAGAATGGGAATTTAAAGATAAAAGTTATATGTGCTATATACTATGTCAATTTTCAACATTCTTATAGGTAATGGAAGTGAAGCAACTCTTGGAACACGATGCCAGGGATCTCACCCAGAAGCTGTGCACAGCAGAGCAGGCTCTTGTAACAGCCCAAGCTAAGGAAACTAATCTGACAAAAAGCTTTGAGGTAACCAGTGCAGAGAAGTATCTGGCAGAATTAATACATTAAATTGGCAATTCTTAAGCACTTAATACTACTGAGCATTTACTCTCGTAGTGTATTTTTCCATAAGCAATCTTTAAACACTTTTATGGATTATCTTAATGATGTATCTTAGCTGTAACACAAAATGAGGCCTTCACTAATGTCATGGAAATTGGTGCAGTTTCTGGCATGGGTGCATGGTTAGGATTCATCGCTGGAATGCTGATGTGGTTCTAATTGATGTTGGACTTACCTTTTTTCAAAAATAGATTGTGTTTCAAGAGATTCTTTTTATTCTGAAACAGAAATATATCAATGCTTGTTTGATTTTTAAAAGTAAATTCTAGAATAATTGACTACTACTTTGATTCATACTACCAAACTCGGTGATTAGTAAAAAGACTCACTATATCTTCTTTAAAAAAAACCTAAAATGCATCATTCTTAGAAGAGACACAGTCCAACAAATATATAGTGCCGGCAAAACTTTCTCCCAAATGAAGATCAATTCAGAGAAGTTTCTGCATGCTGCCATACTACCTCATATTCACATATGCAGAAACTTTTTCGCTTTGAAGTCTCCTTTGTCTTCTCGGTTACATTGTTTTGCTTTGGTGGCAGCTAGAGCAGCTGCATTTGCAGTTGTTACAGTTGTGGCACTAGAGACCTGTCAATGTCAATTTTATCTTTTCTTCAGAGAATCATCAGTAAACAGGAAAGAGAGCTCAATACCTGTGTAATCCATGTCACAGTTTGTTTTATTTAAATACTCTAATTTTGCTTATTGGCTGTTGTCATCAGCAGATATAATATAACCTGGCATACTTTCTGCCAAAAATCTACCTCTCAAAATTCTCTGCAAAAATGTAAAGTAAAATAGCGGGTTTCGTTCAGATCGTCACAAACGTTAGTACAGGTGTAGTGTATAGTGAAACTTTAGGCACATTCTTGCTGGTAGTTTGCAATGTCTGGGAACAATCCCAGCCATTGGAATGTGACTATTGTTAGAACACCACTTTGCATGGCTTTAGCCCAGCAGACTAGCACTCTTTCATACAATTCCCAGGCACAGTTTGGGAGTTCACGTGAGCCTGGGAATCGTCCCAGCAAGCAGTTTGATTAGAGCTACCTGTTTTGGAAGATAGAAGACTTCATGGTACAGATGTGTGCTGTTCTGTGCTACTTGGCCTCGATGCCAAACAGAGGTCCCTAAAACCTATTTAGTAAATGAATGCAACCTGTACCTTCAGGGATAAGGCTAATCAAGACAATTTTTGTTCTTCCAGTGCGCAAGAGGAAAGCCTTCATCTAGCTTCTGTACATTCTTGGTATAATCTTTCATATTTTTAGACAAACAAACAACAAAAAAAAGGTAGTTTATATCAGATATTGTGGGCTTATGCCTTTTCTATATTTGATAGGGTTCTTTGACATCCCATTGTCAGAGAGCATCTGATTTGTGGAAATATCTTTTTTGCTGCAAATTCTTAGGAGTGCTTCATTTTATCTACCAGTCTTGTGTTCATCTTATTAGGCTGCAACTATAGCTACAGTTTTTAGTTTGTGTTTGTTTGTCTCGGTCAGACAATTGAACAGCTGGTGACAGTGATGTTGTATTAGCACATGACCAATATATTTGTAAAGAAGCTTAATCAGGGGGCAATTGTAATATTTTAAAGAGGTCAGCGAGACTGCAGTTCTCTATCTTCAGATTTGCACATGAAAAAGTGCATTGTATGTCAGCAGGACTTAGGGCATGACTTGTCTTCTTCAATCTCATAAATAAGTACACTGTAAAAAATAACATTAAATTGCTTCAGAGTCCTGGAAGCTTTGTTGAGAGTAGATTTTGTTTATAGCTGAAGAAAACAAGAGTGAGATTGATATTGTTTTCCCTTTATTAAAGGGGAAATCATTGCAGTCTTGCACTAATTGTCTGACTCTCCAGTGAGGAGAATACTGTTGTTTTCCACTTGTTGTTCCACTGTTGTGTTTAGTTCTTAATGTGTAACAAGAGTGGTGTTCCAGAGAAGTTGCAATGCAGATACACTTGTGAGTGCTATACAGGATACACTTTTGAGAGTGTACAGGATATGCTTAGTCCAAGGACTACTGAGCTTTGCAATGGTGATATCCCAATAACTTTGCAGTTCTGGCATCTTAACATATGGTTTACATTTTGATGGTGCAAGCAAGTCCATAACTATTCTTTTCTGGAAAAATTGATCAGTCAGTCCATGAAGTGCTCAGAAGCCTGCCCCATGGAGAGTTTCTCCAGAGTAATAGTATTACCTGTTCATAGGTTCTGGACTTTGCTTTGGTTTTTGCTCTTTCAAGGGTCAATTGCAGAATGGCTGGCTTGAGTAATGCAATGTACAAGTAGAATCGATAACTGGATTGAAAGCAAATCAATTTTTTGGAAAGTGTAAATGGCTAGTTACTATCAGATACTTAGTCCACCAAATTAAGTGCTGCTAATTGGTGAGACCTCACCTAGAGTACTACATCCAACTCTGGCGTTCCCTGCACAGAAAGATGTTGACTTGGAATGAATCTACCAGGGGCCACCAAGTTGATCAGAGGGATGGTGCACCTCTTCTATGAGGAAAGGCTGAGAGAATTGGGACTGTTCTTCCTGGAGAAAACTTTGGGGTGACTTAATTGCAGCCTTCCTAGTACCTGAAGGGAGCCTACAAGACCAATAGAGAGGGACTATTTACAAGGGCATATAGTGACAGGATAAGGGGAGTGGTTTCAGAGAAAAGGTTGGTTTAGATTTTATATTAGGAGAAAATTCTTTACCTAGTCTAGTGAGAGATGTCCCTGCCCATGTCAGGGAGTTTGGAACTAGATGAACTTTATGGTTTCTTCCAACCCAAGCCAGTCTATGATTACTGGGAATGTTTGCACCAAATATAAATAATTGGACCTTTCAGCCATTTTAATTCCTTCAACTTGTTTGTTTTTCTTTTCATAGATCACCCTAGATTTTCTAATGAACAGGCTTGTTTAATTCAAGTACTCATATTGCATCTGTGTATGGCGCTTTGAATGCAAGGAGTTTGGATGCTTGTACTTGTTTGAAAATTTTTTAAGATTGGTAGAAAGCTTTATTCATTGAAATTTATATGTAACTTGATTTTTTTTAAACTGCTTGTAGGGAAGGTTATGAGTAGAAGAGAAGGTAACTGTTAGTGACAGTGACAATTTTATGAGCGTGTTTTATTCATGTTGTTGCAAACCCAAGCCTGCCATGCCCTCAAGTTTTTAATTTTTTACATCCAGACCTTTCCATTTCTTGAACTTGGCTTTCGTGAATTGATGCTCATCTGCTAGTAGTAAATGGATGAATAACTGATGATCTGTTTCCAGTCAGGCCATGCCAGTTCCATGCCATCTGTTGTCCAGTGCACAGGAGCTTAGAGATTAAGGATGAGTTTCCTTAAAAGAATTTTGGGTTTTTTGGTTGGTTGGTTGATTTAAAAAAAAAAAATCAAGATATTTGAAAGAAAATGCTGTTAATAAAAGCAACCATCTCAAAGTGTAAGCACTTCTAAATAAAATCTGCCATGTTGATGATGTTCAATGGAAAGAGAACTTGTCTCTACACGAGATGATAGGTGAAATCTGATCTACATATTTCATGTAGATTTTGATGCTGTTGCGGGGATTTGTTTACTCAGTTGCTTCAAGGCAGTAGCCTAACTTCATCAGCTCAGATTTTGTAGGATCTGCCCTGTCCTGTCTCTATCTGTTTGGAGCAGATCATGTGGAGCTGTTTGTTTTATGCCAACAAGAGTCATGCTGACTAAGTCAACTGGCAGCATCTCTTAAATGCTGTCAATTAGTTAAGAATAAATAGTTCAGATTATGTTCCCAGTCAGTGCTTAGTAACCCAGGCATAGTTGCCCAAAGACTTAATAGGATCTAATGGACTATCCTTATTTTTATTTAAGTGAACTGAATTCTTTGATCTCCTTGGCAATTTCCATGAAATATGGTCTTACTTGGTTTTGTTTTAGGAAGTGAAGCAGGAGAAAAATCTTCTTGACTGTCAACTTGAAAAGAAATCACAAGAGATCCACCAGCTTGAAGAACAACTAAATACAGTCAAGCAATCTCTAAAGGAAAGCCAGAATTTTGCAGAAGAGATGAAAAGTGAGTTATGGTTTTAAATTTGTAGAACTCTTTTTGTATGATTTCTGCAATAGTGTAAGTTTCATTGTGAATTTAGTTAAACGTTTCAGCTGTGGGATATGATTGGTGTTTTTAAACAACATTGGGTTTATTGTAAATGGAAAGGAATTTATTGTCTATGAATGTGTACAGTTCCTGAAGATACAAAATTCTGAAAAATTATTGAAGTGTCCTGAATATATCACCAACTCAAATTTCATAGACTCTCTTTAAAATAGAAAATTTCTGTTTTCTAATTGCTTTATGTGTTTCATACAGTTGAAAAAATAAGGGAAATGCTATATAAACTCTGATATTTCAGTCTTGCTTGCAGTGTTTATTTCTAATTGAGAACACAGTTTTTCAGGAACTGAGTTGAAATAACGTCTTGTAGTTCAGGGGAACTACTTAAAAAAAAATTGATAAATTCCTACTTGTTTCTGTGCATCTCACTTGCTTCTGTGCATCAATCAAACTTCGTGTAAGATTTCAAAATTAAGCTTTTGCATTTGATTCTGTTCCCTTTAAAATAAATGACTCAACTTTTCTTTCTGTGTAGACTTAGTCGTTCTTTGGCAGAAATGGAATATAAAGCAGACCCACAAGAATATTGCATACTGGAATAAGATCTGTCCTATTAAAAAAAGGATAAGAAAAAACCACTCACAAAAAGAGTAGTATTTCTTTTTATAAAAATTTGATGGAAGTGTGACACAGAAACAACAAGTAGTTACACCTGAGAAGTAAGAACTGACTGGCTTAGAGTGCAGACATAACAAACTATGTAGTGGGAAGCCGACAGTGTATGAGTACATAATGTCTGATAGCCTAAGGTGATATAAACGTCCTTTATCCAGTGATATAACTTGAGAGTAATGCTTTGCAGTAGAATGTGAATTGAAAATAACTAAAGTAAATAGTAATACTTCATCTAGAAAATTATCACTAGAATTGCCTGAATTGACTGGCAAAGTTTTGATGATGTTTTCATTTACAGATAAGAATACTTCTCAGGAAGCAGAGCTGAAGTTACTGAAAGAGAAATTTAAAAAGCAAGAGAGCTCTCTTTCGCTGGAGAAGCTGAAAATAGCTTTAGCCGACATGGAAAAGCAACAAGATTCTACCCAGGACCTGCTCAAGCAGAAAGATAATCATATTAAAGAACAAGACTGTAAAATACATAGAATGGAGGAAAAATCAGAAGCTTTGCAGAAGCTCATTAAATTCAAGCAGCGAGAATGTGAAGAATTGCAAAAAGAGGCTGCTGGTTTTTCTCAATGGAAAAATGAAACTGATCAACTTATAAATAAACTAAAATCTGAAAAGGAAGGTATGCTAGCTCATATTAATGACTTGGAGAGTTCCCTTCAAAGTCAGCAAATGAAAAATTATGAACATAATGAGAAACTCAGAATTATGCAAACTGAGTGTGACAGGAAAACCACAGAGATTAAGGAACTTAAAGATATGCTGGAATGTAAAAGTGCAGAATTAGAAGAACAAAAAAAAGCTTTTGATGAACTTCATCAGAAAGCAGAATGTTCTGATAAAAAGTACTGTAAAGAGATAGAAAATTTGTCCTGTAAAATATTCCAACTCACCAACCAAGTTGCTGAAGTGGAAGAAAAGTTACAGTTAGCATCAAGTGAAGGACTGCAAAGGGAGCAGTGTTATCATGACCTGCTTGGTGAATATGAAAAAATCTGTTGTCTTGTAAAAGTGAAAGATACTTCAGAAATGACAGAAGATGGAGAAGTTAATTTACAAAGCGGTCAGGGTAACACCGTTTCAGATAATATGCAACTTTCAGCAAATAACTCCAACCCTGAGGATCATGGATGTGCAAGAACTTTTCTAGAAGGAGATAAAACTAAGGATCTGGCCAATTTACGAGAGCAGATCTCTTCTCTTGAGATGTCCTTAGCGGCTCAAAAGCAGCTGAATTCAAATCAACAGGAGTACGAAGAATTGCTGCGAACAAAGGGTGAAACAGAACAAAGACTACTTGCAGCAGAACAGATGCACAGCTTTGTGACCAAAACTGAACAGCGCATCAGTAACTTGCAAGCGGATATTTCAGCACGTCAGAAATCAGTTGAAAAAATTTTAGCTATTGGGGAAAAGGACATGCAACTGCGAACTCTGAATGAAAGATTTGAAAACCAACAAGCTGAGCTTCAGGATTTAAAGAGCAATAATAAACTGCTTGAGGATTCAGTAAGACAGTTGGAGATCATGTCTGGAACATGGGATTTAGAGGAGGACAGGTCTTCAATCATTTGCTCCTATAGCAAAAAAACCAGCGAACTTACTGAAGAAAATGCAACCCTTAGGAATTTAAACAGCGCTTTAAAGCAAGAACAAGTAACTTTACTGGAGGCAAATAAAAATATTTATGATTGTCTAAAGGAAAGAGAAGAATTAATTTCTGAAATGTCCAGAAAACACAAGGAGGAAAGACAACATATTGAATCAAGAACTGAACAAATCAAAACAGAGCTTGAAGTTTTGCAGGCAAAGTATAAATCAGCGGAAGAAGAAAATGGAAACATTACGAGCATTCTGAGAGAGCAGACAATTGAATTTGAGGAAAAGAAAGCAAAACTAGAACAAGAGAAACAGGTATTTAGTGTGAATAAAGATATCTTAAGCAAACTAATAGCCTCAGAAAAAATAAAAAAGGATTTGGTCCAAGAACTTCAGCAACTGCAGCCAGAATTTTCCAATGTCCAACATGTGCCTTCTATGGAGCTTGACTGTTTAAGTCAGGAAATGTTAAATGCCAGGGCAACACAAAATACAATGCAAGAGAAATGTGGCCTTGTATTTCAAGACAAGGAGCAATTGGGGAAGGAACTACAAACAAAAAATGAACCTCTAACCTGTGAGGTTAGTTGTGAACAGAGGCTCTGTTCAGAATGGTTGAGAAAGTCCATGGAAGAAAAGGATATTGAGCTGAATAAATGCCAAGTTAAACTTGAGCTTCTTCAGATGGATTTTGAGGAAAGCGAACTCTGCTTAGAGAACTACAGGTTAGAAGGGATCCTCACGGAGACTGCTTTAAAAGGCGTGGAAGTAGAACTTGAGAAAAGCGTGCAAGAGAAAGAGAGACTGCAGCAACAGCTACTATCTGTTAAAGACCTGGAAACTTCAGATTCTTCACTTACAGTATTCCAGAAAGATGACCACTCACTGGAGTATAATTATGATAATGTATCCCGTAATTGTGGCAAAAGAGGAATGGATGAAAGTTATTCATCCGTCTTGCTGGCATCCTCTTTGCAGGAAACAATAAACCATCTGAGTGAGCTTGAGCAAATGTGTGAGAGATTGCAGAGTGAGAACACTATGTTAGCCTCTGGATTTAAAGACACAAGAAACAATGGCATCACAGGTAATAAAGTGGAAGAGGAGAAAGAGAACATAATGAATGCAGATAGCAATTTAAAAGTGGAGAAAGCTATTCTTCCAGATGAACTTATGGACCAAAGTAAAAACAGTGACCTGATTCCTTATTCTGCCAATAAGGAAATGTCCTTCACCCTGAAACAATGCAGTACTTCTGACTATGAAGATTTAAAGTTGTCCAGCGAAGAAGTTAAGATACTCTTTGCTGAAGTAAAAGAGAACCTTTTGACTTTCCAGAATCAGCATCTAAAATTATATGAACAGCACTGCAGTATGAACTCAAGGGTACGAGAGCTAAGGTCTTGTATTGAAATACTGAAGGCAGAAAGTTCTGCATTGTTGACACGTCTGAGCAATGCTCATATAGATTCTGTGAAAGTGTCACTGTATTCTAGCCAAGATGATATGCTGTCTAAATTAGAAGAAATTAAGTACACATCATCTTCCTCAGATCTTTCTGTAAATCCCTATTTTACAGAAGTAGGTAAGGTGGTTGATTCTCATAACAATGGCACATGCAAATGGACAGAGGAAATGAGTCAGATGGACAGTTCTGAAGAAGTAATTTCAGAAGGCACAGCAAAAGTTTTGGTTGAAAGTTGTCATAATGATCACGAATTGGACTCTGGTAGTGAGCTCAAGAGTATTACTCCTAGAAAATCTGACCTTGAAAATGAAATTGAAGAACTTCATATGCTGTGTGAGACATGTAGTATGTCCATCAAGGTGCTTGAAGATCAATTTCATGTTCAAGAGAATATGAAAAATGAGGAAATACAAGAGCTAAAAGAAGTTATACTTTCTGAAAGGAAAGAAATAAGTCACCTCAAACAGCAAAATCTATCTGACAAGGAAGAATGGCAGCAGAAACTGAATAATGTGACTATGGAGATGGAGTGCAAACTGGCAGCAGAAAGAAAACAAACTGAGAATCTAGCTTTGGAGCTGGAAGCAGCAAGACTCCAACTACAAGGCCTTGATTTAAGTTCTCATTCACTGCTGTGCACAGATACTGAAAATGTAAGTAGTTGCTATCATGCAAATCAGTTTTATGTAAACCCTTTGATTTATAGTCAGCCAAATTTAAATTTTGCAATTAAGCCTGTTTAAAATTGTGTCACACAAAAGCAGTACTATTTTTTTAGAGAAAGCAGAAAAATAATCCATACCATGTGTTCTGATTCATGCATCACGGGGGCCATGAGATAAAAATAATTACAACAAAACCAAATTTTTTCTCTTAGAGTTGTATAATAATTTGCATTACTTTCTTGGTTTTTCTTCAGGTCTATGTCAGTATTGGTCTGGCTGTGTTAGTGGGCATGCATACATTGTATATATCTGTACTGTGCTTAAACACTTAGCTCTCTCACTTAAAATGGTCATTTCAAGATGCATGAGCTTCCCATGTCCCTTCATCATGGGACAAGCAAACTACAACTGCTACCACACCTCTAATTCTTTTAGTGTCATCAGCAACAGAACAGAACAAGCTGATAGCAAAACAGTTCATTTTTATTTCAGCCTGATTTTCCTCAAAACAACTATGGGTACAAAAATTCGTGAGTGAGCTCTGTCTTTTTCTTTTCGGTGCTCTAGGTGGCGTGCAAGAGTGAACTAGATTTTGCTGCTCCTTATAAGGAGTGACAGAATCAAAATTTATTCAGAACAGTGAAAAAGCAGTTCAGTATTTTAGACTAATTCCCCTTAAATATAAATTGAACAGGTGCATTTTCTGCTTATAAGAATTCCAGTCCTGACCATTAAGTCCTGTGCAAGTGACCTCCAGTGCCCAGTCAACACAGATTCATAAATTAAGAACTACTGTTCTTGAAGCTCCACACTTTGGGCAACGGTGCAACACTGAGCAACTGTTCCTTGCTGAGAAGAAAGTCTTTACCTTGCATGTGTTGCTCACAATTCACATGGAGCACCCACACTGATACATAGGCACTTGAAGGAAGAAATGCTCTTCCTTACCATATGTAGCTGGAGCTTTTTAAAGATGAGGTATGCAAGGCAGATGTTTGAGGTGTTCCCTTTAGACAGTTCTAGTCTGGAATACTCAAGTTTTGAAGTTACTCATTCTTGTTGTTTCAAATGAGAGCATCAGGTGGCGACAAATACAAGCCCAGCTCTGACAGACAGTGGCAATTTGGGAAAGGCATTTTCTGAGGATTTGTGCTTGTGTCCCTTGAAGATTCTCTGGTGTCTAATAGAAGGGGAGCAGTAAATCTTTCCCCTCCTGGAGACACTAAGAGTTTTTCACTTTGTCATGCAAACACCTATTTTCCCAAAATACAAAGGTATGTGGTATCTTTGCACTTAAACTTACAGTAAATTTAGCTGAAGTTTCTCCCTCAGTATCTTTAAAACTTTTCAGCCAAAGATCCATTTGTATATAAATAAGTGTAAATCCTTTCCATAAGAAAGGAGACTGCGAAGTAGAGAAGGATGCTATTTATTTTATATGAGAGCAGGAGCTTTACTAGTTTAAGCAAACTTACAGAACTCATCTTGTTTTTTTCTTATATGTGCTCTTTTCTTTCCCTCCCCCTGTTTTCTGCAGAATGCAGAACAAGAAAGCAATAGCCCTAATCGATTTGAAGTGCCTATTGAAAACAGGGCTCTGAAAAACAATAATCCTAAAATAAGGACCGTTGAGAAAAAGGCTGCAGGAGGTGCCTCTGTGTGTGAAAATGTAACCGAGACTGCTGAAGTAAGATTAATGGAAGATTATACTGAGAAAATTTCTGGAGAACACGAATGTAGAAATAGGTCAGGAAAAATAACCAGCCCTTCAGACCATGCCAGCGCATTGCCGTTTTCCAGCAGTAGGTTTTTGTGTGCCGGGGATTTCAGTGAAAGTCAAATAACCACTGAAATACTTCAGGAAGAGACAAAACAACAGACTGCTGAAAATTTGAAGCTGATCCATGAGATGGAAGAAAGCCAAAACCAGGTTGATTTAATAATGAAAACTGAGCAATCAAACTCAGAGCTGAACTATCAGAATGCACAATTAACTTCAAACAGCTCAGCTTTTACAGAACTGGCGGAAGCTACTGCAGTTGTTAAAGAAAAAAACTGTGACATAAAGAAAAAAGCAGAATCAGTTTCTGTCAATAAGCAGAAATTATCTTTTCAAGTAGTCTTGTTAGAGAAAGAACCTGTGAATGTAAAGCCTGAGCTGGAGCTGTACAAGGTTAGATCATCTGATGCAGCAGACACATTTGATGATGTAGAAATGACCAAGAGAGATTGTCATGAACAATTTCTTGCAGCTGAAAACAAATGGAAGAGTCCAAAATCTGATCAAGTTAATACTGAGAACCATGTCTTGTTCATAGAGCATGGCATAAAAATGCTTCAAGCAAAATGTCAGCAATTAGAAAGGGAGAGGGAAGTTAATCTGAAAACCATTTCTAGCTTTCAAGAGCACCTTGTTTCAGTCACAGATGAGAGAAACCATATTGGCCAAGAACTGAGTATTTTGTCTGAAAATAAAAAAGAATTGGATCAGAAGTATCAACAGCTCCAAGAGAAATTAAAAGAGCTAGAGTCAGCTCAGGTGGATTCTACTGAATTAATTAGAAAGTTGGAGGATGAAGTGAAGGCACAAGCATATCTGCTCGAGACTGCAAAATCTGATGTAAATCAATTATCAAACAAAAAAGACCATCTTCTTCAGAAGCTGCAAAGTTTAGAAAATGATGCCGTGTCCCTTGCCTTAGAAAAAGAAAAATTCCAAAATGAAGCAGCAGATTTGAAGAAGGAAAAAGAGCTGATGGCGAGAGAATTGGAAATGATGCAGAGTAAATTAAGCTTATCAGAAATGGAAAATTCAAAGCTTTCTAGATCTTTGGAAGACTTGTTAACAGAAAAAGGTGAACTTGCTTCAAATCTCAGTGTAGCACAGAAAGAAGTAGATGAATTGCGACGTGGAATTGAGAAGCTGAAAGTAAAAATTGAATCTGATGAGAAGAAAAAACGCCATATTACTGAAAAGCTGAAAGAGAGTGAACGGAAAGCTGACACTCTTCTGGATAAATTAGAGAGGCTTGAAAGAGAATTGGAGGTGTTAGAGGAAAATCTAGAAAATGCAATTATTCAGGTGGAGACTGCTAAAGCAGAGGCAGAAACATTATCGGCGGAGGTGGAAGAGATGACTGAAAAGCTGAAATGTTCTAACTTACAAATCGATGCCCTTACCTCACAGAAAGAGCGTTTCGCTAAAGATTTAAAAGAAATGCAAGAAAGATTTCTTGAACTAGAGTCTTCAAATTTGACTACAGCAAAACTGTTAGAAGAAAAGGAGAAAGAAAAGATGCAAATCAAGGATGAGTTTGAAAATACTGTGGTATTGCTGAGATCTGAGCTCAAAGATATGAGTGAGAAATTAGAGTTTTCACGCAAGGAAGAATCAGATGCTAAAGCAAAAGAGCAAGTCTTGCTTAATCAGGTGGCTCATCTTGAGCAAGATAAAACCATACTATTACAGGAATGTCAGGAAATAAAAAATGAAAACATCAAATTGGATCAAACAAGGGAAGTACTTGTTCAAGAACTGATGGATTGTAAACAAAAGCTCAATGAAAATGTGCAGGAAAATGGTGCTCTTCAAAAGCAGGTGAAGGAAATAGAAGGGCTGTCTTTACAGCTGACACACATACACCATGAGCTCGAATGTTGGCACCAGGACAAAAAAAGGCTGCAGAATTTGATTGCTGAGTTGAAGCTCAAAGAGCAATGTTTTTGTGAAAATGAAACTTTTCCAGATATCCTGAATGTTCTAAAAATGTCTCATAAGGACCTTGAGAAGGAACTGGAATCTACACTTTGTGAAAAGAACACTTTATGTCAAAAGGTAATACCATTTCCATTAGGATAGTGTTCCCTTTTTAGAAGTGATGATGAAGTGTCCTCTGGGTTTACCACTTCCTTAACAAATTGTATCTTAAAATAATTTTAACCTCAGACTTTTGCAATAAACATCCTATTTTTATAATTACATTTTCAGTATAATCCTGGGTTTTTGTTGAAGTTAACAGGGTTGGAAAGCATGGCATTTTTTTGCACAGGGTGAATAGAAAGGTGGATTAAAAGTAGGCATACAAATTTAAGAAATCAAATAACGCAGGATAGGTTCCTCTTTCCTGTAGAAGAAAAAGAGAAAAAACAAATTGGTATTGGGTGACTGTGTTTTTGTGTCAAGAGCAAACACTTTGGGAGGTCAAAAGAAAGTGAAACAACAATTGGACACTTGCCATGTGAAAACATCTTGCCTTGTTGTGACTCTTGCTTGGAACTGGACTGACTATGGGAATAAAGTAACCCATCTTAAAAACTGCCTGTTGCATATAAGTAAATTTTTTGGAGATCATGACACATGTTTTAAAAATAATTCTGTAAAATTTAATTTCAGGTAAATGAACTCACTGAAGGTCATACTGAGCTGCAAGTCAAGCTAAGTAATACTGAGCAGATGATTTCCAAATTACAGGAAGAAAGAAATAAGCTTGTTGAAGAAATACAGTCTATTCAAGAATATACAGAAAAGAACAAAGTAAGTTGCTCTGTCTGTAGAATTTCTGTGTTCCAGGCCAGATGCTCAAGTACACTAAATGTGTGGAGGCTGGTCAAGGGAGCTGTGAAAATGTACAGTATCAGAGGTTCTTTATTCCAGGTTTTAAAATCCAATGTTCTCTTTTGAGATAGAATGACTCTTTAATAGTTCTTTTCCCTCTTCCTTCTATCAAAACTATGTTGTCTTGGTGTAAGGGCCACAGGTGAATAGCTAGAAATTTTTCAGTGTCAAGAAATTCTCTCTGCTACAGCCATTCAACCATCAGACTGAGGATGTCAGATAAAAAAAATGTAATGTTTCACTAAACTACTTGCAGTGTTTTGGTAGTGCTAAAGTACTTTCAAGACAAAGTCAAGGAAGAAACAGTTTTAGAGCCATTATTTTTGATTAATTTGTATTTATTTCTTAGAGACTGTTCTGTCATCTAGATAACTGTAGGTCTTATTTGTGAACAATATTATGTCTTTAAAAAGTTTATGTTTTCTTCTCACAAACATTGTTTACAAAATTTTGTAACCAGAGGCTTGTTTCTGTTGTGACTGTTGAGGATTTTGAGGGGGGAAAGAAAAGAGATTTCTGTAACTTTCAGAAATCCTATATGGAAATACACACCAGCTCTTCAGAAAGTAATGAAAGTGGATCAAAATGAAAATGCTTAGGAAGTTTTGTCATCTTAAAGAGGGTGAGGAAAGTGACCCTTAACCTCTCAAGTCACTTTCAGAGGGAACAATGTTTGGAGAGGTTAAGCTTTGATTTTGACAGTGCTGCTTGATTTAAGTGCTTGTGAATTTGCATCTTCTTTTTGCCTCCTGTCTTACCTTTTGTGTTCAGATGTTCCATTCTTTGATTACAGTGTGTTTAGCTACTTTTAAATACTTTTTCTTGCCAAGTTGTTTTTGGAAATTGAACAATGCTTCAGATGTGAAGTCAAATAGTTTAATGGGTCAGCTGTTTCTTCACTGAGATCATTCCAAATACCAAAGAATGTGTTATTACTGTTTACAGGTACAGCTGCATCTAACTATGTCAGAAAAAAATGAACTGACTAAGAGTTTGGAGATGGTCCAGAATGAACTACAACAAAAAGAAGGTGAAATGAAAAGAGAAATATCAGTGTACAAAGACAGATTACTTCAAGCAGAGAAAGAGCACCAAGAAGCAAACCAAAAGGTAAATCAGAAAACAGGAAGAGGGGTACTGTGAGGTTTTAATTCAGTGCTGTCTATTTTTCAAACTTCTGCTGATCCCATTTAAAAAAAAAAAAAGTCTTGCTAATAATATTTCCAAATTCTACATATACTTACCTTGTAAGTAAGTAAGTGTTAAATTAACTCTTTGCCATATAGCAACCAGTGAAAGGTGAATTTATGTTACAATTCAGCAAGCATTTATTTAGTCTATATATAAATTAATCTGGGGCTATAAACAAGAAAAAAATGGAAAACAACAGTATGCAAACAGGAATGGGAAAGAAAGTTTGACCCCTTTAGGATATAAGAGTAAATTTGTTGAAAATGTATTTGACAGCTGTGCTATATAAAAAGAGCCACCAACTTTTCTGCAGAAACATCTGTGACCATTTACCAGTAGGACACAGGCAAATATTTACTGTAATTATGTCTCAATAATTTTCATTCTTGTTAATATAAAGCAGATGTAAGAGCAAATTATAGTAAAATATAAGGACTTTTTAATGGCAGAATTCTTAGAGGCAAGATTCTAATATTCAAAACATATACTTAAGACAAATTGCTCTTTCAGTTTTAAACTCTTTAAAACATACCTATTAAATTTGCTGTGGAATTCCTATGGGTTTGTGATATGCTCTTAGGTGCATCTTTAAAATACAGCTCAATGTCCTTTTTAGTATCACAGTAATTAGGCAGATCTTCTTTCTCTAGAATGAAGTAGAAATTGAGGCCTGTCGTGAGAAGATTAGCTCACTGGAGCACTTCATCAGCTCACAAAAATTGGAAATTGAGCATTTGAGGTCAAATAAAGAACAGCCTAATAATTCCCCTAAAGAAGCTCATCAAACCTTAGGAGAACTCCTGAAAACTGAGGTAAGAAAAACTCTATAAGCATGGCCAATTACGTGAAATCCAAGGCACTATGTAGTAAAATAAACATAGTTTGAGAACCAGTGCTGCGGAACTTTGGCTTGACTTTGATACAGCCTTTGTTTCTCTAATGAGAACACAGAGCATGGAGAAAACATCATTACTATTGATCTACATTAGAAAAATTCTGTTACCTCTGCCACGACTGAGATCAGCTAGAATTGGTTTATATGATACTAAACACAGCAGTCTATCATCTACACCCAACATTGCAGCTGAGTTTAAACGTGATTATAATTCGTTCAGAGAGACTTTGCAGTGCCTCCGTCTTCTGTTTGGGAATTACTTTGATGATAAAAGATACAATGTTCTGTCCTAAGTATTAGTCTTGATTCCTGAGAGCTTATCAATTCCATTTTATATTGAATTCTCATTACAATAATTAACTAGTGTTATTCTCTTAATGCCAGAACTGCCCTCAGTGATGCTAGGATACAAGCTCCACATACTGTGAACAACTGATAGCTGGGAATGATTCTAGGTGTGCTTGATTTGCTTTCTGGTAGCGCAGATGAAGCTTAACTGTCCATATAAGTGAATTTCTATACTAATATCCCCTGCATTTTCTTGTGTACTGGGTTTTTTGTGTGTTCTGCTTCAGCCTGTGATTGATCTCTGGCTCCAACTCTGTGCTCCCACTTCAGGAATGAGTATCTCTCTAAATGCACTCTTGAAGAAACTTAGTCAATCCAATTTACTTTGAAGTAAACACTGAATTACAAGATTTCAATACATTCATCTTGCTCAACAGTTCCTTATTCTTAGAGCCCTCCACTGTGGTGTTAATTTGTTTAATAACAGCCATCCAATGATAAAAGCATTGCAGGATGTGTGCCAGTGACAGAAAACAGTACCCATGGTAGTGTAACTGTAGCATAGAAGGCTTCCACCTGTGCTCACTGTGTGGTGTTTGGTTGCACACAGGTTGAGACCAGACTAGATGAGCAGGGAGCAGCCCAGGAGAGTGGGAGTGGGTGGAAAGGAATAATCTGCTGATGCTGGTGTCTTAGTTTAGGGCA
>VWZG01007515.1:0-118644 GCA_013396735.1 Grallaria varia
TGACAAATTCTACAACTATAACAAGATGCAATGTAATGACTGTATTAACTGCGTTTAGGCTCTAAATGTTTAGACCAGAAGTTTTTTGCCAGGTACCTGTAACACAGATTGATTGTTATGTACAATACTGAATAGTTAAAAAAGGTAGCCAGTATGAAAACCACTTAAAAATCAAATAAGAATTGAATATTCTGGGCTTCTGTGGCATTCATGTGTTCGGTATATTGTGTTGATGGGGAAGGGGAATGGAGTGGAAGACTTTCTGAGAGCAGTGAAGTTACGAAAAAAAGAGGTATCAAGATGGAATACTAAGCCTGTATTAAACCGTAAAATGAGAATAACTGTTCTATTCTGTAACATGTTTGGAACGTCTACTAGGTACTTAATAAAAGCAAATGAGATGAAGTAGTCTGACTGTTAAACTATTATCCTAGGTCCTTCAGCTCCGGTCCAAACTCCGATGAAGTATGAAGCACAGAGACCAGGTAGCTGAATATAAATGAGCTAATGTCCTTTTCAGATGCAACTTTGAAATCAATTGGTTTGTTTTAATGATGACTAAAGCAGGTGGTTGATTGTGGTCTGGAAGGAAGCAGTGCAAGCTCCCAAACATCTGAACAATTGCTTTTCCTTGTGCACTGGTTTGTTTTCTTTCCTAAGAAAAGGTCTTAGGAGGATATGAAGTTACAAGTGTTTTCACAGAAAGACTTTCGAACTTGAAACATACTTTCTGTCTTCATGATTATCTGATAATATCTTAGTGGTTGTAGCTAATTTTTTTAGTTATTGAAGTTTTCAGTAAAAAAATTTCGCATCATGCTCTCTGTACACAAATGATGGAGTGGAAGTTTGACAAATCAAAAGCGTATCAATCAAGAACAGTATAGGTTGTTTGCTATTAAGATGATACTGAGACAAGAATATTTATTTTATGTTTGGAAGTAAGATGAAAATTACCTTGAAGAGACCTTTAATTTTGTTTTTTCCATATTAAGTCCAAAAGACCACCTGCCTCTTTCTATGTTAGCTTGGCAATAATCAGCTCATACAGACTGCTGCACAGGCACACAAGTGTGTGAGAACTGCATAATGCATTTAAGTTGGGAAGAATCTGTTTATGGAGATGAATTATGTGGCACCAACTTGGTACATGACAACTCTGTCACACCGTGCTACTGCTGCATGTCACCACAGACAAAAAAGCCCCGAAACAACATGGAAAGATTTTAACAGGACTGAAATTTTGGTAGGAATGGGACATGCTGTTATTGTGGCAGGAGGTGTCCCCATGAGGTGTTTTCTAATTGCAAGAGGTTTTCCATCTAAATTAATGCTGCAACTTCCTGAAATTTTTCTTTGTGTGCAGCCCTGGTGTTTGACTTGATGGCAGCACAGGCATATTCCTAATGAAATGAATTTTTGAGATTTAATGTGGAATTCCCTATCCTTGTGAAGTTTTGGGATTTTTTAGGGGTTTAAGCTAATCTGGGGCATCCTACTGGGAAAGAATTTGGTAACAAATCAGTGCTTATGGTATTTCTACTTGTTTGCTCTGATTTGAAGAAACTTGCAGTGTTTGTGACATTAATGTAATTCATTGGTCAGTTATATCTAATCAGGATGATGAGTTCTATTTCTGCACTTTTTTTCTTGGATTAGAAATACATATTTTAACACTTCATCATGTTCCTTTATAATGTCCAACACTTGAATACACTTAATGCCTCTTTGAGATTGTTTTGCTGACACATGTAGCTGAACTCTGCTGGTGTTCTGAATTGACTAGGAAGTGCAATAACCAAGCTATTAAAACTCAGTGAGGAGCAAGATACAGCCCTGACCAAAAACCCCGCTAGTTCAGACTCAGTAACATACTAACTGTGTGCAGCTTTGGGGCTGCCCACAGCACAAGAGGCATTTGCTGTATTAGTGAAGATTGTGTTCTTTGTTAGACTTAAGGCATTGTGTGATTCTTGAATTTCAGAGTCCCAGAATGCTATATGAGTTAGGGTTTTAAGGGGAGGAAGAGGTTGGTGGTTACTTTTCTTTTCCATGAGAACCGACACTGTCTGGGACATGCTATGAATGCGAACTTGGTTATCTTTTCTCAGCAAATTGGATTGTGCTAGAAGTTTGTTTTGCTTATTTGGTTCTTTTCTTGAAGATGTTAAATCCTTGTGTGTAAAATTGTTATGGAAGACAGTGTTGGAGTCTTTCTGTGAGGGACTGAGATCTTTCTGTTTTCCTTATGTGTTTCAGAGTGCAAATTTTGCCCCCATTAAACTCTCCATTAGAAACTCCTTTAAGGTAATAGACACACAAATTGTATGATGTGTAATGTCTCTTTATGTGTGTATTTTTTACTTTAGTGAAGACAGTGCTTACAAAGTACATAACCTGTCTGAAGGATTTTATGAATGATCCCAAAAGAGAAGAACCTTTAGTTGGTAAGTTTTTTTGTTTTATAAATTGTGTGCGTTTGAATTTATGATCAGATGGACTCTTGAAATAAAAGGTGGCACTTTAGATACTGTTTCATTTTATGTACATGTATTCAATAACTTATAGTATTTATCTCTGTCTCTTAAATGTTGGCTTATTGCACTGCATATTATAAAGGCCACCTCTTTTATACACCTTAATGTTAACACAACTCATTCCTGAAGGAGCCATCTAAGTAAAAATGCTTTTCCCAGATCATAGAATGGTTGACGTTGGGAGGGACCTCTGCTGGTCTTAACCACCTGCTCAAGTCCCAGAGAAGGTTGCCTGAGACCATGACTAGACGGCTTTTGAATATCTCCAGGATGAGGAACTCTACAATCTCTCAGGGAAACCTATGCTAGTGCACAGTCATCCTCACAATCAAAGTGTGTTTCCTAATGTTCAGACAGTATCTCCTGTTTCAGTTGTGCCATTGCCTCCTGGCCTTTCAGTGAGCACCACAGAAAGTAGCCCTGCTCCCACTTCTTTGCACTGTCCCTTCAGATATTTACACATGCAGACAAGATCCTCTCTGAACCTTCTCTTCAGGCTGAACAATTCCAACTCTCTCAGCCGTCTCTCATAAGAGAGATGCTCTAGTACCTGCATTGTTTTCATGGTCCTGCATATGTTTCTTGTATTGGGAAGTCCAGAACTTAACACAGCACTCCAGGAATGGCCCTACTGGTGCTGAGTGGAGCCTGCTGTCAACACTGCTCCTTGTCCAGCTCAGGATACCTCAGCCTTTGCTGGTTCATCTTCAACTTGGTGTCCGCCAGGTCTTTTCCTGACAATCTGCTTTCCAGCTAACCAGCCCCCAGCGTGTACTGGTGCCTGGGCTTGTTCCTCTCTGGATGAAGGACCTGGCACTTCCCCTTACTGATCTGCCTGAGCTTCCTGTCAGTGCAACTCCAGCTGCTCAGAGTCTCTCTGTCTGGCAGCATAACCCTCTGATGTATGGGCTTTCTCAGTTGTGTGTCATCAGCAGCCTTGCTGAGGGTATGCTCTGCATCATCATCCAGATCATTAGTGGACACTTGTTCACTGGACAAGACAAAACTAGACCCAGTATTGACCCCAGGGTACACCACTACCTCCTGGCCTCCAGCTGGACTTCATGCCACTAGTGACATTATCATCAGTCATGGTTCTTCATGGCTTTCCATTTGGTGGGTTATACCAATGTTTCTGTTTAGTGAGATAATTTCTCTCACTGTCCTTGGGAATACTAAAAGTAATGAGATAAATTTAAGGCTTTCTTTCTAAGTGCTGGATTTGGCAGCTCTTAGGAGAGGACAATCAATGCTGCTTCTCAGTGACCTTAGTGTTCCAATTATGAACTGGTGGCCTAGAGAAATATGTTTCTTCATGAAGACCTAAGTAGCGAATTTCACAGCATTAGCAGAAAATTTCTGTTTAGTGCATTGTCTTGTTGTTACTCCACATAAAATATTAATATTAAAAACCATAGTAACTTATTACTGTAAGCATTTTAATAGAGAAAACATTAGTTACAAGAACACTTTCCGTTCATTTGGTAATAGTTTATTTTCAGAGCTAATATTTAGAAGTATAATATTGTAGCAGGTCTGAGATGGAGGTGAATTTCTTCATAGCAGCCTGTATGTTTTGGGTTTGTGACTGAAGCAGTTTTGGTGACACACTGGTGTTTTTTTCTGTTGCTGAGCAGTGCACTGTGTCAAGACTGTTTGGTTACTCTGGGTCCCCACCTCTCACCCCCTGAGTAGGCTGGGGGTGGGCAAGAGTCTGGGTGATGACACATCCGGGACAGTTGGCCCAAACTGGAACAAAGAATATTCTGTGCTGCATAATGTCATGCTCAGCAATCACAATTGAGACAGAGAAGGAAAAAGCAGTGTCTGGGGGAAGCAAGGTCTAACTTCCAAGGTGGCTGTTCAGAGACTGGACTGGGTCTTGGTCTACTGGTGGGGAAGTGAGCAAGGGGGTTTTGCATGGGTTTGGGTTTTTTTTCAACCCCTCTTTCCTTCACTTATTAATCTGTCTTTAATCTCAACCTGTGGGTTTTGTTGCTTTTGTTCTTCCTATTTTCTCCCCACCCTGCTGAAGGGTGTGTATGTGAGTGAGCAAGCAGCTGTGTGGTTCTTTGCTGCTGGCTGGAGTCAAGCCATCACAAATAGAGTGTTGGAAATTATGACATAAGGGAACAGCTGCTGTTTCAAGCTGCTTTTAATTTTGTTATGTTTAAGCTGTTCGGAGTAAAATTTTTCATGCTAGGTAATAAGCTTCAAACTTGGAGATTTCTGAATATTTCCAAGAGATAGTAGTTTCTAGAAAAAAATTAAGAAAAATTCCATTTTCATTCTTGTAATTCTTAAAGGTTTATGGAACAATTTTAGATTATGAAGGACTCCCATTTTGTGAAGTGATTGTCTTTCCTACATTTGCTTTTCACTACTTGTACACCATTCAAATTGTGTTTGACTAAGTAGTTTAAATGCAGGTTTTTTAATCTAGACATTTGTGTGGCATTTCTATTCTCATTCTCTTTCTAAGTTTCTTGAAAAAAATATCCCAGGCAGGAAAAAAGGTGTATGAAATACTTTTTTTTGGTGGGTTTGCAAATCTGCCAGAGATGGTCTATTTTCTTTCAGAAGAAGACATTGGAAAGAGATAAATTTAAATGATGGGTATAAGTCCAAAGGCATTGAAGTGATCCTGAAGGAGTGTCAAAATTCTGAAAACTGAATATTTTTTATATTAATTTTGGCTTTTAATGAGCTGAAGAGAATACGTTTGCTTATAGTAGTCTACAGTAAAATACAGATATTTATAACTCTTGCTTTTACAGGTTTAGAACATGTAGTTGAAATCAGATTTGAAGGAAGAAAAGAGCCACGTTATGAGTGCAAGCTGTGTGAGCTTAATACAGAGATGGCACCTATGATAGAGCACCTTAGTGGATATAAACACAGAAGAGCATACATTGTGAGTTAATTTTGATGCATTCTAATAAAAATTTCTTTATCATACTCTCCCCCATTTTTTTCACCTCTAAATAATTAGTTTAAACCCCCATATGATAAATTGCTGATACTTGTATGGTTGACTCTTCATGGGTCAGATCAACATGAAAATCTATAATGCTGTGATCTGTTGAGGCAATGCAATCCAGAGGTGCCTGTCTGTATCAGCTCAAAAGTCTGTTAATAAGTGTTTGGGTGGCTTTCAGGATCAGGTTCCTAGAACATTGTGGTTCTTTCTTATTCCTCAATGTTGCTGATTTGGTACAGTGTATGTTTCCTTTTGGTAGCAAGCTTTGCATAGTATTCATTCTTTGTTTGGAAGCCTGCTTAAGCAACTCAAAAATTTAGTTAGTTTTGTTATAGAGAAAAAACTAGCTCATAATGCTCAAGTCAATGTTTACCAGTCTTTTGGAAACTTGTCCAAAAGGTGAAATGTGTCAGTTTTTTAATATTGTGATGAATTTTGTTATTGACCTTTTCACCTGGTTTTCAACAGTCTAAAGAATTTCCAGATAAAATGAAGAGAAAGACAACAGATGTGAAAGAATGCAAAGTCTCATTTCTCAAACGGATAGCAGGACAGCTAGAGAAGACTGAAGGATTAAAAATGTATCAGGTAGTTGGAATTAAATGTAAAGTACCTGTTAATGTGTCTTTTATCAATGTGTTTATGTTTAATGTAGTAAATATTAAAAGTACTGCTGATGAAGCTTGTTAAATTTCTGTTTGTTTCTAGGAAGTGTAGTGTTCAGTTGAACTAAGGCTTAACTTAAAGTTGCCCTAAAAAAATCTGGGGAAAAGAGCAGTAGTATTGAAATTCATTTGAAAAAAAAAAAAAAAGAAAGCTGCTTATTTTTAATGTTTTATGTTTTTTTTTAAAATTGAAAATACCCAGTCAGAATTCCATGGTTCAGAAATTTCATTGCTTTACTTCAATAATTTTTGCAACTTGGATTTTCTCAAATGTAAGCAAATTTTCTGTCAAGTTTCATTTGTATTTACAGGATTCTATGTCTGTGAAATCAGAGGTTACACTATGCTGGCATAAATAAAAGTACTTGTTCCATTCCTCAAGGCATTTGCAGTAGAGACCTGTTGTGAAATTTTAATCACAGAGTCTAATATGAAACTTTTTCTATTTCTAGATTGAAGGTTACGTAAGACCAAGTACCTCACGTAAGTCTATGAATTTCTTGACTGTAATAGATTTGATGTTATTGATATTTCGTCTAGTTTGACTTAGTAGTTGAACTCAAGGGTTTGACTGATTTAAAATATTCAGCTTGTAATAGTACAAAATGTTTTCAGAGATTTTCTGGTGTTTGTGAATTTGAAATGAGGAAAGAAGGAAATTGCCAGACTTGCAGTGTTCCTGATATGTTTTTTAACTGTTTGATTCTGGAGGTATTTATGTTAACTACAGTAATTTGTTCATCAAGAAAAGTGAAAAAGTAGGGGAAAATGGAACTTGTTGGCTTTCTGTTAGTAAGCCTCCTCCACTCATTTCAGTCACCAACAGATATACATTCTGAATCACTCATAAAAGTGGAAATTACCATTTTGTAGCAAATCCATTGGAACAAGCCATGGAAACCAAACCCACAAACCTAAAACCCAGCATCTTCCCTCATGCAGTAGGTTTGAGTTACATCCTTTGTTACTGTAGTTGTGCTATAGATGCTTAATGATGCCAACCTGAAGAAACACCTCCTTGCTGCTTTTTGACCCTAGTACCAATATTAGAAAGAGGGTCGGTTTGATTGAAGTGGTGAAGGTTGCATAGATCAACAGAATTTGTCACTGTGGATTGGACTTCAAAACAAGGTAGCAGAATCTTTTTGAGCTCTGTTTGTGTCTCTTGTGAAGAAGAGGGAATGCGACACAGTAATCTAGCTCAGTAATGCTTAGTTCAGAGTAAACTGACATCAGTCAAGTCTAGACTTCTGTAGAAGCAGAAGACATGGTCAAATATCAGTCTGGAGCATCAAAAAGGGTGATTCCATGCAGACCTACAGGATATGAAGAACTGAAGAAACAGGCAAGAGTGAAGTTAACTGCAAAAGCATTGTGTCATTCAGTATTAAGGTTTGCTCTAGTTAGGTGGTCAGGTCAACATCAAGTGAATTCCGAAAAAAAAATACTCTGGTTATTTAGAAGAAAATCATGCCTACTTGTTTAGCAGCTGTGTGTCATTGGACTAGATCATATTGGCAAATTTCAAAACTCCCTTCTGACAGCAAGAGTGAGTTTGAGGATATAATTAAGAACGGCCTTTTGGTGGCACATACTAGTTTGCAAGCAACAAAATAGACATTAACACCAAATTTTGGCTGCTGCACAGATCACATGCAAAACTAAGATACGATTATTTATATATATGTATACACACACATATGTATGTATGTATAAGAGACCTTGAATTGACTCATTTGTTGCTTTTCTTAAAGGAAAAAACACAGAATCATTTTATTCTCTAAAGAGGAGAATTTATCTGTATTTTACCTTGGCCTTTGGACTGAAAATACTGTCTTATTAAGGTAATCCCTGTAGCCAGTTACTCAAAGTGTGGAGTTGAGCTTGAAGCCTTGTGACACTGTGTATAAGCACAGTGTGGCAGCAGAACATATCAAGTTCTGGTCTAATTTAGTCTCTGAATTCTGCCTATGCCATTTTTTTCCTTTCTAAGAACTACTCTTAATGCTGTTAGAGAATACAGCAGCAAATTGGAAATAAGTCCAGAAGTTGACTTGGCTGTTTTGGACGAGGCTTTTCAAATTGCAGTTATAGAACATACCTGGAGAAGCTTGTCTGTGTCTTCAGTAGGGAAGTGATAACTGTGCATTAGTACAGGATGGGAAGTGATAGACTGATCAGTCTTGCTAAAACAGACTTGGGGGTTATGGTGGATGCCAAGCTGAGTATGAGCCAGGAGAACGCTTTTGTTTCACACAAGGCAAATCTAATGTTGTGATACTACGGGAGGAGTGCAGGCAGAACATTGAAGAACAGTCTTATCTCCTCTTATTTGATGCTGTTAAGACCAAACTTGGAATACTGTGTCCAGTTTTATTCCTCTAGCTCAAGGGGAAGCTGGAGAAATTGGAGAAGATTATGAAGCTTCTCAGGGATCAAGAGCCTGTGCCTAGGATGAGGGTCAGAGGGAGATGTGCTTGTTTAGAATGGGAAAGAGGAAGGGTGAGGAATGATAACTGCCTGTAGGCTGCTACAGGGATGACAAAGCCAAAGTTGTTGGTAATTACAGCACAGATGGCAGCTTGAGAGGCTGAACTCCAGAAAAACTTAGTTCCTAGATGGTAGTACAGCACTGAAACAGGTTATCCATAGGTAGTGAGGCCTTCGTCCTTGCAGGTTTTCAAGACTTGGCTATAGAAAACTAGAATCTTACGTTGGCAGTAGTCCTTCAAGTGAAAGGTGGGACTAGACAGTGGAACTGGAAGTTAGTGCACAGTGAATCAGCCATTGAAATTGTCTGCCTAAAGAGATGAAAAACCACCATTCTTGAAGACTTGTAAAACTCAGCTGGATTCAAGCCTAAGCATCCAGATCTAATCTTGAGGCTAGTCCTTGTCAAAGGGAGCAGAACTTCGGTCATTGCTGGAGTAGAGTGAAGTTTCCAACAACTGAGGAGTACTTGTCTCCACTCACCTTCTTTTCAAACAGAGTGGATTTTGGAGGCTTACTGGATAGACAGCACAAATTGAATCATTCAAGGAAAATTATTCTAACTGTCAGTGTCTTCATCTTACAGTTAATTGGTTTCTGTTACCACCTCCGTGGTGTTTTTACTTCTCAGGCTGAACTAGATAACCTTCAGAGGTCCCTTCTAACCTCAACTTTTTAAAGATTTTGTGATTCTGCCTGCAGAAATCCCTCCCATCCTACATTGCCATGGTTCTTAATTCATTGGATATTTTCTTTGAAATGGTGGCAGTCCTTAGCAAACTTTGAGACCTACAGGGCAACTTCTTGTTGCAACTCATCAGTATGTGTTAACCATGTTAACATGAGGTGGTTAGAACAGTAATGTAAGTCTTTCAGGCTCATATTGTAGGGGCAAAGATGTCACTTGTCCTGAGAATTATTATTGGTCCTGTTGCTTATCCTGGAGCCCCTGTGCTGATAAATACTTAAGAAGTGATAAGTGATGTGCCATACAGTAGCTAATACTCTGAAGCACAGTTACTGTCTTAGACTGCCTTGTTTTACTGAGCTTTCCCTCCTCCTCATGCTGTACACTGATAGAGATGAGATGATTAGACATTCTAATCCCCATAACTTGTTGGAGACTGAGCTATTGTATGTACAGCTTTGAGTTTCATGGGTATATACACAGAAAGGGAAAGCGGTTAGGCCACAAGTCTTCCATAGACTTTTCATCAAGGATGCCTGGTGGTTTCTAGAATGGCAGTATGTGCCTAGGTTTAGGCTGCTGAATTCTGCCCTTTATAGAAACTGCAGCCACTTCAGGGGCAGTAACTGTTCTGTGTGTGTAATGCATCTGTTCAGTAGTATGGTGGAAACCCTGTGATGTTGCTAATTATATTTTTTCATTTTCTAGCCCCATCAAAGAAGAAAGCAAGGTGAGAATACTACCCCCACAGGGGAATCAAGAGATTTTTTTAATCTACTTTTCTGTAAGAAACATCATGATGTATGGGGAAAATATTTTATATTGTCTTTCCACTGTACTTATTCCTCTTTTGTAAATTGTTTCTTTTTGCGTATGAGGAAATAGTAGCTGTGGCTTTTGAAATATTGCACTCAAAGAAATTGCAATGGAAATTTCAAGCTTTTTCCATTCTATTTGGGATGCCATAGGCTGAGTAATTTGTATCAAAGACACTTCTGTTCATATAGGAAGACAAAAAAAACCCCCCAACACTATTCCTTTTGTCATCTCCTTTAGCTGATCTGTAAAGAAGTTCATGAGTACCACTGATCTCTTTGAGAGTCATTCAGAATAAGGACCTTTACAGCATATTTAAAATACTGTTATCTCTTAGAGAAAGATATCCTGTATTGGTAAGTGATATAAATTTGATAACTGAAATATTTTGGTTCTAGATACTATGAGTAAAACTGACTTTTTAGAAGTTTTTAGAATGCATCTTAATATTGCAATTTCTTTCTTTTAAGGTGGGAAGATGATTATAAGCATGAGGTATGTGGAGGTAGTAATTCTGCAAGTGTCATACGTTGTAGCAGTTTCTTTATGCTTGATTTCAGTTTTTCTAAAAAATGTTTACTCTTCGACTTCATTTGCTCTTTTATTAGTGTTATTACAGAAGTAATTGACCTAATGACCAGAGTTTTGTGTTCATCACAGCAGAAGGGAAGTGAATACTGTCCAGTCACCTTAGCTCTCATAAATCCTGTTCAGAGTCAGTGAGAGTCTCAAATCCAGTGTCTGCAGGACAGGTCTCCCACGCTGTGCTGCAATCTCCCCTTCTTTGTTTTGCCACTCTTCAGATCAAAGGTATTCTATACCGAAGCTATACTAAATTTTAAGATATATCTAAAGGTTTACGATCCTTTATTCTAAGGTGAAACTCAAAATCACCTCTCAAGTATCTGCCCTGATCAGCACTGGGCACAAACACTGGGAATCGCCTTGTTTTCATCGTAGTGGTAGAGGTGGTTGTGTTGGCCTCAGGCTGGTCAGGTACTATGCTAAGTACAGCTGAGCACTTGACTTTTTTAAACATGATTTTGGTCTGGAGTGAGGAAAGCCTGGGAAGAATAGCTCCTGTAGGTGTGTGGTTTAGATGTGAAATATGTTCTTCCTAGTACTGAAAGTAATGCAGTTTTATTTGTAGTAGCTGCTACCTAACTGATATCAAGGGCCCTAAGGTTACATGTTTATGGCTGTGACCTAAAATTACTATCTTTTCTTTGTGTTGACTTGTTGGATAAAAGATCAAAGCATCTTGTTTTATACAAGATGATGCAACAAATATTGTGGTATTCAGTCTTTTAATTTTTCTCCCCTATTCTACAATCCCACAGAACGATCCTGTACGGAAACAAAAAGCTCTGAAGTTCTTGGTATGTATGTAAAATAATTGTGGTAAGAGTTGTTCAGTTTCACCAATATGACGCAATGAATATTGTGAAGGTGCCTCTGATTCCTGATCAAACTCATTTGACCACAACATTAATTTCTAAATTCTATTTTAATAGACTCTACACTTTGGAAAGCTGGTGCAGTTGTAGCATAATGTCAGCTCAGAACAACTTGGTGGATAAAATGTGGGCTCTTGACCTGTTCTCTGGAGGACTCTTCCCTTTGTTGAGGAGCCACCCTGAGAAGCAGTGTTAGTTTGCAGCACTGATGTTGCTCAGGTGCTCCTGGCTGCCTGTATCTACTGGGATTGGTGATAACCCTGAGTGAGAGGAGCCTGTCTAGTGTTGCTGCCTGGGCTGCTGTGGCTGGTGCTCCTGCTGCAGACCTAGGCAGCCAAGTGAAACTGAGGGATATGAGAGCACACGTACTGGTGTTGGAGTGAGTGGGAAAGTTTTATCAGTTCAGTTGCTGTTTACAGTGGCATTGTAAGCCTTGGTTTGTCTTTTGGGTTCATGTGAAAATATCTGACCATTTGTATTCACCATTTTACACTCTGAAAGTCACGTCCTGTACCTAAGGCAAATGGAAAATTTCATTTGAGTTTGAATTGTGTTTGTACACCGAAATCATAAGTAGAATGTTTTGAGATGAGTGCTTCAGGTCTTTTGAGCTGTGGTTACTTGAGGCTTTGGAAAGAGAGAGCGAAAAGGCAAGTCTAAGGGGTAATCAGTAAACTACCAAAAATACAATTAATTGACTTTTATCTACAGGAATCAGTTTTTCCTTATGGCAGACTGCCTATATTCTTTTAACTTACTGTAATCACTTATGACTTTATATACTTATTAATCAGTCTGAAGCATACTTTTTATTCAATTTTCTACACAGAAAACATAAATTTAGGACTTGTGCCCTTCTCCATCTGCAACAAAATGTTCATGATTGACAGTAAGGGAGTGGCAGAGAAATCCAGGTTTATGTTTTGCCTTTAATCGGGCCATAATTATGTTCACAATTTTATGTTTTGATATGTTTGTGTATATATTTATTATATATGTCATATATCAATTAACAGTATAAATTTGGTTATACCAAAATCAAAGTTTAACTTTGATCTGTTTGTGTACATGACCCTTTGGCATCCTAATGACCAACTCTAACCGTGTTTGTCAACAGGAGACTTTTCACATCACCTCAGACTCAGAAGCAACACTTGTTGTTCGCATTACACAGGAACTCACGGAGGCTTTGAAGGCCTTTTGTGAAAAGAAAGCAGCAGTAAGTAACTTAGTCTTGAATTATTTTGCCATTGAGAGGAAAGGAGTAGTTGAACTCATTGTGTTAACATCCTGCCAGACTGTAACAGTTCAAGTGTGGGTCGAAAACCCCAGTTAAATATACTTGTAATCCTTTTTTGTAGTTGGTCCCTTGCTTGATAGCTGCTCTTCTAAGATTTAAGCACCACCCAAATGTGCCACTTTTTTCTTTTGTGGGCATGTGGGTAAGTCTGTCTTTCTTGTGACTTGTAGCTCTGCTCTCAGTTGAGAGCTTTAGTCTGTTAAGACTAAGATAGGCAAGATATTCTTGACTTTTTTGGCTGTTAAAAACCTCCATAGCTTCTTAGCATAAAAGTTGAATACCTGTGGAAAAAAGGGTCTGAAGAAGGACCAGAATCTGTGAAAAAAATGATTCATCACCTCTGGTAGCCATTGGTTCACAGAACTCAGCAAGCGTTTTTTCTGAAGGATATTTCAGAATTTTTTCTCAGTAATATATTCTATGTCAGCTGAGCGACAGTAACTGTCTCTGTGCAAATGCCACCACCACCACTATCAGTAAAATATTGTTGCCATAGCTTAATCTTTTAGCTGAGCCTTCCATTCTGCATTCCCCAGCTAAAGACAGGATTAGCATATGCACCTGTTTTATATTTTAGCCAGGTGAGGATGAGAGATATGAGGCAATAAAGCAATTTGAAATGGGAGGCATTGTCATCCCCAGTCACCTCATTCCATTCTCCAGTCATACCTGTTCCAAATAATACTTTTGAAAATTGTGGTATAATGTGGTAATTGTGAACAACAGAACAACACACCTCTCATGTGGACTTTGCTGTCAACGTAAAATTGTACTCTACTAATTTTCTGTGGGGTACTTACTATTTAGTGGTTTTTTTAATACTTAAGATTTGAGTTTAAAAACAGAAATTCTGACCTTTTGCTTTACCTAGGTTAATTACACTAATAGTTTGATGCCACTGATGCCAGTATCTCAAGATGAATTTCCAGGAAGAAAAAGCATCCCAAAACACTACAATCCATATGGAAAATACAAAGGTAATTTAGATTTTTTTGTTGTACTAGTTTAAGTCTTCTCTTGAGACTGCACAGATTGTGAAAATTTACTTTTATGGCCAGCCATAGTGCTTCTTAGTACTATGTGCCCTCTGAGTCAGTTCAGGATATCATTTTCTCAAGCCTTAATGACTTCAGCCTTGACTGCCTAAGAACATTCCTGTCTCACCGAGTAGTGTTACAGCAGCAGAGGTTATAGGAAATCCAAGCAATAACCCTTCCTGACCTATTTAACATTAGAATTTTTGGGTGAAGAGATGCCAGACTCAGGTAAGATATAAAGGCAGGAAATGGGAACAGAACAGAAGGACACTTCATAGAATCTCAAAGTTGCAGTTGATATTTTAATATTTTGCTAACTTTTAATGCCCTTCCTTTATTTTTCAGGAAGTTCTAACTGGAATCAAGGTTATTTGTCTCAGTATGAAGAGTGCTCTGCAGATGCTTCTTTTGCTCCTGCTCACTCATACAGTTACCAAACAGATGATGGATCATCTTCCTGCCAACTGAGATCTAATGCCTTTGCAACGATGTCTGCATTCAGGGACTCTTTTGCTCTTCAGACTGGAAGTCCTGCCAGTGGTGTCAGTGAATGGCTGGGACAGTTCAACCCATATGCATCTGGCAGTAATTCAGCTGGTGGGGCCTCTTCCTTTGAGACAAGCCCAGCGAGGGAGTACTCAGCAGAATGCATGTCCAACATTGTGCAAGGAAGTAAACTCCATGATAACAGACTCTCATACAGCTGGGAAAATACTAAATGGAGAAATCACCAAGCATGTACAAAAGCATGGAGTATAAGTGATCAAGGATTCTCCTATCCCAATTCTACAGCCTCATATCCTTTATCTGGAACATACTCCACAAACTATCTGTTGCAAAGCTATTCCTCTTACAAGAATGATGGATCTGTGAATACCTGTGTATCTTCTGCAAATTCTGCTGTTTCAGGCAGAGGTGGCTCCAGGTGGTACCAGGACACCAGGTGGAACCAGAGCTTTAGCTGGCACCAGGAGTCTAGCTGGAACCAGGAATCTAGTTGTCAAGGATTCAACCCTCAGAAGGCAGGCTACAAGAGTGCCTGGAGTTCACATCAGGATTCATTTCCTGGCAGTGGTTCATACAGAGATTACCAGCAGTTCAGAAGCTCAGATAAGACGTTTGACAAAGATGATATCGGTCTTGCTTCAAACACTGTGAATGGACTACAAGGAAAGGATATACCTACAATGACCAGGATGCTCGAACAGTTGGTTCCGTATTATCCAGTACTTCAAAGTAAGATTGTGATTTTTTCGCATATAAAATGAGTTACATCAACATAGTTGCTTTAACATGGGCAGGAAATTGCATGTTGCAGGGACAGGACGTGCTGTTCAGGGGACTTGCGTTCCTTTGGCTCAGCATCTGTATCAGCTCAAGAAAGGTGTTATTGCCTCTCTGAGTACATTGTGCCTCGTCACAACTGAATAGAGCAGTGAGTGGGAGAAAACTTGGATAGAACAAAAACTTCCTCAGTTGAAAGGTTTGTCCCAGGTCATCCTTCTAACTAGCGTTTTATATCATGAGGTTGCACTGTTAGGGCTGCAATGTTACATCCCTTACGTTGTTAGCATATTTTTAGAAATTGATACACTATACTTCTGTTTAGACAAAGGAGAATGTCACAGCAAAGGTATTCTCTGTCTTAATGTGGCCCTATATGAGGAAAATGGAATCTATTCCAGCGAATGTATTGGCATAAAGAAAAAAATACTGGAATGCACGCAGAACCAAACCTGGATGGCATTATAAAAAACAATCCAAACGGATCAAACCCATTGGAATAACATAAGAGAAATGTTATTAATGAGCTGGTTCATTATCTGACAATTTATTTTTTCTAGTTACTGAAGAAATAGTCCTTAATGTTAAGAATAGTGATATACTATTCAAAATAAGTCTCCTTTAGAAACAGATTATGAGAGGGGTTTAAAGGGAGGTGGGCATATGCTACTGTATACCTGTCATTTGGATAAATGCAAACTATGGTTCTTATACTAGAATTAGTTAATTAAATAGCTAGTTAATAGGAAAACTTTCATTTAAACATTTTCTATGCTGCATTATGTAAAATATAGTGAAACAGAACTAACTTTAAATGTCTTTATCTCGCCTTTCCAGAACTAAATATTCAGACATTAGTCAATGTGCTAGTAGAAACTAGAGGAAAAGATTAAGGAGCAACAAGAGCTGAACTGGAAACTGATGAAGAGAGTCGAGAAGCTCCATCTCTTGGCTTTCGGGAAAGAGACTGCATTTAATTCTGCATTTAATTGGTTTTGAAAGAGTGAAGAAAGGTAGGGTTTAATTTTTTTAACGTGAAATATAGCTGGAACACAAACTTGCACATAAGGGATGAACATACTATTTTGTTTAGGCTTTTTGTAATGTATTTGTTACATCTTAGGATATTACAGAAAAAATCTTTGGTTATTTTTTGAAAATGTGTTGAAGTTATTCCATCAGCAAAAAGACCTTTTAACCCTTTTAACACCTTTTCCAATTCAGGGAAAAAAAAAATGGTTTACTTTTGTTACCTACTTAGGAAGAATATACATTGAAAAGGTTTACTTTTCTTCACACAAATGTAAGGCCAGTTCTATTAATTTGAGGATTTATAATTAGCATATTTTCAGAAACTGATACACTACATTTCTGTTTAGACAAAGGAGAATGTCACAGCAAAGGTATTCTCTGTCTTAATGTGGCCCTATATGAGGAAAATGGAATCTATTCCGGGACTGGTATGTAATGGGGCATATTAGTTTCATTTTTGCATACTAAAAAGAGGTGTGAAATATATGCAGATTTTATTATATTATTCAGAATGAAATTGTTATAAATTGAATTAAAAACTCTTTTGATGGGTTGATCCACACTAAAATAAAAATTCTTGATCCTTTCTATTGCAAAAGCTTATTAAGAAATCGTAGAATCCGTAAGGCAATCAGATAAAATAATAAGAAAAATAATCAAAATGTAATGTACTTTCCAGTTCATGATGTTTATCAGTGGTCTGTGGTTTTTTTCTTTTCCCCACACTTCTGAGCCACATGCTGATGAATGCCTGGCTTTAGATGTTTGCTTTATATAATTAAAACCAGCTTACAGGGAGCTGAAGGAAAAAAGTAAAGTGAGACAGTTTACTCCCCAGTGTCCATTTTCCTTCTCACTGCTGTGTTGTGGACTATCATTTTTCTTCTCACCCACATCTGAACTGTGTCTCCATGCATTAAATACTTGTGCTGAAGCAGGATTAGTCTTCATGAGTTGTCAAAATGCATTTTGGATCTTGTCCTGTAAATTTTAACAAAAACTCAAGAAAGAGCATATAAACTCAATTCTCTAAAGTTCTCCTTCTGTAATTATTTTGCTTCTGCATCTGAAAAGATACACTTTCCTTTTTCATTCCTGTTCACTATTTCTGTTACTCCCTCTAATACTTACTGAACTGCTTGGGTGGTTTGCAATGGCATACGCTTAGTAATTGTGCCATACACTTTTATACACTGAATTACACAGTCAACCTACTTGCTTAAAGGGAAAAATTACGACTCTGGCAGATGCCTGCCAGAGTTTTGATTTAAAACTCTGTGGGACAGATCAGTTATTATATACATTTAAAAATTATCAGAAATTATTTACATGAATGTTACTACCAAGAAAGTGTAGTTCAACTAAAATTCTGAAACTGTAGGAAAAAATGTTGCTAGAAAGCACTACTGTTGCAACTCTGTCAATTTGAATTAAGACCTTTTCATCTGAGATTGTTGTAGAGAGCTCTCTCTTCCCCATTTCTCACTCCCTTTGGCCTTTTCCTGCCTTTACTGCACACCCCAGTGGCACACAGCAGCTGGATGATCTCAGCCCAAATTAAATGTTGTTTCCACCTCTGGGCAAGACTTACTGGCCCTCCTTGTTGGTGTGCAGAGTCCTGCATAGGGGGAACAGTTTGAAAGGGAGTTGGAGTAGTGGTCAAGTTAAGAGAGCACTGATTTACTAAAGGTTTACTGGGCTGTAAATTACTGACTACTCCTTACTCCCAAGAACCCCCTTTGCCTTATCTTGCTCCCATGTTGTATAGACCTGGAGTAGAACAATTCCTCCGCCTGTTCCTGTTTCACCAGGCTCCAGCCCTTCTTCAAGAAGCAACCTTCACAAAGCAGGCACTGACAGCCTGCCGGGCAGTGCTGGGTGCTGGTCACCTGTAAGCACTAATCTAGCTACAATGCAGGCTTTGGCACTGAGGCAAGAGTTTTGAGGCTGCACGTGAGCCCTTTCACTCAATTTCTCATTTCCTTGAAAAGTTTTTGATACAAATCCAGGCTAGAACATGCATTGTGGGGTAAAGGGTCTACTTTTCAGCCATTTTCTTGATCTGTGGTGTACCTGCTTTCGCACCTTAAGAAGTGTGTTTCCCATTGAGACAAGAGTTGTTTAAATCCAGAGCCACCTTGGTGGTTTTCTGCAGCAGTGATGCTCCTTTAGAAAGGTAAAGCCAATGCATGAAAGACAGTGAAACAGAACAAGGCCAGCCGGACACAGAGACATCCTTCAGATAAGACCACTTGGGAAGTCTGGCAGATTCCAGCTTTTTTAGTTTTGTACTTTGGACCTATTAATGTTCCTCAAATAATTTCCTAGAATTACTGGACTTCATGTAGGTGTATGATCCAAAGGGACAGATTACTTAGTGGGAAAGGAAGGGGGAAGTTCTTTTGAACCCAAAATGGTGGGACTCTTCTGTTAATGTTTTGTTTCTGAAGTGAACATATCTAGTGATAATCTCAGCCTTCTGTGGAGGGAAGGTTCAAGCAGTAACTGGTGCAATTCTTTCTTCCTTGTCTTCTTAAACATGAGTAACTTTAACAGTTCATCCAAGGCTGGTGGATGAGGTGGTTTCTGACATCATCCTGCTCCCCCTCTTCACCCAAAACCAATCCCTTGTCCTTTAGGTGACAATGTCCAAAATTTTTGGGAGAACTCCTTGTTTCAGTGTGCTTAGGCTATGGAGACCATTGGTCTTTCCCCAGGTATTTCACAGACGAGTATTCAGAGTGTTGCGGAACTGTCACTAAGGGTTTGATTAGCACTTGACAACAGTAGCAGCTTCTTTGCATGACAGATTTTTGAAAACTGCATAGTTGCCACTTTGCTGTCTTCACTAACACCAGACACTCTACCTTGGCTAAGACACAGAATCACAGAATACCCACAAGGATCAGCTGATCTCAGGGTCACCTGGAAATAACATTGTAACTTTGACTTTTTTTTTAACTTTTCTTTGCTTCCTCCAAGTTGCTTCTTGCAGAGTTACTGCAGGAGGTGGTGTGTGTGACATTAATTTGTTTTCCACTGTATCTCTCATCAGCTGTAAGTGGTGAGACAGGGTATAACGTTATGAGTGCATGCATCTGTCAGTTCAAGTCTACTTCAAGTAAGTGTTTCAGCACAAAAAGAAAGACTGATGATGTTAAATGAGATGACTAAGCAGAAGGAACAAAGTCAGAGTTCATTTTTGTGGGGAACCCATGTATTGGACACAGGTGTGAAGAAGTTGTATTTGAAACTCATCCAAGGATACCCTGAAAGAAGGAGGCAGCTAGAAAATAAAAGACATGAAAAAACCACAGAAAACTAGAGTACAGAAATAAAACCACCACCTCCTTAAAGCTGTACAAAAGTGAAATAAGACTATAAAAGTTGATCTATTATTTTTACTTAAATTCTGTATTAAAAATTAATACATTAAACTCTTATAAAAGTAAGGCACATGCAAAACATGTTGTGCAACTTCTGACTTTCAACGCTTTTATAAACTAACAAGCATTTTTTTAATTTGGCATTTCTAAACAGTCATTTTTCCCATGCAGGATATGTGAAAGAGGTTAAGTATGACATTGCACCAGTTAAATCTAAATTCTGTGCTTTCTGTACTACAATAAGCAGAGATGGTCATATTGTACAATAATACAAAATAAAACCCAACTCAAGTACAGATTCTGAAGGTGATGACCAACATACAAAATTTAAGAATGTGAGTTACATCTATTATAATACATCAATAATCTTATTCAGTACAGGATGATATGGCAACTCCAGTCTGTGTCATGCCAGTGTGCAATTTGTAGTTATCAGCGTCATACAATGCTGAAGACCATGGAAAGATACTGCTCATAGGACACCTGGATCCAGCCATCTTGATCAGTATCGTATCGTCGGAAAACATCTGTCAGCCTCTGAGGAAGAGGGAAAAAACCACACATTTTTGTTCATCGTGAAGGCTCAGACTATGTATTCCCCCTGCTACCCAGGCTTCTACAGCTCTATGAACCCTTTCTGTTCTTCCCCTCTGTAGCCATTTTACAGGCTTGTGTGTATAAACACAGCTCTTTGCCAATACGGATACAATACCTAAGTCTCTCTCTAGGCACTTCCTCATAGACCAGCTTTTTATAACTGGCTTTAAAGCAGGGGGAAAAACAAAGCTACATTTGAGAGGCATTGGGAAACAGAATCCAACACCTGCCTTGTGCTTGTCTCACCTTGTAGGCAAATATGCTTTGTATGTCACTGGTATCTGAGCTGTCTCTGTACGACCCCAGAGATGCCAGGCAGTATGAACGGTGGACCAGAATAACTACCAGCATGGTGTCAGTAATATCAGTTGAATGATACTCCACTTCAAAGCCCTTTTTACCAGAGTTCAAGTTTATAACTAACTATAATTGCCTTATATTACAACTGAATATCAAGGCAAGTGATGTGTCAGCAGACTTAAGAGTTACAGACATAAAGCTAGGAGAAGAACAAGACACCTACTTTTACAGGGCACTGCTTTCCCTTCACAATTGCATATTCTTGCAGTGCTGACCAGTATAAGAGCAGCAGCCTTTTTGCTATCCAATCCTACAGTTTTCCACCTTTTCTACAAAGTCTTACATACATTTCAGAAAAGTCTGATGACCTTTGAGAAACCTTAAGCAGTGAGGCGAGGAATCAGCTACTAGGTCAAACTCCTTTAGTAAGAGCTTTAAACAGAGAGATACATGAAAAAGTCGTAATGCAGATTATGAGAATTATGGGCACCATGGGACATGACACACTCCACCTTTGACACACTCAAGCTCCAGAAGAAGTGTGTGTGACGGAGATACTGTTAAGTGTTTTCCTTTTAAAACATAGAGACTCTTTTACTTTTTTTTTCCCTCCCCCTCAATTGTATCAAATTTACTTGTGATGCAAAGGGATAACTAATGAAGACTGGTACATGAAGATGTTTCTAGCAGCTCCTGTGTACTTAGTTTAAATGGTTTATTAAAAATAAACCATTTGTTTTTTGTTCTAGATCCACTATTACAGTGAGAACCATAACAGCTTCAGAAAACATAATTTTTTTTAAAATTGGCATTAAAGCACATCTCCTTTCTTACCTGTAAAACAACACAGCACTGAATAAAGTCATCAAAAGCAACTTGTCCTCTTCCTTGTCTGTCAAATTTCCGAATAAGGATATCGTAGAACTGATCAGACAGTCGGTAACCTTGGAAAAAGAGAAATTCTTTAAAAGGTTTCAAATACCACAGTCCTTCTATAGAAAGAACACGCTGTTCTGCAGGCTGTGTGTCACAAAACCAGAAAACAGTGAGGAGTTAAAACGGAAATTTTTTTTCTCAATATCTGTTATAAAATGCATGCAATAAAACCCACACAATAATAATTATACAGAGTCACAGAAAATATAATTACTGATTAAGGTGACTGGTTGAGGGAATGGTTTAGGGCTGCAGCTCAAGTCTTTACAAGTGAAGTCACTGGAATGGAAGTTCTTTTGCCACCGGAATGCTCTCATAGCAAAGACAGCTAGCTTTGTTTTAGAAAGTGGCAAGCTGTATCAAGTACCTTGGAAGTTCAGGCATTGGCCTGAAGCACTGGTAACACTCTCAGAGCAGCTAACAGAGGAGACTGCAACTGGATGTGTCAGTACATGTGTGGAATGTTTTCTTTTTTTTCCATTTAAGGGAAGAGCTTTAAAAAAAAAAATGCTCATGGCATGGACATAGTTAAAAAGAACCTTACACCTAAAAGGGTAGCTGCCCTTCACCTGCCTCATTTTTAGTCACGTTTGTCAGAGCAGTAAAGCTCTAACAATAAGAAGCTCATTTGATGACATAACCCAATCATAAAAACTGTAATTACAAATGAATTACCAAAACCTGTTAGTGCTTGCTTTAGTTCGTTTTTGTCAATCATTCCAGAATTGTCTCTATCATACGTTCGAAAGACATTCTGCCAGTCTGTGATGTACTTCCAGACTCCCGTGAATTCATTGAAGTTCACACCACCTTTGTTTTCTCTATCAAACATCCCTGAAATAAAAAATAAGAAACACATATAAAACCTTAGTCATTTTACTCAGCAACGATTTTGCCAGTATTTTAAGAAGACAGCAAGAGCACTTTGTGGAAGGTACTGAAGACAGAAAAGAAACTGTTAAAATACAAGTGATATTTTGGAAAGTTCTGCCAAGAAAAAGCAAGGAGTCATCCACTGAAGGAGGAAAAGATAAAACAAGATGAAAGACAACCAGAATGAATTGCAGAATGTTTATTTTCCCTCGGTTTTCCATTTGAAAATATTAGGGCTTGATTGATCATCCAGTGATCCATCAAAATGGGCAGAGGGGCGAGTTGTTCTTTTCTAAGAACACATTAAAAAGTTTTAAGTCTAATTGACTGCCATAAGTGCTAGGATATTCATCTGCATTTACAAACAAAACCCATGTCACACAGCAATGGAATTCAGAGCTGAATACTTAGTGAAAACAAAGCAAAAAATTTAGTCCTTGGATTTATGAACTGTGTGATAGAAAAGATTTACTTTTATCCTGTTCTACCATCATCATCTTCCACATTACTGGCAATTACTTTAGGACATGTAAGAGAATTCAAACGTTGTAAAGCTTCTGTTTGGTATTTCTGGAGCAGATCATAGGATTAAAATACAAGACAGGAAAAAATAATTAACAAAGACAAGCTATATAATAACTTTTTAGAATATTTAAGATTACAATTTCCCCATGCATAAATTCCATTTACTGTCTATTCAGTCATGCAGTAACATTTTCTCAGGCTACTTTAACAAGTGCATGTGTGTGCCCACAAAGGGCATTTCTGTATTAATCAAAAAGGAAAATATTTGGATTCAACTTATTACTGCTGGGCACTCTGAAGGAAAATAAACAGTGCAGCAACTGATAGCATTCTCAATCATCGGTATGATCACAAAACAGTATCTTAACTATTTCACATCACACAACTACACTCACCAAGAATTGACCTGACTGTTGCTGGATTAAATGGAGTCCATGTGCCTGAAACAGAAAGAATTACTTAGTTCCTCAATAATATGCAACATTTTAAAAAAATACAACAAACCAAATGAAAAAAATCAGTTAAGAAAAGTGAATTCAGAGCTAGAGGACATGTAGCTGGTGTATTACAAAATAAGGCTACTTTGAAGTAATTATGTTCTTGACCATTCAGAGATGACTTCAGGCTAATGCTTTACAAATTACACAGAAACCAACATTTTTCAGGGTGCAGTAAAACAACCTAACAAATCCTGGAAGATCTAAGTAGGATTATTCACCCCAGGATGTCAGGAAGTTTTGGATAAAATGCAAGATCAAAACTGAAGTCTCTCTTTTTCTGCTGATGGGAGTAGAAGAGTTTTAAGTTACAGCTCAGTCAAGGCCTCCTACCTGTTCCTCAGTAAAAACCCATCTGCTCATTTCATGTTTTACAGGACTACTCCAGGGCACTTAGTTTCTGACAGAAGTAAAAAGAAGTTTCTAAAATGGCATAAGCACACAGTGGAATTTAGTTATCCCACCTCCACTGCTAGATCAGTTAGGTGTTAGTTTAAATTAGTATTTTTAGAACAAGAAATGTTGCTGCTTGAAAGGGCCTGAGCAGTAAACATCTGAAGAGGAGCTTTGTACTATGAGTATTTAGAGGTTGGTTGCTGTGGAATAGTTTCCACTTGCTTGAGAGCATTCCCGAGTGCTAGGAAGCACTAAGCTTTAAATGAAGAGAAGTACTGTGCCTCATCTAGAATTTCACCATCGATTCTATAGAGCCTGCGAGGGAACCAGGAGGACCAAGTAGCATATATGAAATTAATTGCAGTTGTGTGCAGGGACCACGAGGGACTCGGTGAGAGGAGGGGCACTGCAGAGGTGCTGGCAGCGGTGCAGTAGCTGAACACAGATACCCAGCAGGAGCCTGTGTTGGTACTGAGCTTTGCTAGATCAAGCTGCAGTGGTGTAAGTCTACAGGGGCAGCAACAGGGCAAAACCCTGTAGTGGAGGCAGGCCATATGACTATTTGCACAGGAAGAGAAACATAAGCAGAGAAAGCTCTGAAAATACTTAAGCAGTGTTTTAGACAGAGGACATCAGTACCTTAAAGTTGTAAGTCTCCTGACAAAAATAAAAAATAATGGAATTATTAATAGGGTGCCATCATTTAACTCTGAACAGAATGAGAGGGAAAAGTGGAAATACACTCTGAAAGTTAACTTATTTCATGTTGAGATATTCAAGAGACTCAAATAGATACCACAGAGTGAAATCTGAGCAACTCCAGAGCTGAAGAACTGTACTGATTTCAGCTATTGCAATAAACACTGAAAGACTGTTCCTGCCTCCTCTCCTGACTCTACTATTAACTTCACATGGCAGCACAGAAGAAAACGAGAAGAAAGGATGGGATTTTGTTGTGCAAACAGCTATAAAATGTGATGATCAGTCCATCCCACATAAGCATACTGTTTTACTTGCATAAACTTGACATGTTCAAAATGTCAAAACCATACTGAGCTTCAAATTTTAATGAGCATTGTGCAGACTTTTTTTAATGTTTTAGAAATAAAAATGTAACATTCTTTTAGCCCATATTGGCCCAGGACAGCTACGCACAACCATCCACTAGAGGATTTATTTCGAAAAGAATATAGTGAATCGTTAGTGACTGCTGTACAAGATCTAGAATCTCTTGGAATGAAGGAAGCCGACAGCTCTGTAAATATTTTGTCTAACAATGAATTCACTTGGTAGGCATTCTTCATAACTGCAAAGCACTGAAACTGCTAATATACACTGTAAATAAGGAAAGAAATTTAATCAGATGAGAAGATATTTATAATACATGAAGTTTAAAATGGCATGTAAAGCCAGCTTCCCAGAGTTCCAAACAGCACTGTAATCTAAGTGAAAATGGTGACTTAACCAATTTAACTTAGCTTTTGCTAAAGCTTTTACTCAAAATACTATTTTAGTTATGGATCAGGTCTGGCAACCACAATACATTGCTTTTAATTTATCAGATACATTATTAAATATTCTAGTAAATACAGTTCTGTTACTAAATGGAGCCATCCAAATTTATTTCAAATTGGGCAATTATTTCAGCTTGTGTGCACTGCAGTGCTCACCAGTTTAAGCCCTTCTCAGTCAAAAGCACAGGAAGGATAAACAAATTAAACCTTGGGAGAGGAGGAACTTGATCCAAACTCAAAGGTGCATAAACAGCCTCAATATGCCATTTTTCAGATTACTGAGTGGAAACAAACCCACAAAGTACAACCCTACCCACGCTGAGTCATGAAAGGAAAGTAAAAATAGGCGACTGGAAAAAAAGATTTCATTTTTAAATTTGCTTCCATGAGTTATTTGACCATACCCTAGTTATTCTTTGAGCATTAATACAGGGAACTGACAGACTACCAGAAAGTTTTAGTACTAGATCTAGAATGCATCTTTCTACTGTGTTTGGAAAAACCCCAAACATGCCAAAAAAAAAAAAAAAAAAGGAATCTTCAATTCCTGCACCATACTGTAGGAAAAAATTTTATGTGCAGTAAAAAGTCTGGTTGTAAACAGCTGATCTTTGTCCAGGTTATACCCTGATCCTGGATAAGAAACAAAGGTTCAGTAGTGATAAGTGAGGTATATATAAATAACTGGTTATGATTTCCGGGAAGCAGAGATGGAAAAAAATAAAGGGATGTGGATACCTTCATTCCTCAAAATACAAATCAGTAATGTTTACAATAGATACTTAGTTTAAAGCAAAACAAACAAAAAATTGTCCTTTTTCTTCTTCCCCTCCCCCGCCTTTTGCTGTAGATTAAATAGTATTAATCAGTGGTAAGAACATTCCCCCTCCCTCACCGCATTCAAAGAATTATGGCATCAAGTAACCAGTCTCACAAGAAATTTAAGTTTACAATGAACCACCTCATTGCTCATTTAGACTTACCATTGGATAATGCCTGCTGAAGTTCATTATCAGATATAATTCCACTCCTGTCTTTATCAACTCTAGGGGGGAAAAAAGGCGGTAAGCTTTAAATGGCTGAAATTAACAGGTTCCACTTACAGAAGACTTGAACCTTATGATTCTTACTCACCAGGTAAGATTAACCTTTTCCTGAAAAGTCACTAACTGCACTTAACTTGGTCAACCATTCACAGTAACTGCAAATTTAACCCTTCATTCAGACTGAGGAGACATTCTGGAACAAGATAAAAGCTACAAAGAAAACTGCAAGATTTATATATGAGTGAAGAGACACACAGAGAAACACACACTGACAATGAAACAGTTTGGGCATACTCTGCACAAGAAAGTACTTTTATGTATTTAAGAGAACTGCAGGAGTAAGCTGTTTGTTTCCCAAAAACCAGAATGACAGGTTTGGCACCCAGATTCTCTCAGTAAGATGCTGGCAATGGAGACAGAGTCGCTAATGTCACCACAGTACTGAAAAACTCAAATTGGCTGCGGGGCCTTGACCCCTTTCAACAAGGTTCAAAAAGGAAAAAGGACAGGCAGGTTCCAGCTTCCATTGAGTCTTCACAGTCTACTGTCTTAGAAAATCTAGTTCTATGCCAAAATTAATGAATTATGTAATTTCTGCCCAAATAAAACAGCATCTTTAAGAGGGTATCTGAAAGTGATGGGGACTTCCTTCCATTTCATACAAGGACCTTCCCCTTGGACTGACAGTGTGTTTTTTTTTCTTATTCCTACCATTCCAAAGCAGAGTCCTGCTCAGTTGATACCTCTTTGCAGAAGCTGACCTTTTTTTCCTTTAGTCCTTCTTGTCTTTTGCTAAACATTTTCAGTTCATTCTGTTGCTTCCTTCCCCATCTCAAAAATTATGTAAATCACATGCAACACTGAAATTGCAAGCATAAGCTGCAAAGATTACAATAACAAAAAGATATTCCCCTTTTTATTATCTATTTCTTTTCTCAGTATTCTGAATGTTTTTACCTTTTATGAGCTTCTACTAAATACTAAGCTGATATTTTCATGAAAACATGTTATGACCTACTTATCCTGCTCCTGAGCATCACCAGTCAGCATATTCATTTTATAAACCAAATGACATAAAGTTAAAATGGGTTTTCCTCATGGACATCAGGTGCCTACTCTGGATTTCACCTGTCATACAGCGATCATGATCTACCCATGATAGGCTGATATGATCCAGTTATTCAGGACTGCAAGGTGTTCCTGCAAGCCTTCATAGGCCTCACTTACTGCAGGAATCAGCAAACTTCATCTGTTCAAAGAATCACAGAGTGGTTTGTGTTGGAAGGGACCTTAAAGCTTATCTAGTGCCAAGTCCCTGCCATGGGAAGGGACACATTGCACTAGACCAGGCTGGTCAGAGCTCCATCCAGCCTGGCCTTGAACACTTTCAGGGATGGGGCATTCACAGCTTCTCTGGGCAACTTGTTCCAGTGCCTCACCACCCTCATGGTAAAGAATTTCTTCCTAATATCTAATCTAGACCTAACCTCTTTTTCCCCAGTTGCTCCTGAACAAATTGAATTAAGATCCCAGGACAGTTCCATCTGTCAGTGTGGCAGCTTTCCACCTACCAAAGGACCTTCCCATTCATTCTACGTTTACTGGATTGCTTGAAAGGCCTTCAATACTGTTGAGAGTCTTTTTCAGAAACTACACAAATTATATGATTTGCACCAGTTCTAGCCATCATATCCATACCCAATTCTTATCAAACATATTCCAGGATTTATACAGTAGTCTTCCAGACAGAAACACTTTCAACAAAAGGCACGCAACTCCTACATTCAGTCTCACTAACTACAATATTTTAAATGGTTTCTACTCATTTTCCTGAGTCAGACTGTCGATCAGCTTCTTTCTGGACCCTTTTGAAAAAGAAATGGCCTCATGCCTGCCTCCTCCGAGTGCTCAGATGAAGTTTTACAGAAAGCTGGGAAGGTAAGCTGCCACATTCCTGAGTCACTCAGTAAATACTAACCAGTTTTAGCAACTTCTGTTTGCCTACTGCTTAACCTCTTCTTCCTGTCACTCCTGTCACAGGATCTGTCTTGACTCATCTCCCATAAAAACGGATCCAACGTAGGCACCTCCCCGGTTTCCTCGACATGACACAAGTAGGAAATCTCCTCTGGCTTCTTTCCTGCTACAATGCTGACAGTGTGAGTGTTTAACACAGGCTTGCTGAGTCCCTTACAGGTCCCTCTGCTCTAGGTGAATTCAGGAGAATATTTCACAGATCACTGAGGCTAGGAAAGACCTCCATGCTCACCGCGTCCAACCTCTGACTGAACAGGGTGAATCAGAGGCTGGCGCCGAGTGCCATGTCCAGTGTTCCCCTGAGCACCTCCAGGGGCGGTGGCTCCGCCCAGCACGTCTGGCCATACCGACACCGCAGGGTCTCATCAGCCCTCTGAGTAAGTGCTGCCCAGTGTCCCACCTGAACCTGCCCCGGCGCACCATAAGGCCGTGTCCTCTCGTCCTGACGCTACCAATTTGCTGACAGCTTTAAAATCTCCCGTTAAGCGTTTACCAGATTCCTTTTTCCAAGCTTTCCTGTACTGCTGCACTGATCCTGCAGACTTAATCCTTTCTGGATCCTCAGGCCAACAATTCCTTCAGCGTTTTCAAGGTTACTCTCTGGCTCCCATCAGCCCCCTTTACTCCTGCGCTAAACCACTGCCACACTTCCCTGCCCACCCCTCCCTTACGGCAGGCCCGATGTTCCCGCACAGGGCAGGGCCGCGCCGCGGTGATACCGCAGGGCGCGCGGGGCCGGACCGCGCTCCGGCCGCAGCTTCCGGGTGCCTGGCCGCGCCCACCGCTTCCCCCGCAGCAGGTGTGCGGGGCATGCCGGGGTGCCTTACCTCTGGAAGACGCTCCACAGGAAGGCAGGGTCGGGCAGGGGAGCTCCGCCGCCGCCGTTGTAGCGCTGCTGATACCCCGCCGCCATCGCCCGCGCGCTTCCGCCGCGCACGGGAACCCCCGGCACAGGCACCGCCCCGCTCTCAGCCCCCGCTCCGCCCGCAGGGACTGCNCTGCTCCCGCCCCGCCCGCGGGCACCGCCCCGCCCTCAGCCCCCGCTCCACCCGCAGGCACCGCCCCCAGCGCACCGACGGCAAAGCCCCACCGACCGATGGCCTCACACGCAGTGCTGTTCGTAAGCACTCAGGAGTCCAGGTGCACTACAAGCCAAGGTAATCCTCAGTGGGTTTTAGCTGAATTCTTCACTGAGGGCTGAACACGACCCTCCCCTCCCCTATCTGCCATTTCCAGGAGCAGCGTGCAGTCCCCTGGGACCGAGAGCACCTCCAGAGCTCGCTAAACCCTCCCAGGCACAGAGATACCAACACGGTGCTCTACTGAACGTCCCCGGCCTTTGGGACACACTGCCCTCCTCAGTGAAGAAAGACACGCTCTGTTGCAGCCTTTGCCCAAACTGCTGGCCTCGCCGTATCTCTTCTGGAGCACAGAGGAGGCGATCACAGGGCCGGGGCGGGGTCTGCGTGGGCACAGGCCAAGGGAGTTGCACACACGCACTCCAGAACGTTAATTAAAACAAGGTAGGCTCATGTCTTCCTTGGACTTAGCATATCAGCTCTGTTCAAGTACAAACAGAAAATGCCTTCACTGCGTCCTTCATCAAGTAATTTTAAATCCACAATTGTCTAGTACTATTTTATAATTAGAACAGATTAACGAAAAAATACTTTGAACATAAAACCCAGCATCTTGTGTTTTCAGAAAACTATTAAATCCAATATTTATTCACACTCAAAACAAGAAAAAAGATTTACATTTTCTGTAAATCTATAAGGGTGTGAAAAATCATAGCTGAACGTAGAAATGGTTTAACACTTTATTGAACTGGTCGTGCTTTATGCGCTGTTTTTAGTGAATCAATGAAAAAAAATTGTACCTTATGTCTTTATTTATTTACTCAACCTATAATCAAATTGCACTGTAGCAATTTCATTCAGTCCCTTAAGTCAGGAAACTGATTTCATAGTTCAGTTTTCTTCAATAAACTATTTTACACCAAATTAAGTACATACACAAAACATAATGTGAAAGTGGATTGAGGACATTACCACTCAATGCAGTGCTATATAAAGATAGTTCTAAAGGAGTCTGCTTAGGTATGGTAAGCCATGTATGTTAGTATATCCAGCACTAATACAGCTCTGCAGGTTTTGGTATAAATATCTTTATATAGCATTGCAGTGCACTGTGCAAACATATTCCATGAGAAAAAAGTATTTACTGACAGCAAAAACAGCTGTAACAAATGGGTCAGTAAAAAACACCCCATGCCTTTAAAGCTTCGTTCATCAAACATGACCCTTAATCCATCTTCTTTCAGAAATCTTACTATATTTCCTCACATCCAAGTCTGTAGAAAGAAACATGCCTAGAAAGTATCAATGTATATCGAACTTCACTGGAAATAGCATTGCTAAATTTATCCTCAAATATTTCAAACCTGTTGATCCCAGAGGAGTAATGACACACAAACACAGAGTTGTCAATTACTTCAGAAGTTTTGGCACAGTTAGGGTAGGAACTGTAATTTCTTTAAAAATTGGCACATAGTTTGGATTTGGTTGGCTTGGACCTTTATCCAAAGTCTCAATGATAGTCTGCTTCATATCTCTGCTGGCATCGCCTCTCACTGTCAGCAAAGCTGCAATATGGTCATCCCTGCCAAAAGAAAAAGGTAAAACGGACATTAGGAAACTTTGCAGAGTAAGATTTCATCAGGAACAGCACTTTGTTGGCAAACCTTTAACTCAGTTTCACCATGTACCTTAATTCCTAATCAGATCTCTAGTCGCTCAGAACTGGCTTTTTCAGCTCAATAAAAAGTGCTGTTGTGGCTGCTTTTAGGACTCTAAAACATGTTTTATCCTCCCAAAACACTGAATTGAAGTATTTTAATTATTCCTCTGCTGTACCACTGAGTACTTAAATACATATAAATTCCTAGGCCAGCTCACATACATTTTACATTAGCATTATATTTCACAAGGAAGAGGTTACATTCTAAAATATGAAAAATATGAACACATTTTCACATTGTTTTAAAATTTGGTCAAGACCAAAAATAGACTATAATTGTTATCTATCTTTTAAACTTGACGGCAAAGATAATTACCTGATATCTGGGTATTTACTGACTAAAGTTGAAACTTCCAGATAGAGCAGTGAAGGATCAGTCAGCTTGATAACCTCTGCAATGGCTTCAATGATGTCACAGAGTCCTTCAGTGTCCTCTCCAGAGCCCTGCAAAAGTAAAAATAAAAACAAAAAAATAAAAAAATGAAAAAAAGCCCCCAAACAGTAGCAATACTCCCCAAATCTAAAACCAATCATTTAATTTATCTTTTGATTGACAACGCTCTTGAATTTCCTGACAAGCTAAATTTTCAGACATTAAAAAACCCAGAATATTGGTGAATTGTCACCATAACCCCCTTCTCTCTTTCCCTGTTTTCCATTCAGAGACCTACATTCAGAATATCAGTGAAGAAAGTCGTGTCCTACAAACAGTATGTTGCATTTATCCACATGGCGGTACATTCTAGTCTTTAACTTTGCGTAATCTACCACCATAAATAAATGATATGAAACACAGATCTTTTCTGAAACATTACTTAAAAACTGGCCTGCATTAGATTTCTTCTAGTCATCTGGCCACCAAAGCAGCTTTCAACAACTGATCAACTGAACTTCAGCTATTTAATCTGTGGACTATTTTTAGTGTTCTTAGTTCCAGCTCATCTGGTTCTGCCAGTCTGGTATTGTTTGTTTCATTTATTCCACAACATCTTTTAGCAATGCCTCAGTCTGAAACAGATCTTACACAGAATCCCATAGACTGAAGGACCCTGAGGCAGGATTTGCCCCAACACCTTCCACAGAGAGCAGAGATGAACTCCGCCGGTTTGTCAGGCTTTATCTTTCTGTGCATTCTTTTTGCATTTTGTCATCTGTTGGCCCTAGGAGTTTTCCTGAAGATTCCTGTTCCTTGTGCAGTTGAAAATCTTAGGCCTATCTTGTACATTGGTTCTCAAATATTTGGCCTGTGTTTTCTATTTCTACTGCACTTTAAATGGGGTCAACATACTTGTCTTGTTGATCCAAATGAATACACTGCATGTTCTGTAAGTAGGTAATAAGTAACTGCATATTTTCAATGCCAGATCACCCTTTCTTCCGGCCAGGAAAAACAAAGCCCGATTTTTTTAATGTACCTTTTTAAACAAACAGTAGCTTTTTTCTTTCACTTACTATTATGAATTCAGGGTACCCACCTCTGTGAGGCCATTCAAATATTCAGCAGCATAGCACTGTATAAGCACAAAGCAGGAGAAACTGGTGCTCAGTAATTTTAGCAGCAGGGCTGTGTGCTCAGAAACTCTGTGCCCTCAACTGGCATCCTTGATATTCACAAGTCACTCAACATTTTGCAGATATGGAGATCTAACCCTAGCCATTTTCCCCAAGCAGTAAACATGCGGGGTTTATTCTAAATTACCAGGTTAACAGCATTACCCAAAGCAAACACTTACAGCTGCAAGCTTCTTAAACAAAAATCTGAACTGTTCTGCTTCTTTGATCATTCTTTCTGCACCCTCTTTTCTCTCTTCTGCATTCTTGAAAGATATGCGTTTTAACATGATTGCTCTGATGTATTCCACAACTACTCTCCGATGGGCCTCAAGAGTCATTGTCTGAAAGAAAAAGACAAAGGTGGTGGATTATACCAGTGTATGATACCTGCAAATGTATCCATTATTTTTAGGCATTGAACTGTGTTTTTGCACTTAATCACCAGTTTACAGTTTTTGCTACTGCTGTAGATTTTGAGGGAGTTTAGATTTTCGCAGTGCTAACAGAAATAAAAATTTGTCCTTCCCTAGTGGTGTGCTGATTATGAGACAGACAAACAACAAACCCAAGATATTTCTAAAGACATGTCTGAATTACTTCTGAGGAGCACCAAAGACAGAAGAACAAACACGAAGTGTGATTTGGATGATCTTTAGAACAGACCTGTGCCTGGCCTCACAGCCTTGCTCTTTGGATCTCTAAGTCAGGGAATGACCAGCCACCACAGAGGCTGCTACTGCTGAACTCCACGACATGGTATAAAGCACTGAAAATCTTGCCCATATTATCTGTGCTCTGGGTCAAGTCTGGTAAGAAGGCCTGGAGAGCCAGAGCAATCACTACCTCAGATCTTCCTTATTTGCTGTTCTGCACTTGTCTTTTTATAGGAAATAGCTACTGGTACCTAGGTGAAGCTTCAGGTATTGGTGCAAGAGTAATGCTGAGGTTTGGAAATAAAGAAGAAAACAAAAACCCCAAAGCCTCCATATGCTTATTTTTTAACTTTAATGTAAGGAGAGTCATTAAATCCCACAAGTAGTCGGGTGTTTTTTCTTCCCCTTACTTGCAATTAGGAAAAAGCTAGAATAACAGGTAGTCACAAACTTTTTATCATGTTTTGTTAGTAGTGTGTATAAAGATTCAGTTTCAATTAGCATGTTCTTCAGTTAAAATTTGGAGAAAAGTTTCAGGAAAGAGAGAAAAAGGGGGGAAAAAAGAAAAAAGGGAGAAAGCAACAGACTGGAAAGAACTGGAATTCACAGCCCTCACCCAGGACACAGAAGATACAATTTCAAGTTCTGCATTTGAGACTGTGCAGAAACACCAGAGTTTACTGGTTGTTCAGGGTTGGCTTCTCCTGCATTGCTGGGACAGATGCCAGTTACACAGAGGAAAATGAACTGCACAGAACAGACTGTGAAGACTGACATGTATGCCCCATCCTGCTGAGAAGTAAGTGAAGAGCAGCTCCCCTAACAGGTGAGAACACTCCAGAAAAGCCACAGTGCAATGGGGAAATGAGGAAAACGGCAAAGCAGAGTAACTGTTAGATTCAGATCCCCTCTGTTCCAGAACAGCATCCTTCCCACTGGGCCACAGTTTTCTTGCAGGCGCTTTGTTCATGTGGCTTTTAAAACTTGTATCTTCACAACAGGGTTATGCAAGAATATTTAAAACCAGAGAAAAATCCCATCACAAACCAGGGAAACAAAAGGGTGTCCCATTGAGGGCTAGAACATACAGTGACTCGTATGTGAGACTTTTTTGTGCGCTGGGCAACAGTGCAATTGCAGATATGATGAATGCCAAAAAATCTGTTTGCAATCTTCTTCTCCACAAGGTGGCAATAAATGCTACACAATGAAACATATGTGATTACAGAGATTAGTATTAACACCTAGGAACACATGCCAAGTATAGAAAAGAAAGCTGTTTCATGGATACAGACTAATTCCAGGATCAACCTTATTTATTTTGTGCACTTTTTCTGGACTGAAAATTCATAGTCTTCATTATTCTTAGTAAGGCCTCTAGGACCTGCAAATACTGAAAGTTAAGAGATCTCAGAGAAGCTCTGAACAGTTCCCTTTATCACTTCAAAAATTATGGCAAGAAAGACTAAGTGTATGATTTGGAGACGGCCTTTTAAGCTGTTCTACTCAGGAAGAGTTTCTTCAAAAATCTCACCTCAGTACTGATCTTGCTAGCTTCAAGTAGTTTCCCAAGTCATAGAGAATCATTTAAGACATGCTGTCTTAACTACACAAACCTGATTTTAATCTTTTGTATTGTCGTACTTGTTTCTATCAAGAGAGAAATCCAGATATCCTTTGACAGACCACAGGAAGAAAAAAAGACAACCTAACAGCACATTATACTGTTCTAAGAGCACTTCAAGTATACCTATGCATTTGTTAGACCTTATGGCACCAAATTCACTATGCTTCATGATATATATATTAAAACTAGGAATTACCTGATATGCATTTATGAAAAAAAAAGTAATTAAAGACCAGCAAAACTAGTTTCAGAAAAGCTAATTTTATCTGACTACAAACTTCTGAGGAGAAGTGGGAAAGTACAAGTTGGTAAGAATATCTAGTAACATGCCAACAAATTTTCTGGACTAAATCCTGCAACTTAGACCTGCCTTTGACAATATTATATGGCTGAGAACAAAAAGGATGAGAAAAACAGTAGATTCAGGCTCTTGCGATATGAGTGATGAACATTTTTTCATTTCCAGTGATGAATCAATTCCAATTTTTGTATTCCATTCTGAATTCCATTTACAGAATGACAGATTATGCTAAATTGGAAAGGGCCCACAAGGACCACAGAGTCCAACTCTTGGCCCTGTGCAGAACCATCCCCAAGAGTCACACCATGTGCCTGAGGGTATCATCCAAACACCTCTTGCACTCTATCAGGCTTGGTGCTGTGACCACTTCCCTGGGGAGCCTGTTCCAGCGCCCAACAACCCTCTAGGTGAAGACACTTTTTCTAATATCCAACCTAAACCTGCCCTGACACAACTTCAGGCCATTCCCTCAGGTCCTGTCTCTGGTCATTACAGAGAAGAGATCAGTGTCTGCCCTTCCTCTGCCCGTCATGAGGAGGTTGTAACTGCAATGAAGTCTCCCCTCACATTTAGCGTTCAGAAATACAAAATTAACATGATGTTCAGAGTACATTAGCAAACTATCATAGAGTGTTTTGCACCTACCTTTTTATAAGGCTTTTTTATTTTTGCAAAGTCATTGAAATAATCCTCTACAGTGACACAGATAGTCCCCACTGCATTAGACCCCATCAACCACTTCTTCGTCATCAGCTCATTGAGGTGTGGCTGAGGAGGTAACAAACAATGGATGAGGTCGAATTTTTGACAGTTTCATTGCAGTTAGTAAAAAATGGGAGACAACTTTAACTGTTGTACATTTTTAAACTATACTGCCCCCACATCTTTCCTCATGTTAACCACTGTTTACATTAATTCAAAATTTTATTAGAAATCTAATGAGTTCCAGAGCATCTTTCTTTGCCCTTACCACTTCTCTAATTTCACTGCCTCCCTCTCCGTACTCCCAATTTCATTTTAGTAATATTTTTTTTCCCTGATGGGTTCTCTAGAAGAAGCTGTAACTTCTAAATATAAAAATCTATCAGTCAGAAAAGGCTGATCTCTAGACACAGGTTAACGCTACCTGTGATGGCAACTCAGTATCAGTAGTGGTTTCCCAAATTATTCTTAAAACTCAGCAACATAAGTATAAGACTAAGTACGATCTGCTCGAAAATATTAACTATATACAAAGCACCTGCCTGCAGTTATCCTGTGAAACATAATTAAGCAATTTTCCAGTCTCCTACATGCAAACTATACCGGGGAAGAATGATACTGACATTTACTGGGATTTTGCTAGCACACTACATATCTTACATGCTTACCAATCAAAAGGCTCCACAACTACTTCATTCCTGAATTATTTTTCCTTTTAAAATAATACTTCTGGGTTTTTTTGAGGGAAAAAGTTCTAACCTCTAAATCCATGAAGACTTCATCTAGCAGGCTAGAGCATCCTTCTTTGGCAATGATGTCTAAAATTGCATCCATGTTTGCATGACTCACTGACAACGTGTCTTCCATTTCAATATTCAAGTATTTTCTTTTCAGACTGATTATAGATTCTCTGTGGCACAAAAAAAAAAAAAAAAAACAGAAAAAAAAGCTTTTCATCATCCACTGATGCACAAATGCATTACTACTAAATTTTTGGACTGCATACACAGAAAAAGACATAGTAGACAGTTATTTTTGCAAGGGGAAACAATGCCTGCAGCTTGCTTTGGAAGCCTTAATAACCTCCAGCACGATTTTACCGTGGTTAGCCTAGACTACTTGTGCGTTGATGATCTGTAGACATGACAATAGCAGCAGATCCAGATGAACTGGGTGTTGGATTGCTGAACACCACAACATGAGTCACGTTCTAACACTTTTAACAGAAGGTCTACCTTTACTTTTCTCCAGTTCAGTTCACCTGGAGCACACTGAAGGTGATCTGTGATGTGAGAGATCCAATGTAAGAAAAGATGGCAGGCCCTGAGAGATCCAATGGAAGAAAAGATGGCAAGCCCCAGTCAAAATAACTGAAATGACCTTGCGAAATTCTGGAAGTTGAAGATAAATTTTCCTTTGGCAGTGAAATTCTTGGAATAACAAGTGGTTTTTTCACCAGTGATGGGCAAGCACAACACCTGCCTTTTAAAATGGCAGTGTCTTTAAACCTGTTGCCTTTGTTCACTCAGCTAACCTATCTTAACTGAAACCCTCTTTGTACACAAAAGAAGAGAAGGTCCTGGGAACAGGTAGCATTACAAATGAAATATCAATAGCTGTTTTTCTCACAGTACTACAAGAACATGCAGACTTACTTAAAGGTTTGACAGTTGTTGATGACTGCAATCATGTACTGAACATAGCACTGAGGATACTGACGATTTTTAAGGTGATCTTCTTTATACAACTGCGCTTCATCTTTGTACCTGTAACAAATACAAGGAATGGCATTAAATAGGCACAAATATGTAATAACTTAAGTACACTCATAGGACCAAATGCTCCATAAGGGCTTGTCAGGTATTCAGAAGTATGTTATAAAGGGCTTGTTGCTCGTGTGATGTTTAGTCTCTCTGTTCTGGGCAAAATCCAGCCAAGGAGGTATCTTCTGTCTTTCTTGTAAGGAAGAGATATAAATTTGAGATATAAAAGAAAGCAGAACTGACTCAAAAAATTAGAGCCATTTACAGAGAGGAACTGAAAGCGCCATTCATCATTCACTTCTGCAGTGAAACTAGGGAAGGGAAGAAACAAAGAATAAAAGCTTGGTTGGTGTGAAAGTGATAGGAGAAATACAAAGCAATAAAGAAACATCCAAAGGAAAAAGAAGTATTGGAATTGTAGGAACAAAGCAAGACTGAGGCAGGATAAAGTAGCTGTATTTTAAACATTATATTACCTGGTTAGAAATGAATTCATTTGCTGAAGACATAGAAGGAGTACCTTTGTTTTCAAATCTTCATTTATCTGAGCAGCCACCTGAAGATTCTGCTCAAACATCTAAGATGAAAATAGATAAGTTGTAAAGAGATGCTCATTAGAACCAGCTCCACATATGCTTTTTGTTGTTTTTTTGGGGGGTGGAGGGGGAGGTTGTTGTTTGGGGTTTTTTGGGGGGTTTTTTGTTATTTTGGTTTGGGTTTTGTGTTTTGTTTTTTTTTTTACAAGCCAAACAACTCCTGCTGACAAAACCAAAAGCCACTATTTCCGTAAGAATAGTTAACATCTTACTGACAACCATTAATGCATACAAGTTTTCTGCTGATACTGAAAACAGATGAATTCTTTCTTTATTGAACAGTACTTAGTATCTTTAATTCAGTAGTGATTTGGCTTTACAGTGTATCAGAGTTTTTGGGTCAGCTCCTGCACTTAGTAATGAACAGCCTTGTAACTCAAATTGTTTTGCTTCTCCCATATATGAAAGTAGTCAGCTCACACTAGTGAAGTAAGGCGGCCCCTAACCTTTGAGAAACACAAGCAGGCACAAGGTGTAGGTAATCTATGAGCAACTGTGTTTGAGAGGAAAGGAACTGGAAAGGAAGGGTGCAAAACCAGGTGGAAACAGAAGGTGCTTTTATGCTGAGATGATTTGGAAAGTTTCACTGCTACATGAATTTCAACAGTGCAGTCTTTGGCAGTGTAACACTCAAACCAATCAGCCACCAGTTTCTTTGACATCACACACTTGCTGAAACCCATTAAATGAAGTCAACCTTGGCACTAATACAAATGTGAAAGAATGTAGCAAAAATCCTGGTATAAGCCAGGAAAATAATTAAAAAGGAAACAAATGCAGGAAGAAGAGATAATGTATCTTTCATTAAAGTTACGTAGCACAATATTTGTAAAGAAAAATTAGAAAATTATCATAGTAAGCTGACATTTTTCTCCTTGATAAAGATCACTTTCAGAACTTTCCACTACTGACAATAGGGTGGTGCAGGTTTGGGTATGTCTGTGACCTTTTTTTTTTTAAAGATCTTAGAAATAGTCTTTTCTGTTTTAAGGCTATTTAGTAATTTGGACAGGCATTATGTTAACTGAAGTAGCATTTAAAACAGCAACTGTTTTGACTTTCAATGGAACTTCTAGTATTAAGGTGTTTGTATAATGAATAATACATAGGAATAAATACATGCCTAAACACCTCAGCACCATATTAACAAATAGCCTAACACAGCACTTCATTAACAAACACTGTTCTAATAACTTACAAACATCTCATCTTGTAGGCTTAAACTACAAATTTACATCAAGAGATCTAAATAAAAGCAGTTAACTAAGGACAAATACCAGCTAAACAGGCTGAGAAAAGTATGTTACTAATCTACACATAAAAAGAACGCAGATTTTAAGTGTTAAAGTAAAAAAGGCAAATAACCTCAAAAGAAACAACCCCTCCAACTAACAACTCTACAGGAAAAAGAAACTTATTACACTTCAAAAGACTAGAAACAGCATTCCAAAATGTTTGGTTTCCCCCTCACATCCCTACACTCCCCCAAATCCATGCACTGCTCCTGTAGATTTTCTAGAATAAGCAAATTCCCTTATACCTGAAAAACAATAGCTGGGAGTGTAGTCTGATAGTACCCATCTTGATCTGCTTCTGGCTCAGTTTCTTTTATCCAGTCTTTTTTATCCGTCTCCAGTGCTTTTCGTAACCAGCCAATGATGTTAGACTTCATTAAATAAAGCAACCAAGAGAAAGAAAAGATAACAGAACACCCTGCTACAACATCTGGAATAACAGTGATTTCCATAATGAGAGCAGCACAGTAACAGATAATGTTGACCATTCTTATAATTCATACAGGATATAGGTACCACAGACAAATCAAAACTTGTGCTGATGAAGACAAAGTTTAGTACTGATAGACCAGAGATGTAGTTTGAAGCTTATGCACATTTTTGAAGGGGAATGCTCCTAACACAAAGGGCAAGTCAGTTTGTCAGAATAAACATGTTTACTGACTTTGGAAGTATTCATTAAGGCTCAGGCTTTAGGTTTCAAACTGAATTTTTCAGCAGCTGAAAAAGTTAGGGTAAAGCTTAACACAATAAAAACAGCACATTTCTGCTTGTACTTCCTTTTACACCTACGTTTTAGGAAACTGATGCTTGTTACTGCTGGGGACAAAAAACCAGGACTAGATTGAATGGGTTGTGTTTCTTGGAACTTGAGTGCTGCAGACCATAGTGATGAATACAATAGTTGGCTCTCCTCCCATCCGACAAGCTCATTATACAGCAAATGCACATTAAGAACAACTGTTTTTATAACAAGATCAAGCCAGTTTTCTGTATGACACAACACAGGTCTTTTCACAAGAGCAGATAGTAAAGACCAGCATGTTTGCTAAATATCTAACTAGATTCTTTGATTTCTGTCTTGGTTGGGTTGATGTTTTCTGCCTTTATTCTACTTTGTTCATATTTGCTTAAAACTCCTAGTAATATAAATATTCTTACGTCTTTCCAATACATAGCAGGCATGTACAATAAGTGCAAAAAGGTCCATATAGTACTATCTTCAATTATGTATATCTTTTTTCCTCATAAGCACGGGAACTGCTCTGATGAGACATGTTTGCAAAGAAGAATTAATCTTTTATAAGCCAGCAGCCCAAGGGCCCTTTTTCACCTCAAGATCAGCATTTACAAGAACTTTTTGAAGCTGAGGTGATTAGAAAAAAAATTATCTGCTAGAAATCTGTTAAAATCTATTAGCATTTTATTTCTCATGAAAATGAGACATTTTTATTTATGTTAAGATCAGTATTTAAGTTGATAGTCACAATTACAAAATACTCTCACTTAAACAGAGCTAGTTATATATTGTTTATAAACACTTTTAAATAACATCAAAATGAAGCAGAAGTGAAACAAATAGGTAGTTTTAGTATTTTCTGCCTTAAAAAGAAGATACAGCCAAAAATCAAAACCAGCAAGGAGAAGACCACTCTGTTTAACAGAGTAACAGCTTTGTTTTATATTCTATAAATAAAATAAAGCAGTATTCTATACGTAATACTTTTCAGTAAATATGGAAAAAACACTCCTGAAAAACCAATACAGGTATATTTTTTCAACCTGAGCAAGGACAAAATAAATTCAAAAGCATTTTCTGAGTCAAGCCAAAGGTAGCTTGAGAAAACAAACCAATGATTTTTTTTCCTAAATGCCCGTGCAGAAAAATAAACTTGTATGAAAGTCCTAGTAAAGCTAATGTGAAGTGGAGCCTCTACTGGCAACAAGAAGATTGGTTCATATTATTATTATGAGTATGAAGTCCAAGTAGCTGCTGTTGCTAGACATATTTTAGTAGCTGATACAGCCAAAGCAGCATAAAAATTTCCCTCCTCTGCTTGGCAGAGCTCCTAAACTTAGGAGGAATGGGAATTCATTGAACAATATAAAAACAGCAAGTTAAAAACGACAACTATCCAAACATCTCGTCGGAGGCAATCAGTGGATCTTTAAAATAAAATACATTAAAAAACCTGACAATCACATAATGATTGCTTTGCCAGGTAGTTGACCAATTTCCAGCGACTCTTAGGATAAACAAGAAGCAGTGCCTTTTTATTTCAGATGCACTTCAAAGGACATCCACAAAAGGAAATTATGCTCATGCAGACGACAGGCATGAGAGGAAAAAGGCTGTTAAAAAAAAAAAAAATCAAACTGGCAAACATTAACCTCCTGATTACCTTGAAAAGATCACATCTGCAACAAATGTTGATGCGGTTACTATAGTGACCAAGCTGCATTCAGTGTCTTTTAGTAATGGTTTGTAAAGCATAACTACTCCTTGAAATGTCATGGTTTATATCTATAAAATCATCTGATTATAACTTTATAAAGAAACTTACACATAGAATTTATAAAAGTAATGGCGTCGGATTCACATATGTCACATTGGTTTTCTCAGAGGGAGGAACAGCACCAAGGTACTAATGCAGCTATAAACTCATCTGAAGGTGTCTTTGCACTGTTATTACTCACAGTAAGTGTTGACATATACTTGCTGAGAAGCTGGTCTACCACACTTTGTGAAATCAGAGGATCCAGAGAATTTACATCCACTTCGGGAGACAGTTCTGAATTTCCCATCATCTCAGCGCTGCATTTTTTTAAACAAAACAAAACAAAACGAGGCATTGCAGATTACTACAGAAAAATGAGATAAAGTTAAGACTACGCAGCTTTTTCCGTGTCCATTGTAAAGGGCAATTTTGCAATACCTACACGTGTCAAAAAGTTCTTAACACTAACTGCAACAATAAAAACATTTACAAGGAATGCAAATAAAACTATATGAAAGTGCAGAATGTAAAAGCTATAGCCCAGCATACAATAAAAAAATGTTAAGACATTTAAATGTTCAACCCCTCCAAACATTCCTCTTGTCTATGTACAAGAATTAGTGATCACTTAAAACTGAATAAAAGCCAACTGGTTCAACTTGTGGGCCTCTTAATAGGGGACATTTTTATGTCTTTTAATTCCAGAGGTGATGACAGACAATTTACGTTTTGAATTTTAGAATGGGAAAGATCAGTGACAGCTTTTTCATTGTCCTCACTTCCTCAAAAGAGCTTCTGTTTTGCTATTTGCATCACATCTATATAAGAATTAAAATATACTAAAAGAAAATCTAGCTATGCTTCCTGTCTTAGAAGAGAATACAGCTAACACAAGACGAGGAGTCATCTTTCATGACAATTCAAAAGTGCACTTCATGTGTAGTGTATTACAGCACTTGCTTGCACAGGAAAATTCTTGATTTTATAGGATTTGAAAGAAACTAGAGCAATCCTCAAAAATATTTTGAAAAGGATTGATATTTGGCATCTTCATATAAGATTATATAATGAGTGGCTTGTATAATCAAAAAAATTTCCAAAGCTATGCCAAAGCACCATGTAGCAAGATCTCTTAATACTTCATGCTAAAAAAAAATAAATCAATAGTTCAAAACCACACTCTTTAGAGAGTGCTTTATTAACAGTTGATGGAAATACATTTAATCATAATAACATGAATTGTTTCACATTCAATTTATAGTGTGCTTTTCAGAAGGAAACTACAAATTCTGTATTTGCAGTATATATATTTGCAGTAGCTACTATAAAAAACCCAGCAGCTTAAAAATAAATTCCTAAACAAGTATCCAGTGTGTATAGTTCTGCAAGTTGAAGTTGTTCTCTGGGTACATGCAGTAAGTCAACACAGTGGTGCTTCTGTGTCATGAAAAAAAACAAAAATCTCGAAGCACTGAAAAAGCTAACTACTTAAATACCAAAATTCTTGTCTTGGAAACCATAGAAGTTACTGTGACTGAACACTCTACACTTGTAGCATCTTCCTGAGCCTGTAGGAAAAGAGGTTGAAGTTATTTTAAGTGGCTCAATCTATTCAGAAAACTGAATTCCATTCTGTTGCTGTTTACTGAAATAACACATGCAATAGCAGGACCTGCTCTAGGCTGACTTTGAGGAAATGTGAGCAGCTGTTTATGGCACAGTGCCCTGCTAGAAAATACTGCTAGCCTCACTATACATCATTATACTTGTTCTCAAGGCCCCACAGACATTAACCTTTTCTCAAAGCAAATCAACTTAAACCCCAAAACAAGGACCAAAAGCTTCTACTTCTGGCCTACATGACACAAATTCTTCCTATACACAATTTCTTTCTGATTGCCACAACCCAAGTGTCTGGGGGAAAAGAAGTGACAGAGAACCCTCTTCCAAGTGTCAGGAGGCTTCTAACTGCTGGGAAGACTTATTTACCCTTCAACAAAAAGTTTAGAATCAAGTTGAAATTTCAAACAGAATTGTATTATCTGGAAAGCAGCATTTTAGAAAACTTTTACTGTGCCACTTATGCCTGACTTGCCACCAATCCTGCTGTCTTGTAAGAAGAGGTATTTGCTTCAGAGACAGCATCCAGCTAGATACATCCTAGCATTCCTTCTGTTCCTTGAGTGAAGGTTTTGGCACCATCTGTACCAGTGCTGGGGAACTCTCAGTGGTTTTGTCACCACCTGATCAGTATCTGATAAAATGATGCTATGAATATGGGATCAGGATCTTACAAGACTTACATTTTCCCTAAAGATTAGCGTCCTGGTTCCAACCCAGCACAGTTTTAATAACAGTGTATTTCCAAAACTCTCACTGACTTTAGTATGAAAGCAAAATCCATCTAGGACACTAAAACTACATCCCATTTAAATACTAAAGGCTATTATTCCACATGTAGCATCACTTTATTTCTCAGCTATGAGGTGACCATGTTTCTAAAAACAGCTTCCAAGGCATGCTCTGATTAAAAAAACCCCCATGATTCTTTAATTAAGTCCATCTTGCAAATACTGTAAACAGAAGTTATGCATTACTTTCTTATCAATTCATTACATGGAAAAAACCCCCAATGCTTCTCTCAGTTGGTCAGTGTTCTCTGAGCTGGTTTTGAAGTGCAGCTGTAATATGCAAATACAATACAAATATGTATTTTCCCTCTAATATTCACTTACATTTAATAAAAGTAGAGAAAAAAAGTAGGACAAAACTATCTTCACCATACAATGTTCCATAGACGTGAACAAGAAATGGAACAGAAACCTAGAGCCTGTATTTCATACAGGGGAAAAGAGGGCAAAATATCACAGAAACACAGCTCTCACAATGTCATATAGTCTATCCTCCTTCCTAGTTTATTATACACATATCCCTAAAGACTTGTTTATTGTACTGTTAAGAGATGTCCAGCAACGGAGATTTGGTAAGCTCTGCAAGTGTCCCTGTTGAGAACTTTACTTTCCCACTCACAAACCTGAGCTGATTTCTTCTTCCACTGTGCACTACAAAGATACACAACAGTTAATGACCACAGAATCACAGAATGGTTTAGGCTGAACCTTTAAGATCATTTAGAGTTCCAAACTCCCTGCCATAGGAAGGGATGCTAAACCCCTAGACCAGACTGCTCAGGGCCCCATCCAACCTGGCCTTGAATGCTTCCAGTGATGGGGCATCCACAGCTTCTCTGGGCAACCTGTTCCAGTCATTAACACCCTCTTCATAACAGTTTATTATAATTTGCAAGAATGCAATTCCTGTACTGCCTTGTCAAGCTTTTTTTCAGAGAAGAGAGAAAGTCAAAGCCTTATTTTTTTTCCTCCAACATACTGCCTCTAATTTCCATCCCACTTATTACATGCATATACAGGGGAGAAGTGCATTCTCAGATACCCTGTACTGTGTCCACTCTTCACTGTTTCACTTTCTTCAAAAGACTCAGCCATCAGGTGCTACAAGCCATGTAACTTGCTTTAGCAGGAGTGACCCTTTTGGATTTATTTGCTCTGTAAGTAGATGTTATGCTGGCTTTGCTCCCTCCCTCTGCCCTTCCAATGATGGAACACACAGACAGAGAGCTTTAGTTCTGAGGTGTCTAACTTAGTAATAATATATTGTACTTTCTGGGGGAAGGGTAGAAAGGCAATTTTAAGATCACGATTTGCCTTACTGCAACATAAGCCCCAGGACATAAATGAAGAACTTGGGAGCAGGATTTCTACCAAGGTCATGCCATTACAGGTAGAAGGACTGACATACTTCTGATTTTCATTCACTGTGGAGTTATTCTCTGACCTTCAAAAGAAAAAAAGGCCAATTAACTTGGCTCCTTATTAGTGGCTGCACCTCTCATATACCCTGCACGGGTATCTAAGTACACATTAGGAGGTGGTCCTCACTGTTCCTTTCAGGGAAGAAAAAGCAGTGTAGACTAAAGACCAGAGTTCGGAATATAATAAATCTTAAAGCTGGTTATAAAAATTCTGCAGAACAGTATTATCTCCTACCTATTTGCTTTATGGTATTATACTCTAAACCCATCAAGGATTCAACTTGTTTCGTTACTGAGACTGAACAATTGAAGATGGTAAAAGTACACACAGCACAGTATCTGGGTCAATGCCAGCTATTCAGAACAGGATTAGAGTCACATAGAAAGGCTAGCAGTACTTTTTCCCAAACAAATCAGTTGCTCTAGTAACTACACACCAGCAAAAAATAAACAGCTGCCATCTGAGCTGTTTCTGCTTGGAGGATGAAAGAAAAAACACCACCCCCACCCCCCCCAAAAAACAAACAAACAAACAAAAAAACACCACAAAACAAAACAAAAAACCAAAACACAAAAAAACCCACAAAAAAACCCACACAAACCAAAAAAAAAGGAAAAAATTCCCCATAGTGCTTAAGTCATCCCAAAAGATCACACAACTCGAAATGTGTCTAAGACTATTAGAGGAAACAACCTGTTAGCAGAAATTCTTGTAAATGAACAAATCACCTCAGAGTTTTGAGAGAAAACCTGAAGAAAGTTACTACATTTTTTCCATTTAACAGTAATGAAGCAACTGAAACACTCCCAACCTCTGTTAAACAGAACTATAGAAAGTTAATAAACATACAGATGTCCGGGGCTGTGGCCACAACAAATGTTTTGGTTCACACGAGTTCTCAGCCTCTTCTGCTCTTCCCAATACTTCACCAAACTGGTACACAAATACAAGGGGACTGTACCTTCAAGAAGGTCTTTAACTGCATTAAAACTTTAAGCAACTAAAAATTACATATTGGAAAATGCAAACAAGTTTTAAGGAGCAATTTCCATGAAGCAAAATGTGTAACAAATAGTAAAGAACTTGTTGATTTGCTATTATCCCTCTTTTGCTTTATCTTCTTGTATGTTAACAGACATGCAAATATTAACATACCGACTATATTTTACATAATTACTCTCAGCTACTGCTAACAGAAAAGATAAGGGAGCCTTACCTATTGTACGTATTTAAAACCCAAGTTAGAAGGCTAACAATCTCATTGGCTTCCAGGTCCTCTGCAGCAAGTTCTTGCATTCGGGTGGCCAAAGCTTGATGGTACATGTTTAACAATCTGTTGAAAATGTCATAATGTGGAGGAAAACATTGATCCAGCAGGGTCTTAGCCACGAGCAGGTCATCAAGGACGTATTTACGTATGATTTCTAGATGCCGCACAAGCCACATTTTGTCAGATTCTCTAGTATCTGCCTGAGTGCCTTCAATTCGTGTGCTCACAGTTCTTTCCAAAATGTTGAACATTTTTTCTTTCCACTTCTTTGGTCTGCCAGGAGGGATGAACCCAGTCTGTTTTTTCCGGTCTAACATGCGCCTGTCAATTTTCTCCTCCCTCTCAATTATCCTCACAACAGAAACAAGCAAGGTTGGATCCCTACGGACTGTGACAAGAGACCTTTGAACAACCATCCAAAGCTGCTTTGCCAATTCCTCAGACAGTTTCTGCATATCCCCGAAGTATGTATGGATGAGGTTCATGTCGTGTGTGTTTTTGCTGTCCATGCGGTACTGCTCATACATCAGGTTATCACGGGAGCACTCCAAATCCATCAGCTTTCGGTGAGCTTGCAGAAGTTCCCCTCGCTCAATGAGATCATGGGTCTCCCTGACTATCTCTGGAACTGAAAGAAAGGCAAAGAACAAGAAAAATCACAAAGGGTACAACACCACACAATCAAAATACAAAGAACAAGTACAAGATAATAAATGCACTAGGCAAAGCTGGAGAACAGCTGTAGGAATTATTTTAAAATAATTTAAAGGAAATTATTTTTACATATTCAAAAAATTTAGTAAATTATATACTTTATGTATTATTTTATATATAAATGTAACTTTATACGTTATTAACTACTGTGCTCCATTTTGATCAGTAGCTAAACAAAGATCATAGTACCAACCGAACAAAACTTCCTCTCTCCCTCCTGCCCCTAAAAATGAATCCAGGAAAGTCTACTATGAAACAAGTTGGAATACTAGCCTTCTTATACCTTACACAAAAAGCTTTTAACTTACCTGACTAAAAGTCACTTTTTCTGCTGAACCTGAGGCTGCATAAACACAACAAATGCCAAATTTTACTCCTTCTTGAAAGAACAGTTTTTGCCTGCTTAAGGCATGAAAGAAAAACAGGATAATTACCTATGCTGCTAAACTATTTTGATGATTTTTTTTCTTTATTATTTTTCAGTATTTGAGGAATATTACAGCAGGATCCTGTGCGGAACTGAAAAATCACAGCAGAAAAATTGTCACTGCAAAAAAGGCAGCTAGTGATAAAACTGGTAGCCACCAAAAAAGTTTAACGACTGTAACTGTCTTTTGAATCACGATGAAAATCACTTGGTTTATAAAACATTTGATGATCTCTGTGCAAAACAACTATACTGTTTAGCAATTTCAGGGGGAAATACTTCATACTAAAAACTTCTCAGAATGCCTGAAAAGGCTTATTGTCTCAATTGCATTCATCTGTGCAAAAGGAAACAAAACAATTCAGCATTGGAGCATGCATAGTTTTGTTGTTCTTTAATTGCTGGACATTGCATGTAAACAGTATTCTTCTTTAAGCTGCACACTGTACCCCAGTTTGGTACTGTAGCAGTTTTATACAAGCTTAGTGAGAGTAAACTAATTAACCTGGTATGACTGGGAAACCATTTTTCTTTATAGATACACTTTGTGTGTTAGTACCAGGAAGTAAGATGAGAAGAAAGACTATTTAAATAAAATCAAATTAGTATGATAGGTTTAGCCTCATTTATAGGGATAAAATATTTAAAACTATTTACGAGCAGAAAAGTCTTGGCAAGGAATGCACTGTGATTCAAGACGGACTGTAATGTGCACCAACAAGGCTGCACAGAATGACAGAGGTAATCCCATTTTCTTTATCTTCACAGTATCCATTGTATCACATTAATCATATGTAATTTTGCAAACCCTCACAGTTGTACAGTGGTAAAAAAATTAAGTGTCTTCCATGTGTAATTTCTTTATGCACAAGTTAGTTTCTGTGACCGTGCTCTCCAATTCTGAAGCAAAGACAGTGCAGTTGAAATTGAACTTCAGATAGTTTATACTTAGGCTTACAACAGTAACAGAAACTCCTGAGGCTCCTAATTGCTGTGTGAGAAAGACAGTCGAGGAATCTTTGACTGGAGATCTCGCCATTTCACATTTTTATCTTCGTTTGCAAAAAGTTTTTGTCTCCTAAAACCATTTGGGACTATTTCTACTCATCAGGCTTACTGTAGGTGCCCAACTCAGGTGGGAACAAACCAGAACTTTACAAATATTCTTTCTGTATTTGTTGCTTGCATATTTCAGTCTTTCATACTAAACATGTTATCCCTGCTACTGATGGCTAGCAAGAAACTTATTTGTGAGTTGTGTGATGATGAGATAGGCCAGACTACAAGTTGCTTCAGCACAATTTAGTTTTCATTTATATTAAATGGTTACCAGCTACTTCCCTGAATGTGATGTGTAGGCAATTCTTCCTTAATTCTTCATTCCCAGTGAGGTTGAAAGTTCTTGACATTACTCAAGAACCTTATAGCTGTTAGCACCATTTAAAAGAGCTTTCAGTATGTGATGGATCATGTAAAGAATATTAAATTACCTGAAAATATGTTCTTGAGATTCTCTACAGCAGCTGCCAGTTGGCTGTGTTGCACTACAGCATCCTTAACATCCTTGAGGTTTTCTATAGTGTTGATGCTCTGTCTCCAGTCCTTATTGACATCTACCAAAGACTGCTGAATGTCCTTCACATCATTCAGTGCGTTGTGCAGTTGGCTTAAGCCTGTTCGTACTCCATCTAACTGTGACTGTATTGCTGCCTTAAATACACACAAAAAGAAAGAACTCTTATTAATCATTATAAGTTCTGTATTTTCAACATTTCTCAAGAATTAATTCCATTTAAGTACCTGTAATTTTCAGAGGAAAAATATGAAATGGGAATATTGTAATTTACTAGAAATGTGCAATTTTGTGTGTATGCACATATTCTTTTTTTCAAGTTTTGAAGCTGTATGTAGTTTTAGAGGACCTAGATACAATTGGTTCGCCCACGAAGACAACACAGGAGCTTAGGCAGATAGATCATCAACTTTATAAACCTGTATTAAACCAGGATCATGGGAGGGCAGAATGAGATTTTTTTGCACTTCCTTCATAAATCAATTTCAAAGGGGCATGTCAAAAGAAAGCTGATATAGATTTTTCAAGAGAATACTTGGTATGTATAGATTTTCAAAGCATTTTTACTAAAGAAATTACAAATTTCTGCAACTGGAAATATTCTTGAAAAATAATTTAATTCTGAAATGTTCTAAAAACCCCCAACAAACCCAGACCAAAACACGCTCCAGCCTGTCATGCCTGGAGGCAAAANTCAAAACAAACAAACAACAAAATCTCAAACTGAATTAAATTTTAAGTCTGTGAAACATCAACAACCAGACCAACAATCTAACTACTAGATTATTTTGGCATAAATACAGGTTATTGATATAGATCTCTTGTGACAGGTGACACTTGAAATAATGACTCTACAAAAAGGCTGTTAGGCCTGAATATCATCTGACAGTCCAAACACCTTACAGAAAATGCATTATAGTCATATCTCAGTGAAAGAAATCAGATCACATCCACAGCACGTTTTTTATGCAAGTATTTTTAAAAAAAGATGTAATGAAGATGAAATCAGGTGAGTGGAAAATACATCTAGAAATAACAAACTTCAAAAGACAAGCCAAAGACAAGCAGTCAATGAAAATTCCATTGCATATTTCAAGGGCTTGAAGAAACCGGTAAAGAAATGAGGCACTACTAGTTTTGCTAAGCTCAAAACACTTTTTTTTTTTTTTTGCAAGACTTTTAAGGACCAAAAACTTGGACAGTCATGGAACTTTTCGCCTGATACTGGAAGCCAAAAAGGAAATCCTGGTAACTGTGAACAACATTTATTATGTTTTAAATGTACTGGGAAAGTCCCGGAAAAATGCAGTGATTTTTAAACTAGTGTTATTTACGTACTTTCAAATTATGACACACTGATTTTATTGATAAAAATGTATTTTCCTGGCAGACTCAGTACAATTAAGCTGTGGTAAGGCATTTTTATACAGTAACTATCTATAGTACTGCTGTATTAACACATTTTTCCCTTACAAGAACTATGATAATTGGGATACTCAAACAGTCAATATAATACTCATACACAATCTTCTGCAGCTGACCATAAAGTATTTTAAAAATCACATGATCATTAGATGTTCAGCACTTTTGGTTTATATTTCAATTTCTTCTGAGGCAGATGATCTAAGTATTAAATATTCAAATTTTTGCCTATTTAACTTTAGCAGAAGCTTGATTATGTGAAACAGAAACAAATCTGATCTTGGTTTCTGACACAAATGGACAAGGACAATTCTAAAAACAGACATCCATCCATGTTCAGTTTGTCTTCTAATAGTCAGCTGGGGCCAAGGAATGGGGTGAGGCCAGGGAGTGAAGTATCTATGCACTGTGGACTTTGCTTCCTACAATGCATATTCATCTTAAATTGGACTGACCATCACTGTAATAAAGAAATGAAAACCAAGTCATTCCATCCTTGGAACACGGCTCAAAACTTCATTTTTATGTCTTTTCAAGTGACAGTCTTCAACATGAAGCCACAGAAACACGATCCTGGCTGCCTGGTCTCCCTAGAGCCCTGTGGTTCAAATTTTAGACTGCACAGCAGCTAAGAATCAAAGTGGAGAGGATCCATGCACGTTTACACTCAGGAAGACCCACGACCTCGAAACTCTCCTAGGATACATATACAGTATTTCTTCAGAGAAAAGTTTTCCCATTGACTGAGTAAGTGTACAAAGATAGTTGTCAATGTTTACAATTTTACAGGGTCTGGAACAGACTGCAAGCAGCTCTTCACCTATATTTTGGACAGTACCACCCATAAGAACGAGCCTACAGTGTTACTTGTGCTCATCCACACATCATTTCAGAGTTCCACTACCAAAACTAAAAAATACTGCTCACTAACCACCATCAGTCTCATACATGAAACAGATGATTTTGATACATTTGAAAGCAGTTTCTTCCTGTTAGAATTTATGTTACACAAGAAGAAATGCAGTGAAGGATTGAAGAAATTCACATAATTAAATATTTGGGAGAGAATACACAGAGGATACCTAGATTCACCTGAAGAAAATTGTGACAAATATGAAAGCATATCCAGTCAGAAAGAAGCACTAACATATTCACACTGAAAGATTTGCCGTATGTTCTTTCACACAGATGAAGCAGTAATCCAGCCTGAAAAGTCAGCAAATCCTCTGATCCTGATGTCTGTGTCTCTACATCTTCCACACCATAATTATATACAGTTTAAATGCAGAGCAAGAATATTTCTTACATCCTCTCTATGCTTCCATCCATTATAGTAATTCTTATGGGAAAAAAAGCTTTGCTATCCATTGCATCACTAGTCATCATCTGCTTCAGGAATCCATCCTGAGTTGATTAAGGAGTATTGAACTTCTTTTTGGAACAATTGTTTCTGACCACCTACAGATGACTGAAGTAACTTAAGGCAAATAAGAAGGAAACTAGCTATAAAGTGGATTTAAGCATTACACTGACAAAGTTTAGTCATGACCGTCTATGGAAGCAGCCAGGAAAAATGATAAAGTACTCCAGGCAAATCACTGTGCTCATATATTATAAATAGCTCACAGTAACTAAACAGCTGATCCATTATTAATAGACTCCACACTATATGCTTCCTGACTTAAGTCTGAAAAATCCAGTCCGTGTCATCAGAAAAATTTCTTTCTATTCTACGGACAAGAGCATGTAATTTGCTAGCAGATTTCTTCACTGTGAAAGAAAAGTGGCTTTCTTCTACTTCATGCAGAATCCCACAAGGAGCCATTAAATAGTTCTAAGATAAATTACCTTATACTGAAATATACGACTAGATACAGTGTATACCAGCCATTTTGATCTGAGAAAATGTTTCCCAAAGCACTTTTCTAAGACTCTACTCCATGTACTTAATATAGTGGTCTAAAATGACTGTTGGCTAGAGTACCAGTGAAGGATGAAAATAAAGAACTCAGTAAGATATGGACAATAAACACCAGATGACCATACTCATATTTCAGGCTAAGTCTGTGTGTGTGAACGTGCATGCACTCACATGTGCACATGTGAAGGGGGAGGAAAATCAGGGGGCACATTTCCATAAGAGACAAGAATGTGATGTAATTTTGCTATCTTCCCTAAATTTCCATGTAAAAGTCATAGGTGAAACTGACTGATCCTTTTCCAGATGCAATCACCAATTTTTTTGTATTCAGTCACTAAGACAAGGGCTTGTTGGCTGACAGGCTACACAGCACAAGGGTAGCTGTCCACTAGTACTGGACATAAGAACACTTGAAATCCTTGAATAAAACGTCAGTAAGATGTACAGCATTAGTTTGCATTACTTTCAGGATACAAATTTTCTGTTTTGGACACAGCAAAAACTGAAATCCATGGTTTAAAACTATATTGCTGAAAATGTAGAATAAAAAAAACAGGAGGAAAAAAAAAGATAAAGTGCATTCATGCTACACCACAGATACTCAGGTTTACCAGTCTTTGTACCTTGAGTCGAGCTTCCACTGAAGCCTTCTTACGAGCTTCCCTTCTGCGATACTGCTCCACTTTATCTAGCTGATCAGGTCGCTGAAGCATTCCTGCTACTCTCTGAACAGCTGTTGCAACAGCTTCCCTATCCGTTTCCTCCATTGTTGATTAGGGCCTCAAAATGCCTTCATAACGTAACAGCGCTGAAACAAAATAAAACCATGTTAGAAAATACCTTTTTTTTTCAATTGATGGCTATGTGACATTTCAAGTTAACAACTGGAGAATTAACTTTGGCACTAAAAAGTGCAACTTGGCAGAAGCATCATTAGATTGTGTTATAAAGAGAAGTAATTGGAATTTGACAAGAATTGCATTTAAAGTCACTTAACTCTGTTTCATTTGTTTCACTGAAATGTTCTTTGGTTGCTGCTCTTATATTTACCTTGCTTTCTGTAAGTTTGTATTAAAAATCCCCAAAAGCCAAATTACAAAAAAACACCACCACCACCACCAAGAACAGGAGATTTTCATTAAAAAACCCAGATTCTATCTAATCCTAGAGTAGGTTTGCCTATCAAAAGGGGAATGAGACAATCATAAAAGAATCTTGTACATGGTTGAAGCAACAATTCTAACTCCTCCTGAATTAGAATCCGGTGAAGCTGAGAGAACCACAGTCCCTCTGCAGTAACTGCTACCAAAACTGCAGAGAAACAGCTGTGGAAGCTCTAAACCTGGATACTTAACTATAAGTTTCCATTTCAACTTCTGATTGATAATTTTTCTATTTCCTACTCTTGTTTTCAGTTCTTCCCACAGTATCAGTACAGTCCATCAGAGATGAAGGTATGCAGCGAAAAATTAATCAAGTATTTCACCTAATTCTAATTTCTAGCGTAGTCAAGACACACATGCAAACTAGTATGCAGAAGAGGTAAATTCTGCTGGCTATCAAGCCAGACCTTTCTTCAAACTTCACTAGCTACTAACAGAAAGCGGGAAGGACCCCAGTCAGCAAGGATGCAATAACATGATCTTCACAGAACTTCAAGGAACAAATCTGGAGCTCCTCATTGCTTCCAAATTATTTCCATCATGTTATGTCTTCAGTCTTGTAATCAAAACAAACATTTTAGATTCTGCTGCCACAGCTAGAGGTTATAGTCTCTCATATCCATGTTATTCCCTGAAAGTTGATACCTATTTTCAAAGTAGACTGCATTCATACATTCAGCACATCACAACCTCAAGAGAATAATGATATGATGAAGAACTGTACCAAGGGCACAGCACTGAAAGAGCAAAAGCAAGAAAACTCATGGGGCAAGAGAAAGCTTGATAAATGAAGGAAAGTGGAGACACTCCTCACCCAAAAAAAGCCTAAAGAACAACTGAAGAAGAAAGAAAATTGCTCACCACATCACACAGGCAAACTAATGCTCCAGTCAGTCTCTGAACAATAGCCACTCTGGAAGCAAAAAGCCTGTATTTTATTGCTAAGTAAGGTATACATTTGGGAATTTCCCTGCAGCCAGTTTGGGTCAGCTGTCCCAGCTGAACTCTCAACCTCTTACCTATCCCCAGCCCACTCAAGTGGACTGGAAGGCAAAGTAGGAAAAAAAGAAAGCCTTCACATCGTGTAAGCACCTTCAGCTACAGCCAAAACACGGCAGTGTGAGCAGCACTGTTTTAGCCACAAATCCAAAAACATAGCACTACACAGGCTGTTATAAAGAAAGTTAACTCCATCTCAGGCAGACTTCTTAGAGCATTAGTAGAGTGAGTCATTTTAGAATTTATCAGGGTTAAAAAGCAGCCCAGGCAAGGTTTGCCCATGAGCCAGTCTGCAAGACCCTAAGTCTATGTCTGAAGTTCCTTCACCTGATATGTCAAGATCTGTACCTCTAGTACCTTCAAAAGTTACATGAATAAGCGTGCACTTATTCCAGAATTAGTTCTATGGTGTGAACTCCTGCCTGCCTTCATCTCACAGCTGTGCAACCAGACTCATCACTTCTCTACCACTGGGATGTTAAGCTCAAACCATGTTTGATTTCCTACTCTTCATCTGAAGGTTCAGGTTCTATTTCTGCCACCTACACTTTGGAATGAATACTCCAGTTTTGCTGGCTTCAATCCATTTCCAAGCTATCCAGGCTCTATCTAAAATAAATGAATTAAAAAAAAAAAAAAAAGGTAATTACCTTCAGATATTAATTTACTACAGAAATGGTATTCTGCAGCAGAGAGCTTTATCCTGAATTACTGCCTTTATTAAAAACTGAATACATTCCACAGGGTTACAACAGCTTTAACCCACACAAGCCACTACCCAGGCACACCAAGCAGACCTTCAGAAGAGAACGAGTAGGCAAGCACACTGTAACCAACCTGCTGAGGCAGACAGGCTCTTGCACAACCACCAACCACTCAAAAGGAAGAGCGAACTTTGGAAAACCACGTCAGCTTTACACAGAGGCTGTGAGTCAAAACTACAAACACTTTTAGAGCATAACACCGGCTGAAGTATGGAACAGGGACAAAATTAAGTCCGCAGCAGCCCTGGAAAGGCTCCAGAGGCAAGTGCACCCGTATCCTCGGGACTCAGGCTCCAGCAGCGAGCCAGCAAGGGGAAAGGCTCACAGGCGAGGTCCCTGCTCCTCCAGAACGGAGCTCCTGGGCTGGAGGCCCGCAGCGACACCGGGGCGGGGGCACGACCCATCGGGGCTCCAAAGCCCGGAGGAAGCCGCCCGAGCACCGCCCGGCTCCTCCCTGGCAGAGGCGGCTCAAATCCAACCATCTCCCCCGACGCAGGTGCCCGTCTCCGCGGGGCAAAGGCCGTGCTCCCTCGCCCCGCGCCTCGGCCCCGAGACGGGCGCGCCCCGAGCACCCCCGTCGGCTCCGACATCCCCAGGGGCTCCTCGGACCGCCCCGGCCAGTTCCGCCCCCATCCCCTCCTCTTCCCTCTACAGCCAGCGACAGCGCGGCAGGGCCGGCGCGGCGGCGCTCCTGGGCCGGAAGCAGCGGCGGGGGCGGCGGGAGGCGCGGGGGCCGCTTACCGGGGCTGGGGCAGCGGCTGCCGCTCCTCGGCACGGCGCTGACAGGCCCCGCTGCGCCGGCGCACGGCCAGCCGCGCAGGCGCACCGCGCCGCCCGCAGCACCGCCTCCTGGGGGCGGGGGCTGCTCGGGGAGGGGGTTTGTGGGGTTTATTTCCAGTTTGGGGGTAAGAGGGCACCGTGGGTGCTTTTGGGGCTTGGAGTAGAGGTACTGAGGTCCGTTAAAAAGAAATAAATACATAAACTGCACGAACCCTGTGCGGTGCGGGTTGGCATGGTCGCCTACTGCAGTGGGTATCATCTGGAAGCGCGCCGAGTCATTTCTTCCCGGTCTAGGCTGTTAGACATTGGAATGGGCTGCCCAGGGCGGTGTGGAGTCACCGTCCCTGCAGGTGTCTGAGGGAAGGTGGGACGTGGCACTCGGGCCACGGTGTAGCTGACACGGTGGTGTTCGGTGACAGGTTGGGATCGATAGTCTCGGGGGTCTCTCCCAACCACATGGATTCTGTGATTCCGTGAGGGTGCCACAGGCGGATAAGCTGCAGATCATGCCGTCCCTTCAGATCCACGTGAAAGTGCCTCTGCCCTTCGAAGGAGAAGGGGCAGCCCTCCCTCAGACCGCGATGTCCCCTCAGGCGTTGGGCAGACCCCCGGTCGTGCCGTGCCGGGCAGGGCTGTGACAAGGAGACTGCTGTGGCTGTCAGGGAGCAGCTCGCCATGGCCTCCCCTGGCTCAGCACCTCAGAAACACTGGGGCTCAGGGAAGCTCTGCGTGCTTAGGATTTAATTTATATGTAAGAGAAAACTACGGTGCTTTTAAAAAGACGAGTCGTTACGAAATCAGCACTGGCTTGTTGGGTCCAGTGGGAAGCGTGGACGACAGGAGGTGTCTCCCGGGGGCCGGGTTAGCTGGGTTTGTGTCGGGGTTGCCATAGCCGCTGCAGCAGCTCCAAGTGCCCGGGCACACCGCAGGCTCCAAAACCTGCCCGGGACTGAGCTGGAGCCTCCCTCGACACTCGGAGCCAGGCACTTCACAGCGGGACCTGCATCTGCCCTGTAAGAAGGATCTTAACCTTCCCCCAAGACGTGAGTTCCCACTTGCAGCAGTGTGACTGCAGAGAAATTATAGTTACGCAATTAGAAATAAAGTTTTGGTATCAGACAACCGTAGAGGAGCTTTTATAATTTTGAAAACTACTCTTCTCTTTTTAAACCAGCGACCGAAAGTAGATAATTATTATATCCTTTCCTTGCTAGTCTATCCTTCTGATGCTGTAATGGGGATAAAAATACTGAAGGTGCGGTTATATACAATGTTACATTGTCCTGTCATTTTCTGATTTATGTTGATTTTTGTGTGGTGGTGCAGATGGAGGAGACTGTTGGAGGTGAGACCGAGTTAGGGGAAAGAGTCAAGCCTCCTTCCTCTCTTGGTCACTCTGCACTGCAAGAATCAGAACAACTGAGAGGAATGCAACTTTCTTCCAAACCTCAAATTGATCTCCGTCCACCTCTTGTTGCTATAAAAAAAGGTAAGAGACAAAATAATAAGTATTTCCTATTGGCTTTGTATGGAAAAGAAATCCAGGAAGAAAATGGGAAACCAATTATTAAGTAGAGTGTTGAAATTTATATATACTGAGTGGGTACCTGCTCTTCTGAATGTGCCAGTGTAGGGACTGCAATGTGCACTTTTCAGCTTTATAAATAAATATGTACATAAAAATAAACAAATGCATATATGGTTTTATATACATGTATGTATTTACAGGGTCATGTTTTATGTATGTGTATTTACAGGGCCATCCACAATGCAACTCTGATCCCTTAGGAGATTTCCTAGTGTTGAATCATAGTAACATGATTAGAACCATTTTCATGGAATTAAAACAAGTAGTGCTCTATAGTATGGTGTACTCCACAGTATGGCATATAATATGGTATCTGCTTTATATTATCAGGCAAAATAGATTGAATAGTTAGTTCAAAGATTATTGAACATGGCCTCACAATGATATCAGCCAGCTTCCTCTGTGCCTATGTGTGCATCCCTTATGTATGTCTGTCCACTTTGCTTAAGTATTCCCTGACCTTGTGGAAGATGGTCATGTTAGAAAGTACTGAATACATAAGTATTTGTGGTATCTGGGAGAGGTGCTTAGGGCCTGGAGGAAAGCTGGTGTCACTTCTGCCTTCAACGAGGGCAAAAAGGGGGACCCAGAGAAGTACAGGCTAGTCAACCTCACCTTAGTACCTGGAAAGGTGGTGGAGCAGCTAATGCTGGATACCATTTCCAGCCACATGAAGAACAAGAAGATGACTGGGAGTGGTCAGCATGGATTCACTGAGTGAAGAAATGTGTGACGCCCCTAATTTCCTTTCACAATAAAATGATTGGTTTAGTAGATAAGGGGAGTACAATAGCTCTGGTCTGCCTTTTCTTCAGTAAGGCTTTTGACATTCTCCAGTAGAGAATTTTTTATTGTGTCCCTTGAGGTTGATTGAACACACATTTGTGCTGAAATATATATAAAAATTAATCAGCAATACATTGGACAGTCCTAACACAATAGCCGATTCTGTAAGAAGTCTGCAAAATGCTTCACGAAGCAATTCTTTACATACAATTGCATTTGTGTGGAGCACCTCAGCCCAGCCTTGGGTCCATTCCCCACCACCAGCTCTGCTGCCCAAAGGTAACCTCTGAGCCTGGCATTCCAGGATGGCCACAAGACAATGCTATGGCTTTCTCTAATCTCATCACCAAGGGAAACTAAACTCCCTTACAGGGAGTTGTTCTGCCTCTGGCATTCCTGCTTCCAGCCAGCTTCAGTTGTGCCTTTTTGTTCTCTGTGCCAGATCATTCCCGGGTTACAAATTACTGCGGCTGAGAGGCTGAAATTTAAATTTATGTAGCAGCTTGTCTTAGAGTAAACAAAAACAATTTAGAATTCCTTTCTCAAATTGACCACGCCTCTTTTAGTTGTAAAACAAAATTTTAATTTGGAAAGTGTGAAGAAGGAAAGATAACAGTTCTTAACTACTAAATATATTTCTATATATATCCAAAACACCAGAACAGAACAAATAACTCTGTAACCAAAACCTCTAAAGAAATGAGTCTCTGAAGGGATGGAGTGAAATGTCTCCCGTAGGCAGCGTGTCCTCCTTTGTTCTCCATCCGGAAGGCGCTGGCCAGGCGGGTGAGCAGAGCAGAGGCCAGGAGCTCCCACGTTGGTGCCATCGGTGCCTCAGGGAAAAACTGTAGTAACTCCAAAGCGATGAAGATTGTCTGTCCCTCTGGAGCACAAGGCACACCGGGCTAGGAGCAGGAGGTAGGGAAGAAGCCAAAACCGCAAGAGTTCCCTCCGAGCTGATTCCTCCTCCAAGGAAGTGAAGAAAAAAACCCTCTCTAAACCGAAAGAAAAAAGAAACTCTCCCCCTCCCACCTCCCGCCCCTCCCAGCCATCAGGTTGGAATTTTGGTGATTTGCTGAGTCTCTTTGTTTCCATAGCTGAGGCGGGGAGGGTGTCAGCTCCCAAACTGCTGGTAGGGAAAAAAAAATATTCTGGCAAATTCTAGAACTATAACCCAGCTATAGAAGCTGTTGAAATGTGGGCTGGCTGAGCAGAAAGTGAGATGGATTGAAAACTAATGGAACAGACAAGCTCAGAGGGTGATGATCAACAGCACAAAGTCCAACTGGAACCCAGAAGGTAGTAGTGTACTCCAGGGGTCGGTACTGGGTACAGTCCTGTTCTGCATCTTCATTAATGATCTGGATGATGGGGTGGAGGGTAACCTCAGCAAGACTGCTTATGACTCACAAATGGGAGGGATTGCCAATACACCAGAGGGTTGTGCTGTCCTCCAGAGGGACCTTGAAAGGCTGAAAAAATAGGCTGATGGAAACCTCAGGTGGTTCAATAAGAGGAAGTGAAAATTCCTGCACCTCAAGGTGCAACAGTAAAAGTTAAGGGCTGAAGAGCTAGAAAAGAGCTTGACAGGAAGGAACCTGAGGGTGCTTGTGGGCACCCAAGTTGAACATGAGCTGGCAATGGGCCCTTGTGGCAAAGAAGGCTGATGATGGCATGGACTGGATGAGGAGTATTGCCAGCAGGTTAAGGTGGGTGGCCCATCCTCTCCACTCAACACTGGTGAGGCCTCGCCTGGAGGATGGTGTCCAGTTTTAGGCTCTCCTGTACAAGAGAGACATGGATATACCAGAGAGAGCCCAGTGATGATGATGGAGGCACTGGAGCACCTCTCCTACGAGAAAAGTACTTTTCTATGCATATGAATACCTAAAGGGAGGGTCTAAAGAACAGAATCAAGCTCTCTGCAGTGGTGTGCAGTAATCCCATCAAAGGCAATGGCACAAAATGAAACAGAGGAGGTTCTCTCAGAGCATCGGGAAATACGTATTCATTGTGAGAGTGCCTGAGCACTGGCACAGGTTGGCCAGGGAGGTTATAGGGTCTCCATCCTTGGAGATGTTCAAAAGTCATATGGAAATGGTCCTGGGCAACTGGCTGTAACCAACCCTGCTTGACAGGGGAGGCTGGGCCACATAATTTCCAGGGATCCCTTCCAAACTCAATCATTCTATGATTCTGTGAATAATGCATTATAATCCGGGGAAAGCATCTACAATCTCTAAGAAAATTTATAAGGAAATCAGTGCTACTAGAATTTTAGTTTTAATCACAATCTTATTATATATTTAGAACAGATTAAATAGTAATTCATGAAAGTTTAGTGAGCTTCTCATTAGCATTACTGCATGCTCCACTGGTGATCCTACTTGCTGCTAATGATGGAACATAAATATCATATTTGTAGAAATAAAATGGACTGAAAGTAAGATGTAGAATTTACAAATAGAATTGTTAGGTGCTTTCAAATAATTATCTTTTTGAAGCTAATTAAAACAGTATTTCTGTTAAGAAGAGATAAAGCAATATTTAGGAATGCTTTGTAATTAAAATTTTTAAAAGAGAAGTGGTGGCTGACGGGAGATAAGTTATTTTACTTAGTATCAGGAAAACATAAATACTCTTACTTGTTACTCAAATTACTTAAAAATATTCAATTCCTAATTTATAGAAAAAAACCCAAAGGCATGCAAATAGTTTTTTATTTAATAGGTTAAAGGGCTTCAAAAGCTTTTAATGAGACTTAAACAATCAGCAGAAGATAATTACATGCCCTAAGATAATTACACACCCTAACAATATGTCCTGTTTTTATTGCAAATATTATCAATCTTTATTCTTCAGATATTCTGTGTACTCAAATTGTCTTGCAAGTCTGTGCAAGTAACAAGTTTTGCCACAAGACTGATAATGAGAATTTAGATGAAGAAGTAACAGAAGAGGAGTAACTGGGTGCCAATAGCAAGTGTGAAAAGTGAGAGTATTTCAGTCTGTTTTTTCCAGAACTGATTTCTTCAAGGTAGTACCTTAAATAGATTTTTCTTACCTCTTTTGCTATCTGTAGGCATTGTTTGAAATTCAGCTTGAGATAAAGTCCATTATATGACGTCTTTTTCTCCCTCCCTTCTAAGGCTTTCTGCTGAGGCTCATGGTATCTAATGTTCCTTTCATGTCTCATTTTCCCCAGACTAGAAGAGGTTAGCCAGCCCATATGAGGACACAGTGCTGCCGGTCCTGTAAATGCATTTGTTGTGCATATACCTGAATAATTAGCACTTGTTATTTCTTTTAACTAGACACAGAAAGTAAATATAGTAGACGTGGAGAGAACCTGCAGGCAAGGAGCACTGAGCTAGGATCTGCCGTCACAGGATCATCTTTGACTGCTGTTCTTCCGGCAAGTGTTTTCATTCTAAATTAGATAGTAACTCAAGTACCTTTTGTCTGCTGAATTTTCTTCTATACTGATTTTTCTAGAAGTCTTCATGGACTAATGTTTGATCTAATCCTGAAGCATGCTGAGTTCCTTCAGTCTCTCTTAATTGCAAGGAAAAAAGAACAGTGAACCACTCAAAAGTGTCTACAGTGTTAGGCCACTGACTTTCTCTGCTCACAATGTGTGTTGCTAGGATTTTTGTTTCTTTGATGTATTTTTACTTCTATCATCCGTTGCAGGTAGAGATAACAGTAATGTAAAATATCCATTCAGAGTCTGGGTTAAGACCAAGTGATGGAAGGCAAAGGTCAACTCTGACCAGCGCTTTTGTTTTTTAATCCAAGAGTAGGATTGACCATTAGAATTCCTAGTTTAGAGTACTGGGAAGATGATGTAATTTGTCTTTGTTTTCCTCCAGTAAAAATTGTGAGGTACAGACACACTTTAGACATCTCCCAACCCCAGATACTCATGTCAGTGGGAGCTGTGTCTAGAGGGAAATGATCAGTGTGGTGTCTTTTTTACCCAAATCTTTAGTTTTCCATATAGCTTCTGAAGATTTTCTGTTTACTTAAAAATATTACTCACTGTATCTATTTCCAGTGTGGTTCACACTGATGTGATTTTGAAAAATCTTTCTTTTACATAAATTTCCTTCTTTATCATTGTGCTACTACGCTTATATGAACTGCACATTCATCATCAATTGTATTTTTATTTGAGTGGTGACTTATTTTATAATGATTTGTTTTATTTATTTCCTTTAGGGTAGTACCATGTTACTATATATTAAAATACTGGCAGTATAGAGATAAATCTGGTCCCAAATCTGGAATATGGACATACAGAAGTTTGGAAGATGGTGTCACAAAGTTGAGATTTGAATTAGATCCTTTATAGCACTAAACTGATACTGTGACCTTAGCTGGGATCCACATCTGGTTCTGTGGTCCTGATACGAAGTTTCAGATCTGTAATTAATTTCCATAGTAGCAGCTTTATACTGAGAAATAATTCTGGCCTAATAAGTTGACTATTACTGTTCTTTTCCCTATGCATTCCTTAGAGGCAATTTTTTATATTCCTGCTTGAAGTAGTTTAAGAAACCGGCTTAAAGATCAGCATTATAAAATACAATCCTTAAGTGAGAAAAAATAATCTCTCGATAACTTTCATTTTCTAGACAACTGTTAAGAAAAGCATTGTACTTTCCCATGAAAGTAGAAAAGAACTAGACAAGCAAGCCAAAGTAACCAAAGAGGAGAGAAGAGCTCAGATAGATGGAAGACACAAGTATTTGATATCCAGGTTAGCAGATGGGATAGACTTGAGTGACCAGCATGTGGAGGAGGCCATTATTTCTGATGACAACGTAAATATCAATTAGTATTACTAAAGTATTTCAAAATTTTCATTTTTTGAAACTACTTCATAATTAACGGCTTTTTTTTTTTTTTTTAAGTTTCAACTTATAGAATTATTCTTTGCCCCCAGTGGACTTAAGAAGTTGCTTTTCTTTTACCAAGATGTATTTCAGGTATGTTTCCATTATTACTTCTGCAAAAGCAAAGTTGCATTTTAAAAAATAATAAATCATGTGACTGTTACAGAATTCTGAAAATCTTTGAAGTTGTTTGTTTGGGTTTTTTGCTATGTATGCCAATGTGGAAAGAACTTGGATCTCATTATTTAGATACTGCTATCCTGGCTTACATGGAAATGGTATGTGACATGATTTGATACTGTTGTTCTTTTGTTGTTTTCACAAAAGAAAACTTGAAAATGGCAAAGTAAGATAAAAATCCAGACTTCAAATGTGGTAAAGGTAATCAAGACAAAGTATTCACAGTATTCAGAGTTTAAAATACTAGATGAGCTAGCATAAGTATTATGGGAGTGGGAGAGCTGTCTGTGTAAGAACTATTTCATCTTATTTTGGTTTGAAAGGCACTGATTCTACTATGGACAAAACAGTATTCAAGTGGGTGAAAAATGATGCAATTTCTTTTGAAATTAAGGTAGCTTCATATTGAGGTCTGTCCCATTCTGCAGAAAATAATTTTAAGCTTGGAAATCTAAGACTAGAAATTAGGCAGGGGTGGTCCCCAAGCTGCATTTTTCTCCCTTTAAGTTTTGAGAAGGAACAGCCTCTGTATAAAAAGTGAAATAATTTGTTCAGCTTCCACTGAGTGTGTGACATTAGAAGGTGCCAAGTGACCTTGACATTGTCTAATACAACTGTTGTGGACTTCCAGAACTGCAGAAGTCCTTCATCTGTCCTTTTAGATTATGCTATTGAGGAGCCAGGATAGGGAGAGCTAACTCACCATGTGGTGGCATTTTGGGCTAGTTGAAGAGAAAAACTGTTTAATAATGCTTAATCATCAGCTAAATGCAAGAATGAATTACAGAATAATTATAGCAGCTAAATTAACAGAACTTTTGAGTGTTACTGGAATTGCTTAAACACTTTGCAAAGCACAGGATGAGCTCAGCTGTCAAAACAGTTGAATCAGTTTTTATTTTGCTGGGACTGTGCATGCACATTTCTGGGATGAATGTGTTATTCTCTGGCTTCAATCAAGATGAAACTAAAAATCTTGACATTGTTTTCCTTAACTGACAAGTCAGAAATAACCCAGCCTGGGTTAAATGAAACATTTCATTGCTGCATTTAATTTTGTTTTATTTTGACCTTTTTGCTCATTAAAAATAATTTAAGAGAATTCTGTTTTAGAAACAGCATAGCATAAAAATAAGTGTTTCTCATGGAAAGTATGAATGATCTCTAGCATCTTCCACTTCATTTTGATGAGTGAAGAAAGCTCTTTAATTTGACTGTTCTGTCATTAGATTTCAAACATACTGGATGATTGGAGATTACTTGAGGGCTGTATTATACATGCTTGCCCTGTTCTTATCCATTTCTGACCATTCTTGGAGACAAAATACGGGCCAGGGCAGACCACTGGTCTGACAAGTAGGCATGTTCTTACCAAGATTTATCAAAGCTCCTTTCTTTGCTCTTTCCCATCTCTTTTTCACCAGCTTAGTTGCATGATGTTCACTTGAAACTGTGCGTAAAGGTCAGCAGATGCTGATTTGGGGTGGAAGGGGGAGCCACCACTGTGTATCACTCATCACACCTTTTGTCTAGCAGGAGCTGAACACCTGACTTTTTAGAAAGAAGGCACTCCTCGACTTTAAAGAGAAATATACCTGCAGACTCCTTCCACATTATTTTCTGTACATTCTTCCTAGTTTCAACAGATTATTTTCCAAAATGCATGACACAAAGTTAGAGGGAAGCAGGTATTTATTAGGCTTTAAACTTTTTTGTTGCTTTAAAGAGAGGAGATTGTAGATATACATCAGTGGAGAGGGACCAGTGGCAGCAAGGCTTCTCAGAGAGAAAGTTTTTCAGTGGTGCCTGTTAAAGAAATGGGCAGAAAGCTGAATTTCTTTGCATTGTTGGCAGGACCTCGCTGTGACAGTGTTGCTTGTGAGTACCACTAGCAATTACATTCTGCCTCTGCAGACCAGGCACATGACTCTTTCTGCAAGACATCCAGTTGGTTTTCACAGAGGAAGTTGCTCTAGAAAGCACTTCAGCTTTAATTTTCTTATGTTTTCTGATACTTTCCCCCCTTCTTATTTGATTTTTTTTTCCCTAAAAGAATGGGGCTATGAAACTGTTTACTGGGGACTGTGAGGTTCATGCAAAGCTTATTCTTTAGAGAAAGCCAACCTTGTAATTTTTATCTGGGAATTACTAACTGAGTCAGAATGAGCTTCATTTTAATTCACATATTCAAATGGATAAAGTATTTGCATTATATAGTTTTTATGTTATTAACCTCTTATTTATAATTTTGCTAGCGAAAGTCAAATGCATCATTGAGGTCAGACGGGTCAACAAACAGTTTGCCTCAGAAGAAGTTATTTATTACCACGGGTTCCACTGAGGTATGGTTAAAAAATTCATTGGATCAGAATTTTTTAGCAAAATTCTGGTTTTTTAAGTTCCCTTTTTAAAAATGAAGTAAATCTTATTCTAAGATGGTCTACTGTGGTCTAAGTATCTATGAAAAGAACTTTAAATGTTTGAATGCTTAGGATATCTGTGGGTTTTTTCAGTTAATTTACATTGGCAGATTCAGAAAGAGATTGGACAGTCTCATGGATAGGTCCATAAATGGATTCCAAAATTACTAGAAAAGAATATGTCATGTAACAGCTCTCATACAACAGTTGCAGATGGTCAGGGAGAGCAAGAAGAACGGAGCCCAGAATGCAGCCTAACTTGCAAGCTCTCACTGAACTGCATTTTCTTAGTAGAGGTGCGATACTGAACTGGTCTGTCCAGAAGGGGATTTTTGATGTTCTTATCTCAGACAGAGAAAACCCAGTATTTGATTGGAGAGGGACAGATTTTCAGATCTCCTACAAACAGTTCACTACCGTTTTGAGTAATTATTTTTTTACAATTTTGTTTTCAGCACGTCTTTGAGTTTTAAGTTAATTACTTTTACTGTATACATGCATTCTTTTTAACTGTATGTATTTTGTTATTTTTACAGGACTTTACAGGAACTTGTGCATTTTTCCTAAGGACATCAGATGAAGCTATAACTGCATCAAATGTCTCTCAGGTCAGTCCAAAATCATGCACTGTTTACCACGTACTTAATATTTTCTCAGATCTTTATTCACTCAACTGGAGTCAGGAAAAGAAGTGGGGAATGCTTTTATGAAAATATCTGGTCCTATGTTTAACAGAATTTCTTTTTCATGGGAATAAGTATTTGTGATAAAGTAAAATGTTAATGATTTATGAATTAGACACTGCAGTACTATTAAAAACAAGATTCTAATTAATAAAAATTCATCATTAATTAGTCATTAAAATATAAATTTTAATGGCAATAGGGAATAAAGACATAAACTGGGAGATTTTATTTTAAGTTATAAGCCTAAATTATGAAAATGATACTCTTAAACCATATCTTTTGGACTTTTGAAATAAAGATGATACTTGAAAGCAACTAACTTAATTTTTCCAGTCCCTCATAGCTTCTTGTATATAAGGAATATGCTGTAACAGCCTTTTCTGACTTTCAGAGATACTTATATTGTTGGGAAATATTTGTAATAGAAGGTCATCCAGATACTAACTTCTAAGAACAGACATTAAAGAAATAATGGTTGTCCAAACTCTTCAGTTGCTTGCCTTGGTGCTTTCTCTCTGCAGTTCTCTTGTGATCACCCTCTTTTGACAGAGGCTGTTGTGTATCTTCATCAAACTTCATTCATTGTGTGAGGCAATATATTTAGGTGCTATAGAAGCTAAAACAAATTTTGATTTATCCTGAAGGGTCTGTAGGAAGAGTTGGAAGGAGAATCCCCTATAAATACTTGGATTTGTCCCCTGTTTCTTAAGAGGAAGAGTTGAATCTTCAGCATCCCTTGGGAAGAATTGGGTCAGCTAGTATGTCGCCCTTGTCATAGAGATTTAGAAGTCTTAATTTTCCCTGTGTCCCCTTCCCTGCAAAACTGTAAACACTGTCACGTGGGAGAAATGAGCATTGTTAAAAGCATCGGAAGGGGAAAATAGAGGTCAGTTCATTTCTTCATTGCCCTTCTGTTGCTTCCTTCTGCTATTTTGTTAGCACACCCTCTTGTAGAAGGAAGCAGTTTAGGAGCACTTTCTTATCAATAATCTTGTGGGCATTGCCTCCCAGGGAGCATTTTCAGACATGCAAAGAAACCTGGTCTTCCTCATAAGCACTTCTTCAAGCAGAATGATGCCTTGATTGACATCGGTAATTCCTCCACTTTATGAGATAAAGCTTTCCAGCCTCATGTACTCTAGTGGGATTAAAGTGCTGTAACATTGTTAGGACATAGTGCTTCACCCATGTGTAGTAACTAAATGTTTTAAGTATGGTTCTTTTGCATGCCAGTGGAGAACCTGAAAGAAAATGTTAGGGAAATTAATGACCAAGATAGGCAAGAATGTCAAATCCTCTACAAAAAAAACAATAACTTGTAGTTGCTATTTCTAAACCACTCTGAAATTGCTCTTTGCACAGGCCAAAGTTGGGAGTAAAAGCTTCCCGGACAGAATTTAGTACACTTTTCCTTGTATCAGTGAACCCATTATGATGAAGGCAAAATCAGTGTGTGTTTGTGCAGTTCAGAAGTTTTGAATGAATCCCTTTCTGATAAAGAGGTATACCCAGAGCCAGAGTGGCTATTCAGTAGGGGTAGTGGAAAGTGCACAGCCCATGTTCAGCATGTATACATTTGTAAGCAAAGTGCTGGTAACAGGAAAGCCAACCAGGCCATAAGTGGATAGCATTGGGAAAAGACACAGTCCCTCACTTCTTCCAATTTATGTTTTGTGTTCTGCTGTAAAACTCCACCCATCAGTACTGTCTTTCCCTTTCCCCAGCTTCAGCAACTTACTGCTTCTTGCTTCACAATAACCAGAATAAGATAAGATAGAATAAAATAGAATATTTCAGTTGGAAGCGACCTAAAAGGACAATCTAGTCCAACTGCCTGACCACTTCAGGGCTGACTCAAAGTTAAAGGCGTTGTCCAAATGCGTCTCAAACACTGACAGGCTTGGGACATCCACTGCCTCTCTAGAAAGCCTGTTCCAGTGTTTCCCCTTCAGTAAAAGAGTGCCTCCTAAGCGTAAGATCATCAACTTGAGAGAACTCTGCAACCAAGAGAGGCATTTCTTGCCTGATGCATTTGCTGTCCTTCTTTAGGCATTTATGATAGATGGAAGCTGTTTCTGTAAATGAGAAACACGCATGTTTTTGTGTTAAGATTAATAAATGCATTGAAGTTGTATGTTTAATTTGAATTGGTTGCTGGAATGTTGCTACAATTTGGGACTGGCTCTTCTGGTGACTCAAACTTAAAGGCAAGTCTTGAAATTTTCAGTTGAATTTTAGTCTGTGTCCAATCCAAATTCAGTAGCTAGGGAGCAATGGAACGTACATAGTTATGATCTGCCATATGTCTGCCATGTATCTGAATTTCACAAAAGCAGTGTAATGCTGCAGAAGTTTGTATGCATTCTGCTAATTTTTGTTTCTTCCCTAAGGAAGTGAATTTTGGAATGTTGGATTGTAGTAATGGAAATATCCTTCAGGGCCTGGAATTTTTCTTGTCCCAGATTATGATACCAGCACTTAAATCCCAACAGGTAATCAAACAACTAGTCTTTTTTTTTTGTCTCGAGACCATGTGGAATTAAGGCATGTGGCTGCTTTCAGTTCTGTTTGTGCATTGGTTGGACATAGAGGGTACAAGAAGATACAAGTCTAATACAGACCTTTATGGGAGTCATGCAATTTGTATAAAAATGTTTGAAGTTCATGTAATTACTGTTTATTTTCAAGCAATATGTAATCATTATGATAAAGGAGAGCATAACATAGCAACTATACTAAGGTAAAACTATGATATTATTAAAACTAGATTAAGCCTGGATTGAAAGAAGTGTCAAGTCCTTCTGGCAGCACAAGGGATCAGTCCTTGACTTTATTCTAGAGTATGGACAGCAAGCACTGTATTACAGCCAAAAGAGCCATCTTCTTTGAGTTGTCCTTATTCTGTGGCAATCGCAAAGCACCACAATTTGTTCAGTTGCCTCTGGAAATACATGTTCAGAGGGGAGAAATATAAAGAAGCTCAGTGTCTGTCAAGAATGATGATATTGTATGCTGTTCCCACGTGTTGCCATTTTCTCTCACCTGGAAGCAGGAAGGGTGATTAGCATCTTTCTCTGTTCAGAAACAGAAAAACTAAAAAAAAAAATACAATTGAATGTGAAGTCAGTGAGGGCAGGGAGACATTTTTATTTCTTAGAGCCTCTTGCTAGTTTGTCTCTTCTTGTCTAACAGAATAATTAAATCAAAACACACTTTAAAGATGATTTTATTTTAAAGGGCATGCTGATAAATCTCTATATACTGCCATGAATAAGAAATCCCTTTCTAATGAAAAATACCTTTTGTGGTCAAAAAATAAAGGAAAGTGTGACTCTCATTTTTATTTTTTTTTTGCATAAATGACAAAATAATCAGAACTGGGGAGCTGTGAAAGAAGGCTTGAAGAACAGCCAGATACAAGACTTTCTGTATTCAGTGGATAAATTTGTGCATACTTTGTCATCATCAAGACAGAATATAGAAGATAAAATTCAGCTCACAAAAGTGGATATTGATACTTATGTCAGCAACTTACAGAACCCATCTGACTACATAAGTGCAGGTGAGTAATTCCTATACCAAAGCGAACACAATGGTGCTCTTTATAAAATGAATGTTATGTCATTAGTAAAAATTTACTTTGAAGAAGTAATTAATCTTCCCTGACCTGTATGCATTTTTCTGCCGTTTCTATCTGCATAATCATATGCATCAGTCATTTGCCCATCCTTTAAGCTGTAGCTCTTAAAGAATTAGGTAATTGCTTGATATATTATGTAAGCAGTTGTCTTTGTTCCTCCTAGTTTGCCAAATAGTTGCTGAGTGAAGCCATTTACCAGTGTGTGTACTATTCACTTTCTTTGCTACAGGGAAAATCTTATCCAATATTAAATCTGTGAATAAAACCAGATGTATTTATAAAAAGTTATGTATATACATATATGTTTATGTAAGAAAAAAAGTAGTTATGTCTCTTTCGACAACAGCTTTCCACTGTTTCTTATCACCCCATAGATTTTCAGAGTGAAATACTGCCAAACCAGTCAATACTTTGCAGTCCTTCTCAACCCTACAGAAGCCTATGGCATGACAGCTTCCACAGCACTACTGAGCCTTAAGATGAGATAATAATGTCATATAGCTGGGCAAGTTCTTTAGATCCATTAGTAGCACAAGCTCCATGAGTCCTAAATATAATACACCAAGTGAACTGGAGTCGTTCAGCTGCTAGGGCAATCTAAAAGACATGCTGACTTAAAAATCATGTTTGGTTTTTGTGACTGTTAATAATGGCATCGTTGTGTCATGCTTTTAATGTGCAATAGACTGCAGTGGCAGAAAGAGAAATATGAAGCAAGCCTTTACTTAAGAAATATAAACAGAAAAATATACACATAGTTAATGCATTTCTTGGACCTATGAAACATGATTCTCCCCAAACCACACTGTTATAATTTGTTTTTCAATATGAACTCACTGTATTTTCAACTCTTTTCATTGTAAAGGATATGCAATAGTAACAGAGTAGAAAGAAACAAGGTTTATGTGTGTGCTTCTTGTTGTTACAGCCTTAATCTTTTCCTGTTGTTGGTCAGTACTTCAAATATATTCAGTTTGCATAGTCTCAGATTATTTGGCAAGAACATTTTACTTCTGTAGTTTAAAATTCTTTATTTATTTCCTGGTCCTTACAAGACTGTCCAATTCTATGATTTTGAAGGCAGTAACACAGAGGTCACTAAGAAACTTGAAGAAGTGATCAGGATTTGGACCAAACAGATTAGACAAATTTTAGTGGAGAGTGAACAAATTAGAAGAGAAGCTGATGATGTTGGTCCATCTGCAGAACTGGAACACTGGAAGACAAGAATGTCATCATTTAACAGGTCAAATCCCTGAATTATTTCTCACAGAGTCTGGTGGGGTTAAAAAAAAAAGTATTTTGAAAAATAAATGTAAACTTTCATTCCAAGGAGAGTATTAAATGTGTTTCTTTCTTCAAAGCCTTTTAGATGAGATAAAGAGTTCAAGAGTAAAGAAAATTATAAGTATTCTTCAGGCAGCAAGATCAAAGACATTAAAGCAGTGGAAAGAACTGGTAATTACTACTTTCTAATTAAAGTTTTAAATTATTACAGAACTGTATTTGTAATACACACAGAACTGAAAACAATGCTAAAATAGCTTTGGGTGTTTATGCTGGTTTTGTACTGTGGTAAATATCCATTTGTTGGAACATACACCATTAGTGATTCTGAAGTTAAATAGATAATTAAAAAGAAGTCTGTGCTTTTGTTATGTGTCTTTCATTAACAAAATAGGTGGAATAGTTGTACAAAAGTAAAGCAATGTAGCAATACAACACTTTTCTGTCCCTCACTGAACCCTGTGCAGGCCAACTGTTGAGATGTCTGAAAGTTTATCATATTGCTTTTAAAATTTTTGGCATCTGACATTTTGTAGCGTAACTGCTACTTCAGATAGGTGGGTTATCTGTAATGTAAATGTATCAGTCAAAATTGTAGGCAAGCCAAAAAATAAGGTGTGGACTGTGAACAGTCAATCAGACAACCATCCATCCTCAAAGACCAGAATGTACACATTCTAGCACTTAAGAAAGTATTCTACTGTTTTGAAAACAGACCAGAAAAAGAGAACATAGAAAATAGAACAGAAAAGCCTAATGGAGTTTTTTATTTTGTGCTTACCGTATTTGCAGACTTTTATGACAAATGGAATTTGGATGAAAATGTCTGTACAGAGCCAGTACAAGCTAAGGATTATGAACTAGATTTCTTTCTTCATACAAATTAGCCCTCTAAGTACTGATAGTTCCACCTGACATGAACAGAAAGATACAGAGGCATTAGTTAGGAACTCATTTTCCCCAACAAATGTGTTTTTAAAATGTTGGGAAACACCCTGGTACGTTTTGGGGATCTTGTCTAAATTCTGTAGAATGGGCACCATGCTGAAACCCATCTAAAATTTAAGTGGGGTTATCAAGCCACATTAGCGGAGCTGGGGAGGGGGGGCACTTCCATAAGGAGGGAAAAACTTTGAGGGGGGCCTACATAAGGACTTCCTTTAAACCACATTCAAAATGCTGCTGATTGCCAGAAAGATCTTACCAATTTTTGCATAGAAAAGCAGTTATTTCTTACGTAAAAAAATAAGTGGCATATTTGAAAGCACTTCTGTGAGAAAATGTTTGCAAGATGGAATCGTATCTTGTGGTAGTGTGCGCTGTAAAAGAGCAAGAACCTGTTCAGAAAATTTTCACAGTAATAATACTATTTCTTTTTTATTTTCTTTTTCCCTCCCTTCAGGATGGTAGTGTAACAATTGCTGCCAATGAAGCTAAAGACAATGTGAGATATTTATATACATTGGATAAATTTTTTGGTCCACTTGCCAATGCTTCACCTGTAAGTAGTACTCTAAAGGCACTTAATATGAAATTCGGGAAAGAAAGGAAGCGCTTTTGCTGCTGTAAAAAAGATATTTCTCCTTTCAATATTTAACTCGTGCTGAATGATTAGTGGACAGCTTAACTCCTTAGGCATTAGTTATTTGAGTTTAGAGATTTTGAATTAGCTAGAGATGATAACAGCTTTTTCTTTTTTGCATATGTAGGAAGTGGTTATCATTCTAGAAGACAGTTGAAGGGCATGAAAAAGCTGTGCATAACATTGTGTTTTTCCAAACCTGATAACAAACTGAATTGCTCTTGTGAGTGTGGGCCTTACATATGGTACCTCTTCCTGTTTGCATGCTTCAGTTAGGAGTTACTTGGGGCTGTTTTATTGCAAATGTCATAAAATTGTCTTAAACCTCTGGCTCAGCTGGAATTGGTTGGCTTCCAATTATTTTACAGGTTAAAGCTATTTCTTTTGTGGGTTACACTGTTATTCTAGTTGATAAAACTTATTTTCGTAACCATGTGGGTCACAGAGTTGATTTTGTAAGTGAGAACATGAATTTTGAAGGTACAACCACCAAGCAAAAATTGTCTAAACTTGCATGGTTCAGAACATTTATGCATAATACAGCTGATTACAATTTTTCTAAATGACCCCTTTTGAATCCATTGTGCTATTTTACACTGCTTTTCTTCTGCAAATATTTGTCATCCTGCCATATTGGACTTTTCTAGACCAGTCACTGTCTCGTGTTCTGGGTTCTCGGTGTATCTGACTTGCATACATTTCTGTGAAATGTTCCTGTGGGAGAGAAAACTGTGAAGTTCAGTATCCTCAGTAAGAGTGACATTATTGTTGCCTTGCCTCCTCCTTCTGGATTTCTCTTGTGTATAGATCTAAGCAAAATGAGCAAAGACCGATTTTCTTCTTGTCCTTCCTACAGCAGGCCAACTCTTGTAGCAGTGTATGACTTCTCTTCAGCAGGTAGTATGTTGCTCTGCAAAGCAGACTACAGCACCTTCATATACTGGAGGCCATGGCCAAAAAGAGTAGGGCCTCTGTTGTTCCTCTGGAAAATCCGACTCTGCAAAAAGATCTATTTATTTATTCATTACCCTTTTCCCACTTTTTTCTCTTGCTTATAGTTTGGTGGGTCCTCGTAAATGAATTGGATGGTCCAGTTTATAATGAGATATCTACAAGAGCAGTGTGTTACAATCAAAAAGATGTTTATCCACTGTCAAACATGTTCCCAGAGCTGTCACATTTTGTACTGTGTTGATTTTCAGGAAATTCGAGTTGCTGACTTTCCCATTTTTTCCTGTTGTAGGTAACAGTGATGGAACACATACCCAGTTTAATGAATACCATCTATATGATCTACTGTACCTCACCATACTACAACACATCGGAGCGTATGACATCTCTTTTTCTTAAAATCACAAATCAAATGATTAACACATGCAAGACCTATCTATGTGAAGGTGTTTCAAAAATCTGGGATCTGGACAGGTGATAGAATTTTAATAATTTCATCTTCATTTGTTGACACTAAAAGTAAAATTACAAATTAGTCATCAAGATTATTAATAAATAAATTTAAGTAACCCTTTGTCCTCCTACCAGGCACTGCTTCCTGTGTTAATTTTAAGCTTATAACTATTAATTTTGTGTAGAATTATGTGCTCTGCAAGAGCAAATTTGCTGTTTATTATGAAAAAACACTGTGTACTAGTATACAACACTGGATATATTGTCCCCATGGATTGTTTTAAGACCAAAACAGCAATTAGAACTGTGATCTACGTTCTTCGTAAAAGAGTTCTAAGGACAGGCCGACAAACTTCAATCTAAGATTTATATTTTGCTGTTAGTGGACAAGAAAGTCAGTTTGACAAAGAGGACAATATATACCAGGACCAGAAGCACAATTCAGTTGTACTCTGAAGCAAGGTATGTGAGTGATAAGATGGGACTCAGACTTGAATTTTCTGAGTATTCTGGGGAGAATGCTGTATGAGCAGCATAAATGGTGCTAATGAGGCATCTTAAATTAAAAAAGCTAGATTTACTGTAAGTTTGCAAGTTAGAGATGCCTAAGACTAGTCTTGTTCTTCTTTTCTATTATTCTTAGTACAGTGTGAGTATAACAGTAGTCCATGGTTTTCGTTAAATGTTAGACACTTGTAGTGGGTTGACCCTGGCCAGATTTCAGGGACTCACTAAAGCTGCTCTGCAACTAGACAGAGGAGAGAGGTAAAGGTAAGAGCTGGGAGAGGTCACTTACTGATTATCTTCACGGGAAAAACAGACTCAAAGTGGGATAGTACTACAATTTATTACTAACAGGATAAGAGCCAAAGAAAGAAATAAAAGTCTTAAAAATAAATGCACCTTCCCCTCACCTCTCCTTCTGTCTATGGGCATTGTGGTTGGTTGTTGCTGCTGCCGCTTGTAACATGAGTCCATCCCTTGGGGTTACTCCTCCATGGGGTTGCAGGGGGTCTCTGCACCCCAGTGGTCCTCCATGGGCTGCAGGGAGACAACCTGCTTCGCCATGGTCTTCACCACAGTCTACAGGGCACCACAGGTCTGAGTCCTTCCCCTGCTCCATGAAGTCCCTCCCATGGGAGACAGTCTTTAATAGACCTCTCCAATGTGAGTCCATCCCTCGGGCAGCAGTTCTTCCACATCTGCTGTCCCGAGGGTCACTCCTCCATAGGGGTGCAGCCCTTCATGGATGAGCTGTATCGATGTGGGCTTCACACAGGGCCACGAGTCCTACCCTGGGAAAACCTGCTCCACAAACCAGTGTTGGTCTGCCTCTCCATGGGCCGCAGATCTCCTGCAGGACCCCGCTCCATCCTGGGCCTCCCACAGGCTCACAGCCTCCTTCATGCATCCACCTGCTCCAGCATGGGCTCCTCTGTGGGCTGCAGAGGGACAACCTGCTTCACCATGGTCATCACCATGGGCTGCAGGGGATCACAACACTGAGTCCTTCCCCTGCTCCCTTGAGGTCCCTTCTCCCTCTTCTTCTGCACTGACCTCAGTGTCTGAGTTGTTATCCCATGTTCTCACTCTCTGGAATTCCTTCTGCGCAACAACCCTCTTAAATATATATTATATATAGATAATATATATATAAAATAAAATTTCTTAAATATGTTATCACAGAGGCATTACTGTGATCTCTAATTGACTCAGCCCTGGCCAGCAGCTGGATATCCCTCCTGGAGCCAACTAGCACTGGCTCCATAGGTCAGGGGAAGCTTCTAGCAGCTTCTAACAGAAACCACCTTTGTAGCACCCCCTAGCTACTAAAATTCAGCTAGAGAAACCTATGACAACACTATAGAGAAAATGAATGAAAAGTTTGCCTCACCTCAAAGGAGGTTGCCATTGGAAATATAGGAATTGAATAGCGAGGTGGTGGGAGGAAAGAGGGGTGGAGAAAAACAGCAGTCATGCAGTGTTGGTCAGCTCTAGTGACAATGTTTTCAGCACAGTTGTGATGCCCTTGGATTTTTTTGTAGGCATCACTGCCAGGAAAATAAAGGAGACATTTCAAAGAAGGGATGAGTTAGCTCTTGTTGAAGTGCTTTATTCAACACAGATGTCACTGGCAGAACAAGTATATCTTAAGGATGAGTGTTTAAGATGTAACTACCTGTGGTCTTGGGGACTAAATTCTTCCTGGTGTATCTTTTTAAAGAAACGAGGTTTTCCTCAAGCTTACTGTAGTCTGGAGAAATACTTTCACAATCTCTTCTGCTTAGAAAAAAACACAAAGAAACAAGCTAAGGAAAACCTATCAGCAGTACTCATTAGCTAGCATTAACCTGGTGCACATCCTTTCTGGACTGTGCTGTGAAAGTTTTGGGTTGATGACAATATAACCTAACTAAAAATATATAACCTTAACTAAAAATATCTGATCTAGACAACAGATTTAAACCAAAACCTTTTTGTGTAAACATTATGCTTTGAATGTTTTTCACATAATGTATAATTTTGTATTTTTATGTTACAAAGTTGCCTGTCTGACTAAAATGTTTTATTTTTATTTATATTCTTTGGAAGATACCCTTAGGATGATTCTCTGTCTTCTGTGCTTTCTTCCTCAGGCAAGAATTGCTAAAGAGGATACAACAATGCATTTCCCTCAAAGAACAGTACCAAACATCTTTTCAGAAAATTAAGAAGGAGCTAAAGGAAAATCCAAGTGACAGACAATTTGATTTCAGGTAAATAATTCATTCTAGTATTGAATCATTGTATATTTATATATACAATTTATAAATGAGATGGCATTTTATCTTCTGGCTAACAGAAAAGCTAATTTCTCAATTAAAAGGAATTATTTCTTATAATCAGAACATGAACTTGCAGGGGATTTTGGGGGGGTTTTTTTGTTTTTTAATTTTATTCAGGAAAGGAACAGTGACAGGTTTTTTGCCTGTCCCTTGTTGATTCAAGAGTTGTCCAAGAGGACTTCAGGGGAATTTATGTATGCTTTAATTAAATACAAATGTATATATGCAGTCTGAATTCTCAACAAATTTGAATATAAGTAAGTGCACTTTAAGGGAATTTTCTCAGCTTTGGGCTCGGTTGTCTATCACAATTTCAAAGGGGGTTTTGCTTGTATTGGTACTTCAAGCATGAGGCATTTCTGAGTATTGTACATTCACATTTTGGTCTCCTGCAAAAATCTTATTTAAAATAGTAATTCCTGTGAAATGTGGTAAAGGCTTTTAATTGATGTATATAGGATTAAACATTTTCTGGTTTATGTCCATTAGTTTAAAATGGTTTTTACTTGATTTGTAATTATTACAGCATGAGAGATTTTTTTTGTGTGAAACTCAGTGGCAGTTCTGGTAGAATATATGTGGGTTAAGTAGAAAAAAATCTGTTGCAAAGAGATTTGCATAAAAATTACTCTGTTGCTTTGTTATTGTTAGTGAAAACTACATATTTGGAAAATTTGATGCATTCTGTAAACGTTTGGAGAAGATTTCAGATATGAGCAATATTATGGAAAGCCTTTTAGAGCTCCAGCATATAAAAATAGAAGGTATTGAAGAAATCACTGCTCATTACCAGAGCATCGCTATGAATGCCAAGTGCAAAGAATATGATGTTCTGGATCACCGAAAAAAAGAGGTACATATGCTCAACACTTGCGTGACAGACAATCACTCCCTTAATTCTGTGCTTCTCACTGGGGCTATGCAAAAAAATGTTAAATATTGTAACAATGCATGTATTATTTTGCTGTAACAATAATACTAATACTTTCATATCTTTTCATACAATTTGAAAGTGTTAAGGTAAATTTGGGTTTTATTTCAAATGTTTTTGTGTGATAGGTAATGCTGTTGTTGTTGTTGCCTAAACTGGATTGTTTTGAAATGCATATAATTTGAACTGCATAGTGAAAACTAATTCACACATGTGAGCCCAGTAAATACAGTTTATCTAATTGTAAGAGTTCCTTAGTGTTATTGAAAACACTTAGTGGAATAGTAATGGCAGTATTATAGTAAAATTAATAAAGGCACATAGCTGCACATTTTAGAAGGAGAAGGGAATGATATCACTTTCAGTGCTGAGCAGAATGGTAAAAACTAAAGTGGCTTTTCAAATGCTTCAGTCTCATGTTTTAATACATCCTGTACATGCTAGAATTGAGCTGCACTTTTTTTTAAAATTTTTTTTTTGTTGTTGTTGTTGTTGGGTTTGTTGTTGTTGTTGTTATTTTGAACTATATCCTGTTTGCTTTTCAGGGGTAATAGTCTCACAAAGGAAGTTCTAGAAGTGTTGAATTACTCTCCTGCCTTCCTGAACTGCAGCTTGTAACTGTCATAACTTTCCTTCACATGTTTAAGTTCTAACTGGTTGATGGCTTGTATTTCTCTGGCTTGTGCTGGTTCATGTGTTTGTTGTGTTGCCTTGTGTTACTTGCTGTGTGGCCCTTTTTTGAAAAAGAGGATTTACTGTTAACTGGAATTTGGAGGTGTTAAAAAGTGGTGTGACTTTTCTACATGTGAATGTATATATTATGTACTGTCTTCCCAAGCTTGTGGAGTGCTCTCTTTGAGAGGAAGTTTGAATTCAACTCTTTTTATAGAGCCAATTCTTTAAGAAAGAATTGTTACTGATAAATACCCAAACTACTTCTGCCAAATTTGGTAATAACCTTCCCTAGTCAGTAAGGTGAGTCTGCCAGTTTGCTCACCTTTGGTGGATTTTGTCCCTGGATAGTGAGCCGAGTGCTCTCCTGTGGCTGTGCTGTGAGTAGCTGGTGAGGGTGCTGTGTTACCTCTGATTAGGTTATGAGATTTCCTCCTCCTGTCTGTGTTCCTCTATGCTCCTTTTTGTCCATGAAGATGAGTCATTTAACTTAACACTGTTTGTATTTTGTTTTCTTTGCTTAGACTGTAAATGCTGTTGTTGTTGGTGTTGTTCCTGATCTTTTTATTTCGGTGCTGAACACAAGCACTGGGCAAATAAAGCAAATTCCCCAAAAGCTACAGGGAAGGGATTTTGTGCAAAATGAGGGCAGCACTATAGATAATTTTTTTCTCTTGCTCTTATTCTAGTTTGAAAAAGATTACCTTGAATTTAAGAACCAAATTGCAGCACTGTATGAATCTATACAAGAATTTGTGGATTCCTGGTTTGAAAAGACCCTAACAGTAAGTGATGTTACAAATGCAAATCCCTTGTTCTGGTACTTAGAAAGTCTGAGTACCCACAGTTCCTGCTGAACTCCTTCATTGCTGCCAGGGTTCTCTGCTGTGCTGGTGGCTGAGGTAATGTTGGAGGACATCAAGACCATTACAAGTGTTGTAAAAGTTGTTTGCGGAAGTCCTAGAAAGTAATGTTCATTCTTACTTGGTGCCAGGCTTGTGTTCTGTCTTTCCATACCAATTTTGTAGCCCTGTATTTTTAAGTTTATTTAATTTCTTCATCCTGGTGTTCCACTTACTTCCTTGTTTCATTTCTAAGTTATTCCTGCTTGACTGGCAGGATGAATGAAATAATTTCTGCCATCTGTTTCTTTAATGTCAGGACTGTTCATTGGTTCTGGCCCTGATCATAATATGAGATGTTAATGAAGGGTGAGTAAAGGTGTAGGTGTTCTACCACAACAGTTTGCAGACAAAAAGGAGTGAGGATTTGAGAGTCAGAAAAAAAAAAAAAGTACTGTAGTAGTAGCAGTTTCGTGGTTCATACTATGGTAAGTGTATATTATGCAGGGCACAATATAGAAATAAAATCCACAAACTTCTCTGGGTAGACTTTTTTGTGTGTCTTAGAAAACAACTTATGTATTTACATAGCATATTCTAAATTAATAAGACAGTGTATGGACAATGGCTTTCTGAACTGTTAACAACTTCTGCAATAACTTCTTCATCTTCCTTTTTAGACTGAACAAATGCTGGTACTTCTGATGAAGCTTGAACAACTGGGAGAAAATAATATTGATCTTAGTGAGAAATATACCGTTGTCCTTCAGCAGTACAACCAAGACTTGGAGTTTATTCGAGAACTCTACCAGACAGAAAAGGAAAATCCGCCTACGCCACGTAATATGCCACCAGTAAGAATGAAATAAATGGGAGATAAAAATGACTTTACTTCTTCATTGCTTTTAAGTTAATGAAAATCTAATCTCTTATCTTCTGTGTTTTAGGTGACAGGCAAGATTATGTGGGCTCAGCAGTTATTCAGAAAAATTGACCATCCAATGACATTCCTTAAAAAGAAAACCACACTTTTGAAGGTTGGAAATTATTAGAGGAGGATTTATGCTAAGCTTTCAAAGATGTTATTAACAGACACACTATTTTTGTACTCCCACACTCACTTTCCTAGCAGCTTGCATTCAAGCTCATCCAACAGGAGCAGTAGGTGTTAGCATTTGCTCCAAGTTTTGAATTCTTTTGTAGCATTATTATTCTATGGCTAAAAACAGTACCTTCCCTTGAGACATTAAGCTGATGGCTTCAACCGGTGCTTTTGTCTCTTCTGGGGTTTGACTCATGTTTTTCCTGATTGTAGCACTGTTGGCTGTGCACCTAAGCTTAGAGCCTTCTATCTGATGTGCTCTGTAATGAAGAGGACCTCACACACTAGGCACAATTCATGAAAGAATGTAATTTGTACAGCTTTCTCAGTGCCTTGTATACATCATAGTATAGACTTTTTTTTATCGGCAAGAGCGGGAGGAAAAATCAGGGAAAATGTTGTGTTGTTTAGAGCAGTTGAGTACTTCTTAATAATTAAATTCCTAAATATATTGCTGTATTTCTGGGTCTTACCTTCTCTCTAAAATAGCATAATTTGGAGCTTTCTATTTATTTTTTTCCTAAGGGTGGAGAGAGAAAGCCTAGCGGAGTGCCTGTCTCCTAAGTTAGACTCATTGAATTGTTCAAGTGTTTTTAGCTTTTTTCTTCTTCTCTCTAAATTGCAGACACTGGAAATGAAAAATGTTGCTAAGAAATACAATAAAATGGCTGCAGTTCTTGTAGAATTTGAACTTCTTTATCATAGGGCTTGGTGCAGGTTTGCTGACCAAGCTAGGAATTCTCTGTGTGCTTCCTTACTGGTCAGGCACCCAGAAACCAAGGTAAATACGATCTATTCTTTGCATTATTGTTACATGATTTAGTATAACACATGCTACATTAATCATATAATGAATAGGCAAGAAGGCATTAAAATAACCGTAATATGGTTAAAAAATGAACTACTTGAATTGTAATATTGGAATATTTTTTTTCTTTTTGTTTCATTCCCTCTCTTCTTTGTAAGGCTTCTGCCTTATTCTGCTTCAGCTTATTCAGGGTATAAAAGAGGCAGTATCCAGCAAATACATATCCACTATTGACTGATCTACATATTTTCCGATATTTTTTCCTTGTTTATTTTCCGTGCTAACCAGAATCTTAGGCAATGAAGGAATTTTTTATTAGATCATGGTCTTTTCTGTAGTGATCAATATCACTGTGTTGAATATATTGCAATAGTGCATTAATTTACTTTCAAAATTGATTGCTGAGACAGAAAATCTTACTGTTCTTCTTTCAGATAGTTTTTTTCTGCTGTGGTTCAGCCTGATGACTAAAACTTGGCAATTTTTGTACTAATGATTCCATAATGGACAACTGGAACCCAGTTTTCAAATTTATTTAGCATTTTAATAACACTTAGGGCCCCAAAACTGTAGAGATTAACCTTCCCAATATTTCTGCCTAGTTACCAATGCAGAAACTGAAATAAAAAGGCAAATTAGCTTCCACAAAATGTAGCTGCAGAACTAGAATTAAACTTGGGAAGTCATAAGAGCCAAGTGGTTAAGGCAAAGTGAAAGAGTCACAAGAAATTGAAATCAGTGTAAGATATTGGTTGATTAATACTTTGGAAAACCCATATATTTGTAGAGAAGGTTCAAGATCTGCATAGAAACATGGGCATCCATTTAAAAAAATCTTCTCCAGTCGTCTATGTATTTTTATATGATCCTGTTATATCACACTACACATAACTACCAAATTAATGTCTTATTTTCTATTTCTTTCTTTCCCCCGTACTACTATCTGAAGGAATTATTTGTAAACTTAGACCCAATGGTCCTGGAAGTACTTTATGAAACAAGATACCTGAAGAAATTGCATTTTGAAGTTCCAGATGTTGTCCTTGGCTTGTGTGCAGATGAAGAACGGATTAAAACACATCAAATGCAGTAAGTGAACACTTTTTGGATTTGTTTCTCATCTGCAAATACCTACATTTGAGTCTGTTGCATGTATAGCTTTTAATTTATTTTTCTCTTGATGGAGCTAAATTGAATTTTAATTGCTTTCCCCTGCATTTCCATAAGAAAACCGTTAACATGCAGTTGTTCCTATTTTCACACATATCTCATCACTAGAAAATGTCTGAATGTTTGTGTTTTGTTACTTCAGCAGCTGCTCTGTCAGTGGAGCTCCTAGGTACTGCTAAGGCACCTATCCACTGTAACATAGGGATTACACTCCAAGACAGTAGAGTTAACATTGAAAGTTTGGGTTTTTTTTTCTGTTGGAAACACAAGCTGGAATTTTCTGCTTGATTTCAACACAACCCAAACATTTATATAGGTAATACATTACCTACGTTATAACATGCTCTCTCATGTTGAATATCTAAAATAACTTCCATTGATTTTAAATAATTTCTTTCTGTTTCTTGTAACAGTCCAAATATCTGCCGCAAGAGTTCTTTTCATTCTCAAGGATGCTGATTATTAATTCTCTAAGCAAGGATGAAAGATCTTAAAAAAGCAGTGCTTTGTGAGGAGCATTTTTAAATAGAATTGGACAAAAAGGACAAAGTTCAAAGAGTTTCATAAGCACTTCAATTCAACGCCTCCTCCCTTTTTTGATTGTTAAAGGTTTCAGTCTTTCATTCTTACAATGTGACATTTTTCACTGATTTCCTGTAGAGTGTTTAAGGACAAAATAACCATGAATTCTTTATGTGCAAGGCAAACTCTGTGTTACAGACCTCCAAAAAGCAACAGCCTCAACTTTTACCATCCAACAGGAAAAAAAAAAAATGTGCAGAAAATGTTTGCAATAAAAAAAGAATTTACCTTCTACTTTAAAATTTACCTTCTAATCTAAAATTTACCTTCTGCTCTAAAAAAGGCTTCAGACTGACTCCCCACACAGAAGAGAAATATTCGGAGGCTGTAGATTTCTAATTAACAACATCTGAAAAACAGTTCTGGGTGCATTGTGAACGGGCTATGTCAGTATATAGTCCGTAACAATGATGTCTTAAAGTCATGATTTTAATCTGGCACAAAACACAGCTGTTGCCTTTTTTCTCCCAGCAGTGCTTGTAAGGAATCCATTATGTATCTGACTTTTGAGTTATATTTGCTTCTAATTCTTGTTTATGCAGCTTCTTCGTGTAGCTCCATTTTTATGAAACTGTATTGCTGAGCCTTGATTCAGAATTTGGCCTCTTTTTCTCTGGGATTTGGTATTCTAAGTCATTTGGGTCTAGCTTTTCTTAATAAACAGCATGATTTCATGCTATGTCTTGTGAGAAAGAAGGAAACAAAAACGCCATGTTTTCCTGGGAGGTTTCTTTTTGGTTTTTTTAGTTGGTAATTATTTTTCTTGAAAGAAAAATTCTCTAAATTGATCACAGTGACTTTACTGAGGTACTTTTTTCTCCACTCTGATTCAGCTGTTGGTAAGGAGAAACAGACTTAGTTCAAGCTGAGAAGAACTGGGAAGGGTTCTTATTTTTAAGATGGGATCAGAACTTGCAAATCTTATTAACAGGAAATGTGTCCAAACTTCTGTATGTTTAAAGTGTCAGAGTTAAGCACATTATAAAGATGATTATGTCTTTCAGACTTCAGGATCTGTTGATCAGTTACAAAGAACATCTGAATGGGATTCCTGTGCTGCTGAAACCACTGATGAAGCCATTCATAGGACAGGTGGAGGATGCCCTTACTCCAGGTCTGACGCATCTGTCATGGACTTCTTTGAACATCAAAAAATGTATGTACTAGGAGCAGAAGTGGTGAACTGTTGATATCATTAGCATTCTGGTTTTATTTCTGTGTGAAAAATGTGTTTGTGGGCTGAAATCTTCACTTTAGAGAGATAATTTTCACTCAACTCCTACAAGGCTTAGTGTTAGGGTTAGGGTTGAGAGAGTTAAAGACCCTAGAGCCATAGGGACACTGGGGCTGGAAAATGCATGCCAAGAGCATCATGGCAGGTCCCCAACATTGCTGCCCTTTCATCTTTCTAATCTGGGCCACCTGTGGGAATGGAACATCAGCCACAGTGACAAGATGCTGTTAGGGTTAGGCTTAAAGACATCTTTACTTTAGGGAGATAATTTTTGCCCAACTCCCACAGAATGATAGTGATTTTGTTCTAAATAGAGTAGAATGATATATTTGATACTGTATGGCAATAAAAGAGACCATGGGTGTCAGGTGACCTTTCTGTTTCTATTTTGCTGTGAAATTATGAAAGGGGAAGAATGTGTCCAGTCTATTCAGAAACAGTCATTTTTACCTATAGCTCACTTAATGTGTTGTAGCACTTAGTTCAAAAGTAGAGCAAGTCCATCATGTTTCTGTTTCATGCCTTCATTTTATGTTCCATTGCTATTAACTCCTCATTTTATTGTAGTACGTGTGGGGGCATGGAGGATGTGGTCGGAAGGGAAGATGAGATTTAGGACGCCTGTGTTTTGCATTATTTGTTTTCATTTTGTTTTCCTTACTTAGTTATTCAGAATGTTTATAGTACCCTGAGGGAGTTGGACTATGTAGTCAAAGAAGCAGCTGATACTCTGGAATGCAGGATTGAAAGAATTCTGGAGGACATGTCGAACACTGCTCTGATAATTTTGCCAGAAGATAAACCTATGGATGTGATCTCTTTCCTGGAACAGATAGAAAAGCTTGCTGTCTCTGCTGGCTGCAAACTGTCTCAGTAGGTTTATTATTTGCACAGATTTGAAGACCATTTTGGGGAGGGTTTATTTGGGTATTATTTTTGTATGCATACAGACTTTGCTTTTAAAATGTTCTTATAACAGAATATTAGCTTAAAGCAAAATTATATTCTTAGAATGCAAGGGAGCAACTCCAAAGTATCTTGGAAGCAGCAGTTGTGGAAAAGTATCTGTAGTGTTAAGCATTTCTTGCATTTCTTCTTATGCCATTCTAATCAGTAGCAAGAAGGTGGGTAAGACTTGAAATCTCATCCACATGTTAATTGCTTATTTCTTATTGCTTCTTTTGATTTTATTTTACTAATTCTGATTTCACAGATTATCTTACTGCATCATCATGATAAGCTTGTTTTAGTAACTATAGCTTGAAAAAGCTTTTTCTTATTTTTTTGATTATTATGAAGTTCAGTTGAATCAAATAATATAACAATCTGACAAATGGATTTCTTGTTAGTCTGCATATTTTAATGTCTTAAAATCTCTCTATGCCCAAGCAATAGGAACAAACTGAAGAGCATCGAAAGGGCATTTCCCTGCACATAAAATTCTTCACAGTGCAGTGGGACTGGGGTTGTGTGCCTGGAAAATAACAAAGGGTATTCCTTATGTTTGATTCCCTGTGGCTGACTGTAAGATTGTTTTTGTAGACAGAGTCAGCAAGTGGAATGCTCTGTGTATGAACTTGTAGATACTCTTAAGCGCAGGCTGAAAGCAGATGCCGGAAGAACCCTGGAGGTAAGACCTCTACCTTGGAAAAAGTAACTTTATAACCTAGTCAGATATGTGATATCCTGGGCAATATGACTGTTTTCCTAAGAATGTCTCTTTCACTCTTCAGGATTCATATGCCTGTACACATCTTGACATGAAACAGAAAACACGCTGCCAAGAATGTCTGTCCTGTAGTTACTACAATCTGGTGGGACAGCTTTGTCAGAAGAATACTGACTCTTTGGTCAGATGTGAGTCTCTCCTTTTCAGATATGCTTGATGTTTTAAATAAAATGTTAATATTTCCCCCCNATTTATTTAGGCACGAAGATTTCTCTAGAATCCTTAAGACATCGATTGCATGTTATTGACTCCAGGTATCAGATGACTAAGTTTGTAGAGACACAGAGAGTTCCTTTGTTCAAAACTGAAGTTCAGCTGGATATTCCAAACATTGTCTTGAGACCAAGTCTTGAAGATATTCAGGTAACAAAATAATTTCACATCTCAGCAATTTATGGTAGAACATTTTTAAATGCATTGTTTTAAAGCAATGTGTGCAAGTTTAATCTGGTATAAGAACTAAAAGAAACAGGATAAAAAAGATAAAGGGTCACTTGAGTTCCTGTCAACAATGGGTGCTAGATTCATATTTGTTATGCAGGCCATTAGAAGGAACTTTTCTTGTAAAAGCTCAGTAACTCAGTAATTCACAAACCTCTACTTAGAGGCAAACATTTCAAAAGGAATGCAAAGATAAAAATGAATGCCATCAATACAGTCTGGTTGACTTCCTGGTCTCCTTAAGCTCTTTCAGAATACAAAGTCAGATTAAAGTGTCATTTATAAATCTGCTTTCAGCAGTAGTGAAATGTAAAGAAAAATATTACCAGCCTGAAGCCCTAAACTGTAAAAAAAATGGAACATTCTTTTAAACGTATACTAATTCAGCAAAATTCTTATGGGTATACTTTCAGTGTCCTATAATACCTGAAATTATTCTGAGTATCAGTTGTCTATGGTATTGATTTGTGGACTTTTCATTTAGCATGGTGACTTTCAAAATCAATAGCTGAATTACTTCTCAGATTTTATTTGCAGCCTTCAGGGTGTTGTCAGCAAGAAATCAGACCACAAAGTGTGATTTTAAAATGCCAGAGTTAGGAGAAGTTATGCAATAATTTACAAAGCTACCCATAGACATTCTAGCCTATCTATCACAAATTCAGCCAAACGTAGTCAGGCATTCTGATGTGAATGAGAAAACTATTATTAAAAATAAATAGCTATGTTTATAGCCAGTTTAAGGGGAAATATTGCTAGAAGTTATGATCCCCAGTGATTTATGATTATTGTTCACAAAGTCTCTTATGTTCTTTTTGAAAACCACATAAACTTGGAGGGACTATGATAAAACTTTATGGAGTACTCTTTCCTCTTACCAAATGTATTTTGACTGATCCTACTTCATGCTTATTAGACTATTTCCTGTGAAGATTGAGTTATAATTGTTCAATTTTGGTGTTATTTGGAGGATCCTCCCCCACTCACTGTTTGTTGTAATATCTCCTGGTGCTCAAGGTGAATGTTTTGCCTTTTTCAGAGTGCTGTAAACAAAGCTGTAAATACCATATTATCAATAGCCAAAAATATTCCCCTGTGGAAATTTGCTTACTTACATCATAAACAGCTGCAGGTAAGTACTTTATTTTGATTAATTAAAAAAATTTGGCAATTCAGTTAACATTTCTTGAGATTACATTCTGTGCCAATACTTTGACTTGTTACACAGTGGATCTTTCTGTTAAGTGAAAGCCTAGTTTTTAATCTCTATATCAAGTAATTAAACATAAGAGTAATAATTCATAAACCTTATGTTTGGTAGTTTCTAAAATTAAAATCAAAAATTGCTTTACAGAATACTTTAATTATACTCTTCAAGTATGATAATGATAGCATAGAACCAACGTTAGCAATAGGTACTACAAGCTGAATATAAATTATCAGTCTTCCCAGGCAAAAACTGTATCTTAAATTAAACTTTTGGCCTGTAATGCTACAGTAATCATTTTTATACAAATATTTTAGCTGGCCTCAAAATTATCACAACAACCTTAGGATGTCTGAGGCATAGATAGAAACTCAGATTTGTTGAAGTACAAAAACGAACACTAGTGGTAATCGTATGGCTTTAATTGTCTCATCTGGTACTGCAATATAGATCTATGTAGATCTGTGCTAAGAACTATCATTGTGAAAATATTTTCCTATTTTGTCTATCTGACATGAAAAACAGATCACCTAATTTCAGTGAAAAAAACCCATTCAAGTCCTGCATATGTATAATTTTAAAAGCCTCCAACAAAATAACTAGGAGAGAGTAGACTGAACTCAGTTTTGTCAAGCAGAATTGCTTGCTTATTTCCAAGCAGCCAACCCTGCACTGCTTCCAGGACTGTCTATGACCAAGAATGAATAGAGATTGTAATTCTACACTAAAGAAAACAGGAAGCCTTGAGCAGTTTTATAGGAGGAGGAAACAGCTCAATTGTGCTTGTCTAAGGCACACATTTGACTGATGTAATTCAGAGATAATTAATATAGAGCTCTGCTTGACAATTTTTTATAAAATCAGCATTAGCACGAGAACTGGAGTTCTGTAAAAATTGAAGATAAGAACATAAAAAAACCCTGGCAATGGTATATCTGCATTTTCTGTCAGTTCCTAGAAGTACATTATTATGTCCGCGTTATTGAGCATTCCATAATTTAAAAAAAAAAACAACAAATCAGTGGACATACATTTTTTCTTTTTTTAATTTATGCCAGGTTGAACAAGCTGTTGCTGCAGAGCTAGGTGATGAGAGCAAACTCACCAAGGTGGTGGCACTGAAACCTTTAGACAAGCAGATCATCGAACATAAGGATGTAAACAAAGTGGTGATCCAACTAAGTACAATTATTGTATCTCTTAAAACTGAAGCACTGGATCTTCTGAACAGCTTCTCTGAATTTTCAGGCATCTGGAACAAGGTTAAATACATATTTAATATAATATGTTGCTACGTTGTGAAATCTAAATAAGTTATGGTTGTGTAAGGCATTTGTGCTCAGTAGGAAGCATTGGTTTCATGGTAGGATCAGGACACAATCAGATCGGATGATGCAGTAGCGTGATGTTTCTTTTTTACTAAAATCTTCTAAAATAGTCAGTTAATCTACTCCTTGAAGTTATAATTCCTCAGATGTTGTCTCTGTTTCCCCCATCTTTATAATCTCTGTGGGACCACTGGAAACCTTCACTGGTAACTCACTGTTGGCCAGAGAAGTGCAAACAGATCCTCCTGGCCCTCACAGTGCAGTCTGTAGAGGAATGACTCTGACATGGGTGAAGATCATTTTTCTGTAACATTTTTCACCACATTTCTTGAGCTGGTGACACTGATGTTCTCAGCTCTGCAGGGACTGGCCTACCTTGTGAACAGGAAGGATGCTGAGGGCAATATTGCCTTTAAACAAGCTTCAACAAGCTGAGCACCCTCTCTTCCCTTAGATCCATCCTTCCCTGGCAAACTGTGATCCCTTCGGGCCATCTATAGCTAAAAACTGCAGTTAAATATGCTGTGTCATGAGGAGTGAAGATGGCTGGGTACAATTGCTCCCATTTAAGTACCTGTTAGAGAATGCAAACTGCTTTTGGGGGAATTGCACACAGGAGGGAGACTGGGAAGGAAATATTTCCAGCAAAGTTTTAGCAGATACATTGTAAATTTTGTAATAATATTTGAATGGATTAGGGATATCCTGACCCATGTCAGTTTTGAGTTACAGATAGATTTCAAGTTCTTTAGAGAGTACTATACAAAAAATAAGGAAAAACAGTTCAAATAAAATAATTTGTGCTCCTAATAATTAACGCTTATATCTTAAATTCTTTTAGAGAGGGAACATTTGTTTTTGCACAGTACATCAAGCAGCTGTGTGCCCTGTAGGTTGTTGTGCTATCAATGCTAAATAGTAATTAAAATAAACTTCTCTTATGAAGGATCCAGAGGAAAAAGTGAAGGAATTTATAGATACTAAACCAACAATGGCTGAATTCCAAACTCAGATCAGGTACTTTTCTGTAAGTATCTTATCTTTAACAAAAATGAACTGTTCAGATACATTTTAGTGAAATTAAAAGCTGAACACTTGTGTTTGTCTCAGCAATTAGAAATGCAAATCAGAGAACTGCCCAATCACTGTGCACTGCAATCTGTGGATATTGCAACAGAGTCATTGAAAATAGCTTTAATTCAGGAATGCCACTCAAGACAAAGAACATTTGGATTTGCTTTGATTAAGAAGTCTGCCACAGACATGGGTGAAATTTATTCATTCATTGAAAATATTAGTAAGAGGTTAAGCAGACCAATCCATGACCTTGATGACGTACGGGGAGCAATGGAAGCACTGAAGGAAATCCGAGAGAATGAGATTAAAATTGACATGACAGTTGGACCTATAGAAGAATCTTATTCTGTACTTCATAAACACAATCTGCTCTTTCAAGATGGAAATACAGAAAGAGTTGATGGATTGGCCTATGCCTGGAAGAACCTAAACACACAGGTACTGTAGTTATATTATTTTTCAAATCATTATTGTCAGCCCTCTTAATGTTGAAATGCTAGAACAAGCCTATTTTCCTAGTTAAATCTTTTTTTGCTTTGTTTTCTGCATCTTTTGTGCCTAATTTTTCTCTTTGTCTGCATATAGGCACGACAGGTTGAGGACTTGCTGCTGAAGGTACAGCCAGACATGAAAACAGATTTACTGAGCAGTGTTCAGAAATTCCAGATTGATACTGCAGAATTTTGTAAAGATTATAATGAAAAGTAGGTGACCTGTGGTGCAATACAATTATACTTCATTAGTGGTTGTTTGAAAGTGATGTATCTAAAGGGCTTCAGAAAATAAACACAGCACAGCCTCGCTGTATATATGACACCTGAAAAAAGGGCCTAATTTCAGATTAATATAAGATAGGCACACAACCTTACTGTCACAGATTCGTTACCATAATTTCAATGCTGGAGTCAGTAAAATTCCGTAGGAGTTAATAGGTTGGGGGAAAAAAAAATTAAAGCAAATTCCCACTCCAGATCCAAATTTAAAGTTTTTTTCAGGAGTCTAGGCTCAACAAAGCACTTCACCAGATATTTAATATGAAGTTTTTAAGTGGTGCCCTTAATATGACTGGATATTTCTAAATTCAGTGAGTCTTAGTCTTAATTTAAACTTACTTTGCCTCTTTTGGACATTTAAATTGTGGAATATTTGTGGTTCATTGGACACTCCTACAGTAGCAACAAAGAAGGAAAGACAGGTTTTGGTTTGCTGTGATCTGTTGTAGTTCTGGATCAGTACATGCACAATAAGTGTTTTTTGGCAGTGAAATTTGTGTCAGCAGCTAACCCTGGGCATTCCCTGCACACCGATATCCTGCGGGCAATGTGAAGCAGCTCTATGTACAGCCTCTGCAGGCTGCCTTTGTGTTAGGAACAGAACTCAGTTCACGCATAGAGCACACGCTCCCAGATGGCTTTGGAGAATATATACTCTTCTCCTGAGGCAGGGGCTTTTGCATTGGTGGTCCAAAATGTAACCAGGGGCTTGGCTTCAGTTCAGCAGGAGTGAAAGTTCTTGCAGACACACTAGCAGTGCATTTGAGCACAAGCTTCAAGGTTCCAACTATAGAAAGAGAGTGAAATCTGCACCTAAAAGGAGCCTGTTAGAGCACTGAGTTGCTAATGTGGATGCATGTGTACATACTGCTGCCTGCAGGCCTGCTCTCAGAGTTGTCCAGAGGCATTAAGGGAAATACCCTGTGGCTGAAACCAGTTGTAGAGACCCTGAGAGGACCCCCTATTCCTTAAGTCTCAGTTGCCTGGGCTCAGGGCCAGCTGAGAGCTAGTGCCTTATAGGGCTTCCCTCTTCCTTTAGTGACAGGGGACTCCCATGCAGCTCAGCTGGGAGGCCTCAGCCAGGCTGATACCCCATCCTGAGGGATTGGCTCTTAAGTGGAGACTTTGCTGCTTGGCCCCTGACCTGCATCTCCAGCTCTGCCACAGCTATGCCTGTGTCTGGCCATGGACTCTGCTGAACTGAACATGGATCTCAATGCACAGACTCACTTCTCAGGCTGACCTCAGAACAATGTAAAAAGTTTTAGAAAAAAATATTAGCAAATATTAAATACTGTTCAGTAAGTATGTTCTGTATTCTGCTGTGCTGCTTTGTGAAATCTGTATGGTTGATACATGTACTGAATTTGGTTTGGGTTTTACAGGGGCCCCAGCAAGGAAAATATTCCTCCCCATGAAGCAAGTGACAGATTACAAATCTTTCAAGCCAAATTTGATGAACTATGGAGGAAGTATCTATCACTCTCTGCTGGGGAAGAATTATTTGGTCTTCCTATTACAGGTAGTTTCTCAGGGGATAAGGATAACTATTACTAGGCCATTACATTTTTCTCGTGGTTCCTGCTAAATGCATTCAGTGCTGGATTCATTGTAGAAAAACTCCTTGCAGTAAATTATTACTGTGTTTACTATGCAAAGCGACTGTGTGAAAACAGCTTTCAGTCTGCGCATACATAAACAGCAGGTGGAAAAATATTGCACAGTTCCATGTATCTCAGGGAACAGGTGCTTAGATCTCTTGCTTGTTCTGTTCAGAGCTAAGCACACCTCCTGTCAGTGTTCTGCCCTGTACAAATTTGGGAAACATGTTGCCAAAGTACTCAACTTGTCTCTGCTCTGGTTACATAATGAATTCCCCCGGGCTGTGCAACTGATCTGTAATGTCCTTATGTCTACTAGTCAGACACAGTTCGTTTGGAAGACTAGGGTGTGAGCTGAAGTTACAGCAGAATGCATGATAAGCACTTTAATTTGTGCATAGTAAACTAAGTATATTTTTCTGAGCACATATGAAATAATCACAATATATTTAACTAGGAATTCCCAAAGATATGAGAGAAACTAAACAAAACATTTCCATTAGAGGATGTCCATTTTAAATACTTTCATTTTCTAGTATATTCTGGAGCCTCTGCCTCTTAAGTAAATAATATAAATTGAGATAGGAGACCTTTCAGTTCTTGTCTAAAACTACATTGTGTTCCTTTGCCATTTCATCTACTTTTTCAACATTGTCTCACTCACAGGGCTAGCTGCAACATCTCATTTATAAGAATATTTATTAAAAAATCTGCTATCTAAACAATTACTGTGCAAATCAAAATTGGTTGTTCTTACATAATGGAACAGGAATTTTTCTTACTAGACACTATCTGGAAAACTGCACGTTGAATTTAATAAATTTATGAAATACCATTTTTAGAAATACATGCATTTCTATGTTCATGAATATATTAGCACTCACAAATTTCTGCTTTTTAAAATTTGTAACAGAGTATCCTGAAGTGCACAAAGTTAAACGCGAACTTTCATTACTTCAGAAACTTTACAGTCTTTATAATACAGTTACTGCCTGTATTGACGGATACAATGAAACGCTTTGGAATGATATAAATATTGAAAAAATTAATAATGAACTTCTGGATTTCCAAAACAAGTAAGTTAGTTTTTTTGTTGAAGTGTATGCAATTTCTATTTCTCAGCTTTGTGTGCTAATTAGCTTGTGAAAATTGCTCCAAGCAATATTTGGAGCAAGGTAACTACCAATAGGCAGTAAATGCTTTTTTTGTAATTAAAGTCTAACCCAGTGCTATCCTTCCTTTGGCAGCTATCTAGCATTATTGCATCAAGCTATTATCTTTAAACCTTGAGAAATTTCAAGTGTACAGGGAATACACACAGAAATAGCTAAGAAGGTATGCTGTGTTATGAAAGAAGCAGGAACACTCGAAATGCAATTAGTGTTTGAGCCTAATTCTAAAGATATGTGTAATTCTTTACTGTACTTTTTTCCTACTGCTTAAAAAAATATTAATATAGTAGAAACCCTAGAATCATGAAAAGAAGAATCAAAAAAATAACTGTAGATGAAAATAAATCCAATTAGAAAGCAATAAAAAGGAGAAATATTTAGAGAAAACACTCTAGTATAGAGCAATATAGAAATTTATAACAAGATCTAGGGAGAAGTTTCCCTTATATTTTGCTGTAATATAGTGTAAAGAGAATGTGCAGTAAATTTAAGAAGGAAATTTAAACCTGATTTTAACGTAATATGCAGGTCATAGAATTTGCTGTTAGCCAACATTACTGATACTAAGACAAAGGAAGTTATTTGTATTAAAAAAATTGCCATTTTCATTACTCAGAGATCCCATTTCCAATAGCCATCCCAAGACAAAGTTTGTTAGAAAGTTACTTTTTGTGCCTCAGGATAGAAGTAGCCAGGAGCTGCCTCTTAAAGCCTTATCAATACTAGCCAGAGTATAATTTCCCATTCTGCAGCACTTTTCTCTGGCATATTTAATTCTATCTATTGTTGGATTTGAGATGAAAGACTACAGCAATTACTGTAGTGCCATGACAGTATGCATATGTTCATCTACCTCTTTCTAGCAAGCAGGGAAGAATTTGCACAGGCTCCAGTGTTGTGACAGATTTGCCTGGCTTTGAACTGTGAAAAATGGAGAATTTCTTTGAAGGATGTTCTCATTATGACTTGGGTTTGTGCAACTTGTAGTTTCTGCAATTGAGCTGTAAGAGTACTGCTATTGGTGTTTGGTCCATAGCTTTGGCAGATGAAAATTGGCATGACTTGTTAGAAGCAAGAAGAGCTGTAAAAATTCACAGAACAAGAGTTCTTCATTTGCAATTTCTTTTCTTCTTAAATTGTGCAAAAAGGAAAAGTTTTCTTTAACTGTTTTTCATACCAACTAGATATAAAATAGGACTTGTTTAATTGTAACAAGTATTTTTCTGTTTGCAAGCAGACTAGTTTTGGTTTAAGGTGTACTTTATTTTGCTTGACAAATATATTTTGGTTAATTCTTTTACCTCTTTGCAAAATCAGGTGCATATTCAAAACTTTAATAAAATGTTTTGAGGTTACTCTAGGTCATTGAGATTTCTATAGGTCATTGGGTTTGCTACAGGTCAAGCTCACTCTCTACAGCGGGGTTACTTTAGGTCAAGCAATGAGCATTTTGGGGTTACTCTAGATAATTTGACTCACTAAAAGTCACATTGGGGTTACTCTAGGTAATTTTGGGGTTACTCTGGGTCACTTTGTGGTTACTCTAGGTCATTTGGGGTTACTGTAGATCTTTGGGGTTACTCTAAGTGGGGTTACTCTAGGTCATTTAGGGGTTACTCTAAGTCACCTTGGGGTTAGTCTATGTCATTGGGGTTACTCTAGGTAATTTGGGGTCACCCTATGTAATTTAGGGACTACTCTAGGTCATTGGGATGACTCTATGTCATTTTCGGGTTACTCTAGGTCAGTGAGGCTACTCTAAGTCATTTGGGTTACTTAGGTCATTTAGGGGTTACTTTAGGTCATTTGGGGTAATTCTAGGTCATTGGAATCACTCTAGGTCATTTAGGGGTTACTCTGGGTCATTGGGGTTACTGTAGGTTGTTGGGGTGACTCTAGGTCATCTTGGGGTTATTGTAGGTCATAGAGGTAAGTGTAGGTCATCTTGGTGTCAATCTATGTCATTTAGGGGTTACTCTGGGTCATTAAGATTACTCTAGGTCAATGTCGGGTTACTCTAGGTCATCTTTGGGCTAGCCTAGGTCATTTGATGGTTACTCTAGGTCATTTGGGTGTTACTCTAGGTAATTTGGAGTCACCCTAGGTAATTTAGGGGTTACTCTAGATCACCATAGGGTTACTCTAGGTCAGAGAGGATATTCTAGGTCTTTTGGGTTATTCTAGGTCATCTTGGGGTTACTCTAGGTAATTGGGGGTACGCTAGGTCATTTGGGGTCACCTTATGTCATTCTGGGTTTACTTTGGGTCATTGAGGTGACTCTAGGTCATTTGGGTTACTGTAGTCATTGTGGTTACTCTAGGCCACCTTGAGGTTACTCTAGGCCATTTAGGGGTTACTCTAGGTCATCTTGGTGTTACTCTAGGTCATTTGGGTTACTCTGGGTCTTTTAGGGGTTACTCTTGGTCATCGGGTCATTATAGGTCATCTTGGGGTTACTCTAGATCATTGGGGTTACTGTAGGTCATGAGGGTTACTCTAGTTATTGAGGTTACTCTAGGTCATTTGGGGTCACCTTATGTAATTTAAAGGTTACTCTAGGTCATTGAGGTGACTCTAGGTAATTTGGGTTACTCTAGGTCATCTTGGGGTTACACTAGGTCTCTTGGGGTGACGCTAGTCATTTTGGTTGCTCTAGGTCACCTTGGGGTTACTCTAGGTCATTTGGGGTCACCCTAGGTAATTTAGGGGTTACTGTAGGTCACCATGAGGGTAGTCTATGTCAGTAGGATTACTAGAAGTCATCTTGGGGTTACTATAGGTCACCATGGGGTTCCTCTAGGTGATTTATTGATTACCCTAGGTTGTCTTGGGGTTACTCTGACTCAGCTTGGGGTTATTCTAAGTAATTTGGGGGTTACTCTGGGTCATTACAGTTCCTCTAGGCCATCTTGGGGTTACTCTGGGTCATTGGGGTTACTGTAGGTCAATGGGTTTATTCTAGGCCATCTTGGGGTTACTGTAGGTCATTTGGGTTACTCTAGGTAACCTTGGAGTCACCCTATGACATTTAGGCTTTACTCTGGGTCATTGGGGTTACTCTAGGTAACCTTGGGGTCTCTCTGTGTCATTTAAGGTTTACTCTGGGTCACTTGGATTACTCTAGGTAATTTGGGGGTTACTCTGGGTCATTTGGGTCATTATAGGTCACCTTGGAGTTACTCTAGGTCATTGGAGTTACTGTTAGTCATGGGGGTTACTCTAGGTTATTGCGGTTACTCTAGGTCATTTGGGGTCACCTTATGTAATTTAAAAGTTACTCTATGTCATTTGGGTTATTCCAGGTCACCTTGGGGTTACTCTAGGTCATTGGGGTTATTCTAGGTCATTTAGGGGTAACCCTAGGTAATTTAGGAGTTACTCTAGGTCACCATGTGGTTACTCTAGGTCAGTGGGGTTTCTCTAGGTCATCTTGGGGTTACCCTAGGTCAGTTGGGGGTTACTCTAGGTCACCTTGGGGTTAGTCTATGTCATTGGGGTTACTCTAGGTAATTTAAGGGTTATTCTAGGTAATTTTGGGTCACCCTATGTCATTTTGGGGTAATTGTGTTACTGCTGGTCAAACTCACTCTCTGCAGAGAATTTGGAGTTCCTTTACATACTTTTTTGGTTCCTTTAGGTCAGCCAATGAGACATTTGGAAGAAATTCTTAACAGAGAGGTTAATCAGGCCTTTGAATGGGTTGCCCAGGGGAGTGGTGAATTCTCTGTCCCTGGAGAGTTTTAAGATGAGACTGGATGTGGCCCTTAATACCATGATCTAGTAAGCACAGTGGTGTTGGATCAAGGGTTGGATTTGATGATCTCAGAGGTCTTTTCCAACCCAGCTTGTTCTATGAGTCTGATTCTATGAATGACAGTGGGAAAATGTAAGTTTAGATATGGGTTGCACATGAAATTACCTTCCTTTAGTACAAACTGAAATAGAAACCCAATCATTCTGATGTGATCTGTTCTGTCTCTAGCAGTGTTTCGTGCCTGCAGTCACAAGCAATCAGCTATATGTGATGTTGCCACCTTGCAACTGGATTTTTATTTACAGTCTACTGGTCCACTGGTTGAAAAATGACAATATGTTGTATTATTAAATGGCAGATTGTGCTTATTAAGAACAAATTTTTTTTCTTTCTTTTTGTGCTTTTTAAAGAATCCGAAAGTTACCAAAAGCATTGAAGGAATGGCAAGCTTTTCAAGACCTAAAAAAAATAATTGATGACTTCACAGAAAGCTGTCCTTTGCTTGAAATGATGACAAACAAAGTATGTTCAGCATAATAATTTGGATATAAGATTTACTTGAAAAACTCTGTTGAAGGCTACGTTATATGACTATAAGATGCATTCCGTAACTGGTTTTTATAGATAAAAGCAGCTATATTTATGGCAAAAATCTAGTTAGGCTTAGTTACAGAAAAGTAAAACAAAAGACTCCATAATGTGATTACAAGAACTGTTAATGCTTTCAATTGAATGGAAATCAAAACTCTTCTATTTGTTTAGCAGATCCAGTGCGAAAGTATGTGATAATTCTGGTCTTAAAAATAATTCAATTCTTAAAATATCATCCCTATGGGCTTTTCTAGGCAATGTTGTCACGACACTGGGGAAGAATTGCACAAGTAACAGGGCATCACTTTGATGTTGATTCTGAAAGTTTCTCTTTAAAAAGCATAATGGATGCCCCTTTATTAAAATATAAAGAAGATATTGAGGTACATGTACTCTTCTGGTTTTTTGGGGTTTGGGTTTTTTAAAAATTAATAACATGTGATCTGGGAGTCTGTACTTTTGAAATGCTGTTTCTAGTCAGCTTTATAACATTAAAAAAAATGGCTTGACTGAAGAATTCCTTTGAAAAAAATTGAGCCTGGTAGTTGGTAGTAGCACTGATGGTTAGTTTATTTCCTTTTTATTCTGGAGAAGGATTAAATGGATAGATGGTATTACACTAATCCTTCCATAGAAGGACTTCTGTTGTTTTAAATGTAGTGTGAGTCTGTCATGCCTCTGATTTAGGATCTGCCTACTTATATATTTTTTCTTCCCTTGAAATGTCTTATCAGAGAGAAAAAAGAGTTAATATAAGACTGATCCTGTTAAGTGCTGAAAACCCTTAGAATGCAGAAGTGGAGGATATAGGATTAAAAGAGAATGAGGTTCTTTTGTATTTCAAAAGTGACTCTTCACAAGAGCACAGAGAGATGAGAAGGCTTATGTAGTGTGCACAAGCTCTGAGCTACTGTCTCCTCCATTTTAGGGGCAGTGGTTATCTGGCAAGTCCATTAGCTTCACACTTGTGACCTTTTACCAGAGCAAAGCATGGCTAAAAATAAGTAAAACCCCAACAGTTTCTAACTTCAGCTCTGTTGCTGCCTAGTAAAATCTGTGGTTCCTCCAGAGTTGTGACCTGCTTTGTCTTGTTCCACAAAGGAACATTTTTAAGACAAAAAGATGAAATAAAACCTCTGTTGTAACCAATTTCCTGACAAGAATTGAAGCCTTGTGAAAGGTTCCAAGTTTCAGCCTTACACTTCAGGGATCACTTTAAACCTGTGACAGAGTCCAGCATGCTCCTGAACATTGCATTTGGGGTCCAGAGTGAGTAGCTGGTCCTTTCCTCTCTAATGCAATAACCAGTTTTATGACAGTCCTGTCCTCACTGTCTTCAAGAAGTAGCAGTCATATTATCCATCTACACTCTATTCTTGAACCATTTATTGGTTTTCATTGGTAATGTGTAATTTCCTTAAACACCTCCGTTGGTTTATTTGATTTCAAGTTTTAATACATGCAGAGAGGCAAATTCTGCCTGCAGATTCACTGACTTAGTGAATTTTGTATATGTAAGGTGCTAGTACTCATGAAGTATGGCCCATAAAATGTACCTGTTACAAGTAGTACTAGAATATAATCTTGTTTGCAATTTAATGGCTTTGAGGTGCTTTGACATATATTTTCATTAGCTAGAACTTATACTGAAATCAGGATCCAGCCAATAAATTTTAATAGTCTTTATAACTCTGCTTTGCATTAGCCTTACAGGAATGTAATTTACTATTTTAATTTCACACAGGATATCTGCATCAGTGCTGTTAAAGAAAAAGATATTGAATCAAAATTGAAACACGTCATCAGTGAGTGGGGTACTCATTCTTTCAGTTTTGGCCAATTCAAAACTCGAGGAGAACTCCTTCTGAAAGGGTCAGATATATCAGAGAAAATAGCTCTGGTGGAAGATAGCCTAATGGTACTGGGGTCACTCATGAGCAACAGGTACAAAATTTAATAAAGGCATGTGTTTTGTAAATCTAATCAACCCTCAAAGTAAACAACAATCATCTTAGGTTCTTTTTCCCCTTTAACTCATGTTCATACAGGTATAATGCACCATTCAAGTCCACTATACAACAGTGGGTTCAGAAGTTGACCAATACTGCAGAGATAATTGAAAACTGGCTCACTGTACAAAACCTCTGGATTTACCTTGAAGCTGTGTTTGTTGGTGGAGACATTGCAAAACAACTGCCCCAGGTATACTGATTTCTGGTAACAGCATGTTGTACCAAGAGACTGCCACATCTCAGAGTTCACTTCCCAATGCAAATAACGCATATAAGCTTTGGGAGCTGTGCAGAGGCACTTCAGAAGAAGCTTTGCCAAACTGGGATCTTTCTGGTTTAACTGCTTAGAACCTGGCCAAACCCACAGGAACAGGATTGTTTGTAATTCAAGCTCAAATGTTCCCATCAGCTTACAATATTAGTGAAACATATCATAGTACAGTTCTCCAAACTGCTTAATGGCATAAAAGGGATTTATCACTTTTGCCGTACATGCAAACCTTCCCTTTCTCCCTGTGTGCACATATTTATAGGCTGAAAGTTATGTAATAACTTTTATATGAATTCTGTACTCACTAGGACTCAGTTTAACCAAATCCCACAGAGAGCTGCTACAAGGCTTGGGAGCTGTGTGTGTGCTATTCTGTGTGAACTATTTGAACCTCTTTGAAAGGCAATTATGACTTTCCATGATCTGGAATTGGTTAAGGAATGTTCTGACTTTCTGCAGTAGAGAAATAGCAGAAGATGTCATCCTTTTAGTTGTGTCTCTTATTGAGGCATATTCATATAGTTTTAACACACTGAATCAACTAGTTCTGTAACTTAACAGAACCATGATTATTGGGAAATTTTTAGATATTAATTTAGTTTAGGCCACATATAATTAAAGGCTTACAATTTCCCAAATTAACATTAATTTTTGTAAGTTAAATAAAGCTTTCTTAACTGTTGTTTAAGATAAAAATACTTTCTTTTAGTCCATGAGGTATGTTTATGTTGTTAATGCTGATCAGAGAATCAATGAGCAGTTTTTGCAGATGAACAAACGGTGCAGTGCAGCTGAGGCATTTGATAACTGCTAAAGCGACTTCTTCCAAGAATAAAAGATACATGAATCAATTTTCTGGGAAAAAAGCAAGTGTGGTGACATGAACCAGTATTCTGGAAAAACAGCTTGGTGGAGGAGTAATGATAGATGAGTGGACTTAATTGCAATTTCTGGATTGCTAGTGACTATTAACATCTGGAAGTGAACAAGGAAATGAGTAACAGTCAGTGTGGATTTGTGAGGGGCAAAACATGTCAAACTTAATTTATTTTTAGGGTGGGCAAGGAGCTTTGTGGATAGAGGAAAAACAGTAGTTGCCATACATCTTGTTAGACTTCTGACATTTTTTCTGATAGTACTACCAGAAAATGAGTTTTAACTTGCTGGTGTGTAAAATGAAAGCAGAAGAGAGGAGGGCATGAACAGCAATAACTGATAACTAGAAAATTGTACCTGGTTTTGGCCAAAGAAACACACAGACAAATTGGAGACAGCATAGAAGAGGGTGATGAGAATGAGGAACTGTCCATGAAGGATGATGCACAAGAAGAGCTTCAACAAACTAGGCTTGTTTTATTTGAAGGAGAGGAAAAACTGAAGAGGTGTGATAAGATTTTAAAATATAAGAGTTGGTCTGAATAGGAAGAAAAAAATGCGTTCTCTCTATCTGATTAAGCTTAGGTAATAAAACAGTCATCAGTAGCGAAGATTGCCTGGAGAGGCTTCTAAATCTCTATCACTGAGCATTACTAAATACCTGACAGACAGATATATTGTGTATGATCCTACTTTGTGACAAACAAACTGTTTTGGATAGTCTTTTGAGATCTATTCTAGCTCTCAGATAATTTATGACTCCACTGCCATTTCATTTGTTGTAGGTGAAGAGTTTTTAATGTCAGTATATTCAGTGAAAAAAATACTTATTCTTCAGCTCCCAGTTTGAGAACTTGTCTCTCTTCATCTCAAATACCTCCCAAGTGTGGCAGCTTCAGACTGTTTATACTGGTTTTGTACTGGCTTTGTTTGTCAAGTATTACTACTAAAAACTTAGATGACATTGTGTATTGCTATGAGGAAGACTAATTTCTGAGAAGGCCACTGTTTGAGTTTTCTGGTGTGTGTTGGAATCCTTTTATGTGAACAATTTTGGTGCCCAGCATGAAGTAAAGGACATTTCCAGAGCTGTCCCATTGTAGTCTTTCTCTTGCCATTTGAACTCTGGTCACTATAAAGACTGATCATCATAAGCATGATGTTCATACAAATATTCATACACTACTCCTGCAAAGAATACCTGAACAACAAAGGAAATACTAAAGTGTTACCTTGTCTAATGGAATTATTTAATTTTTGGAATATGGCAAATACGAGAAAAAGCTGATGTAGTTCTCATGTACTTCAGGAAGCCAGAAGATTTCAGAACATTGATAAATCATGGCAGAGAATTATGCAGAGAGCCCATGAAACATCAACCATTGTGCAGTGCTGTGTTGGAGATGAGACTTTGGCACAGCTATTACCACATTTGCTGGAACAGTTGGAAGTCTGTCAGAAGTCACTGACTGGCTATTTGGAAAAAAAACGGTTAATATTTCCCAGATTTTTTTTTGTTTCTGACCCTGCTCTTCTGGAAATCCTTGGTCAAGCATCTGATTCCCACACTATTCAGGTACAAGTAATAAAGAAATAATGTTTTTATGGTCAATATTACTAAGTGAGGACCATGGAGAATTTAGTTATTTATCTGAGAGAATTTCTTTCACTTATGGAAAAATTTGCAGAATCTTCTAATACTGCATTTAAAGACAAAATAAGAATGCCATATATGATCAGTTTATGGAGGGTTTTCTTCTGATCCTATTGTAGGCACATTTATTAAGTTTGTTCGACAATGTTAACCGAGTGGGATTTCATGAAAAAAACTATGACCAGATTTTATTCTTTGAATCTCAAGAAGGAGAACGGGTCAATACTATTGAACCAGTTTTAGCTCAGGTAATGAAAATATATATTGCAGTTCTTCATAACTTGATTTAAAGTAGATTTATGTTTTAGAGACCAACAGTATCTCATCATGCTATTATTTGACTAGCTGAATGAAAACCTTCCAGTGTGAACAGCAAGAGTAAAGACTAAAGGACAGGACATTTGTGTCATTTTGTAACGATTGCTTTACCTGTTTTCTCAGCAGTACTGCTGTGAGGTGCCAAATCCATCACACATGTCTAGGAAGGCAGTGGAGCAGAAAGGGGAAAGGAATCTTTTAATGATTAGAGAATAACAAAGAGGGAAATGGGAATATCGAGGGACTGGGAAAAAAGTCACGTAGAGCTTTAGCTCTCTGTGAATTATTCATAAATTAATTCTTTAAAAGTACTTTCTTGTTTGTTTCAGGGCAACGTGGAATTCTGGTTAGGTCAGCTGCTGAGTGGGATTAGGAAAACAATCCACACCATCATTAGACAGGCATCAATGGCCATTAACGATTCAGAATTTAAGCTGTATGACTTTCAGGCAATGTTTCCTGCACAAATAGGACTTCTGGGAATTCAAATGATCTGGACCAGAGATGCAGAGAAGGCACTGAACAGTACCAAAACTGACAAAAAGGTAGTATTTAATGAATCTTTGGGGATTTATTAAAAGCATCATTTGTAACAGTGCATATTGTGAAGTTAAAAGTAACATGTAGGAAAAAGCACAAGGTACTAGTTAATTAACCAGAATAATAAATAAACTAACAGGAAAACAGAATGATAAAAAAAAAAGTGAGAAGTCACACTCCTCATTATCCCCCAGCATGTGCTTTAGATTTGTTCCTAGTTCTCTATTGTTCTGTTACTGCAGTCATCTTGGGAAGCCACAGTCTCTCAGGTGGGGAATATTGGGAATCTTACCCTTTTACTTTCCCAAAATCAAATTAGGAAAGAAATAAATGCTCCCAAACTTTTGGGAAATAACTGCTTGTGCCCATTGGTCTACCCTAACTGAATGTATTAGATTCTTTGGTTGATGAACTCTTTTATTAGGGAAGGGAAATTATAGCAACCATTTGAGGAGGTGTTTGTTTAATCTCAAACACGTGGAGAAGATGCTGTTAACAGCCAAGGTGTTATTACTAACACTGAATCTATGAAGGAGGAAGGAGAGGGTGAGAAATAAACAGTTGCAAATTACCATTAATCAAGAATGTACAGTCAGATTGAACAAAGAACTAGTAACACCATCCTACCATAAAGTAAATGCAGGGCAGTGGTACTATGCTTTACTTTGATAATGAAAGTAAGGACTGTAGTTTATGGAGAAGACCACATAGTGCTACATTTTCTGCATTGTACAAAAGGGCATAGACCTGGTGTTAGTCCACTCCAGTTCATAGACTAACTAGATGCAAAGATTCTTTTGCATTAACTAGAAAACAGCCTTGGAGGTTTTTTTTTTTTTTTTTACTGAACTCTGTGTATATTTGGGGGGCAGGGAGGTTGTTTAATTCTGTTAGTTTTAACGGTGTTTTTAGTGGTTTTTTTCTCAGCAAACAGTGTGATTTTAGGCTGAGCATATATTTACAGAAAGCTAGTGTGGCTGTTCTCTCACACATTTGAAACAAGAGTATAAATGAGTTGCTTTTTATGAAATCTCAGTGCTTCATAATCTATTGTGTATCAGGAGCATCACTGATAGAGGCTGATGCTGTTTGCATAAGTCAGTATCGTATAGTCTGTTGTATTTTGTGGAATTTTGTAACATATCTTGTAGCATAAAATGGATCATTATTTGAGCATTGGGATCGAAAATTACGCTACATTTCCCCCTCCTCTGCTTAGAGGATGTGATAGATCTCTAGGTTCCTGTGCCCCCTAAAGTAGTTACTGCTTGGGCTCATAGATAACACCCAAATTCAGAGACTAATGTTTCTGAATGTATGTTGGGATGCAGTCAGCTGAAGACCGTAAAAGGAGCAAGAGTCTAGGAGTAAAATCTTATAATGTGTCCTGTTCACCTAGATACAACGTTATTGTACTCTCTTGGATAAGAATGCATGCATGGAGGGCAAATTGCAACCCCAAATTTAGGATTCCAAGCCTAATAAATACAAAGCAGTTATGTTGATATGTTTGCAAATGTTTATTTGTTTTTCATTCTAAACATTGGAAGAACAAATGGAGTTTGTATTAATATGTATGTTCCTGCTGTGTGGAAAAGGTAATGCAGACAACAAATCAGAAGTTTTTGGAACTTTTAAATGATTTGATTGACATGACAACACACAATCTGACAAGAATGGAGCGCACAAAATATGAAACTTTAATCACCATTCATGTACACCAGAAGGATATCTTTGATGATTTGGTAAGTTTTGGAAAACCTTTAGGGGACTTTCTGTAGAACGTTTTGCACATTTAAAAAAATGTAAAACAAATCATGCCGTCTCTTCCCTTTAAGTAGCTCTGACATCAATGCTGTGATACAGCATATCAGATTGAGTTTGGTTTTGTATAGATGTCATGCGGAGATACGGGTGAATAATATATAGGGATGTTCATAAGTTCAGATTTCAGTTTTTAGAATGGTTGTTTATACCCATCATGCACAAATTCACTGTGAGCAAAAGAATTTAACTTTTAAAATTAAACTATTCTCTCAATTTGAAGATTTAATGCATTATTTGATTGAAATGTAAGCATAAAAAAAGTCCCTTTGCTACTGCTATCAATCATGTAATTTCCAGGCTGACCTATGTATTGATTTAAGGTAATAGTTATTCAAAGGTAAATGCAGTGAGGCTCCATATGTTTGAAAAGGGCAGCAACAACAAGCAGAACAGATACATTAATTTTTAAGTATCTGAGGATTCAGGCATCAGGCTTCCTTTAGGTAAGTATATCAAAGTAATGAAAGTATAATTATAAAAATTGAAGTAAAATAACTTTCAAAAAGCTTGCATGATGCAAAGGTCAATAATTCAATACTGTATTGCTTAATATATGCATATGTTAGGAATGAAAATTAAGTGCACGTGTAAAGAAAGATAGAAAATGATAAAAAATACTGAAAGCTAGAAAGAAAACTGCTGGCTTCTAATATAGGCATGGGGTTTTATCCTCTGCCTGTAATTTTAAACTTATTTTAATAATTATTTTATGAATTGGACATTCCATTATCAATTAATTCAATGTCATACTATAATAAAATGAAATTACAGAAAGCTGGTTAAATTTGTAGGACCTCTCTGTGAAATAAAAAGTCAGGAACAAGTCTAAATCTGGAGAAAGGGTTCTTAATTGGTACATGTAATATTATCCTTCTCTCTCAAAACATTCTGTTCTCTGCTAAACATTTCCTTTTGTGGTTGAGATAAAGTACAGGGAAGTGGCTGAGGTTCCAGACCCTCCTCTTCACATTACACAGTATTTGCAAGGCCAATAGCTAGGACTGCATGGTCTCTGATTTTGAGATCAAGTATCAAAAATAAAGAATCAAGATCTACTAATCTACCATAAATTTACATATGCGTGTGGCAAGTTCATACTGAAAAATACATCCCAAATAAACAAGCACATAGGCAGTGAATTCAAATGTTGTCCTCCATTTAGTATTTCTGTGAGTAATGGCACAGGTACTGTACTGTGTAACCAGTATTGTTACTTCAGTTTTTATGAAGTTTTCCATCACTGTTCTTCAGTATCTCTGTAAGACAATTAATAATTTCTGTGCACAATTCAGAGGAAAATCAAAGTGGTCAGGAGGTTCAGACCATGTCATAGACAGGTTTGAAAAGATAATTCTGCATCTTGACTCCTGACAGATTCCATGCTCATTCTTCCAGGTCAGGAATCTGTGTGAAGTAGGCTTTTTTTTTTTAATGTATGGAATTTAAGATTGATTTGTTATACAGTGTATTTCTGTATTAACGATTTTGCTGTTCCATTATAGGTCCGTATGAACATTAAATCTCCATCTGATTTTGAATGGCAAAAACAGTCTCGATTTTATTTCCTTGAGGACTTGGATAAATGCATTATCAGAATCACTGATGTAGAGTTCACGTACTGCAATGAATACCTCGGGTGTACAGACAGGCTTGTTATAACTCCCTTAACTGACAGGTAGTTACAAAAATAATGCAGTGCATAGCATTGGAGCTAAGATGTAATTCCTTTGACTTAATTCCTTTGACTCTCGTGTGTGTCAGAATTGCTTAGGTTGCCCTACAACGCTGCAGTATCACTGGTGGGCAGCAGAGGCCAGTGCTCATATGTTCAGCTGTCAAAAGCGGGTTGAATTCTCTTTGAGCCATATGAGGTGTGATAGGCATTGAAAAATGTACTTGTGCTCAAGATAAATATAGCTGAACTCCATACACTTCACCAGCCTAAAAAGAGTGTATCTAAAACCCAATGTATTGCTGCTTTCAATACGGTAGTAGTTGCATGAGAATTCAGCATTATGGCAAGTGATTCATTTGAAGTCACCCTGGAGGAAAAAACAGTAACTCAGGACACAGCATTGAATAACTTGCTCCGGTACGGTTTTAAACAAGGCCTATAGAGAATTATAGGACTACAAACACAGAAAGCGCACTGAGGACAAACATAAGGAGAACTTTTTATTGCAGGAGTGTTAGTTATATAACATAGTTCAAACTCCATTAGATGCCTATTTTCCTAAAGTACTTAGGCCTTCAGCTAGGCATGAGGCAGAGGCATTTGTTGTGCCAGAGCTTGTTCTTTCAGGTGTGGATAGGAATGTCAAAATACTGTGCATATTCAGTCATTTATAGAATCATAGACTGGTTTGGACTGGAAGGGACCTTAAAGGTCATCTAATTGCAACCTCCTTGCCGGGGGCTGGGACACTTTCCACTAGACCGGTTTGCTCAAAGCCCCATCTCAAATTAATGTTGGAATTGTCTTTGCACTCTCTGTGCTACTCAACTTTATCTACTAGTGAAAATTCAGATTTTTGCCAATTTCTGAACCAAAATTATTCCCATTGAGCTGTTTAAGAAAGTCAAAACCCTGTACTTGGATACCTGGCTTTTAATATGTAACATACCTCTGCCAAATTCTATGTTCTGCACCCTGCTGTTCCTGTACTAAATAAAGGTCAGTTTGCATCAATGAACATGCAGTGGATTAGTGGGTATGGCAGAATGACCACGCTGACAATATTTTTGCCTATCAGGAGAGCCAGTATCAAAAAATGTTGTCATTCAAAGTTTGTTCACAGAATTAAAATGCAGCCAAGGAAGCGGTCACAGCACCAAGCCTGCCAGTGTGAAAAAGGTGTTTGGAGAATGCTCTCAGGCATGTGATGTGGTTTTGGGGTTTGTCTTGTGCAGAGCCAGAAACTGGAGTCAAAGAACCTTTCTTCCAAATCAGGATATTCTATGATTCTACAAGGTGCTCTGTCACACGAGATTGAAAACTAGCACAGGGTGACATGATTGAAGAAAATGAGTCTTCTGAATAACTTTAAACTATAATAATAACAACAAAAAAGACAGGCCTAGAAGAGCCAAAAAAAAGCTGCGGGGATTGGAGGCTATCCAGTGTCACATGTTGAAAGCGTATTTGAAGCAGAGATGTTTTCCAGTGTTAGCACGGGAAACTTACGCACCTAAACAATGTTCTATAAGAACAGATTTTATGTCCCTTATGGGCTTTTTTCCATTTTAGCATTTTTAGTATTGCTATATTAAGTTGTATAAGCTTCTGAAAATTTTCAGGTAATGTTATCTTTGCTTTCCATTAATCAGCTTGGAGTCAAGCATTGTTTGGCTAATGACTTCATGTGCAAAGAGAGTCCCTAAGCACATGATAAATACATACTGTTGGTAGTACATTACGTTAAGATAATGGCACTGAAATTAAATGCTCCCAACCATCATGTCAGACACAGTCCATGTCATGGCAGATACCAAAAGTGAAATGGGAATTCTGTATAAGAGTTTACCATGTACAGTTTGCCCTTACCTCATTTTCCACAGCAGGGTTGTTAGGAGTAGTATTTTTTATATATTAACTGACTGGCTGGTAACTGAACACGGAGTAATAAGGTGATAAAGCATTCTTACTGTTATTATATTAGAATGAGTACTCTGTTGTTTCATATGAAGTGGTACTAGGTGGTATCACTTAGTGTTTTTTTCAGTGTCTATTTTATCTCCCCACATATATCATGAAGCTATTGAGTAAATGAGTTTACAGTACTTTTGGAGCATACTAGTTTAGGACAACAGTCTTCCTACAGCCTTCAGTAGTTTCCACACCAGCTGGGGAGGCTGAGACTTAAACCTGAGGATTTTAACCCAAGGTGGAGGCTGAAGCAGAAGCTTATCCTAGGACTTTTCTTCTTTGTCCGTAGCCCATTACAGTCTTCCCTGTTGTCCATTACTCTCCTGGAACTCAAAGACCTCATGTGACTGGCAGCACTGCTGTGGTTTGGCATGCTAGTAGAGAAATTTCAGGAACACAGGCTGCTTCCAGCCTCTCTGCCTTCCTATGGCCAGATGGGAGTGCCCATCTTGTGTACTCTGGGGAGCGAGTAGGAGGATGGGGGAGAAGGGCAGAAATGCAGTGGGGCTGAGTGGTGCAGAATGAGGCTGGGTCATGGAAGGAAGGTGTGTGACAGTATGAGTAAAAAACAATTTAGGTCTTCACATTTAGAAGTGGCCTGTGGATTTCCTGGGCTGTTGTAGTCATCACTGTGCTGGATGGATGCTTTTCTGCAGGTGGAGCAAAGTTAGTACCTGGTAACTCAGCTTCACTGTGGGTGAAGGCAGCAGCTGAGGATTTACCGCATGGAAGCACAGCCATTTCTGCCCCCAGCACCAGCTCTGTAGAATACAAATGTTATGGTTGCATTAGTGGGCTTCAAGTAATTGATAGTAGAAAAAGATCTGTTCTGTCTTTAGGTGTTACATTACTCTGGCACAGGCCCTTGGCATGAGTATGGGTGGTGCACCAGCAGGACCTGCAGGGACAGGGAAAACAGAGACAACTAAAGACATGGGCAAGTGCCTGGGAAAGTATGTTGTTGTTTTCAATTGTTCGGACCAAATGGACTATAGAGGACTTGGTCGTATCTATAAAGGTAAGAAAATGTCTGGTTTGTTCATTTTAGAGTTATGAGTTTTTGCCTTTTCAGTAGTGAGTTAGCAATGATTAGTAGGGTATTTTCATCTCTGTTTCCTCTTATTTCCAGGCACTCATCAACTTCACATGATATTTGATTATTTCTCCATTGTTTTTATTTCCTTTTTCTTCTTGCATGGTTTCCAATTTTTGGTTTTTTTTTTTTTTTGGTTGGTTGGTTTTTTTGGGGGGGTTGTTTTTGGTTTTTGTTAGAGGGTTTTGTTGGTTTGGGTTTTTTTGTTGTTGGCGGTGGTGTGGTGTGGGGTTTTTTTTAATATATTCTTGGAGGATTTTTCCTATCTATGTCTTCTTTTCCTTTTCTGTTTTAATAATTTCTGGTTTTTAGGGTCTTTTTTAATGCCTCTATCACTCTCATCCCAAGATGAGAGAATATTTGCCCCTCTTTTGACATTTTTGTATGAAACAAGCTGATCGAGTGTTGTGCAAGGCAGGGAAAGAGGCAAAGTGGTTCAGTGTCTTATTTCAAACTCTAGAAGTGTTTTGAAACTAGGAAAATAAGATAGTGGTCAAACTCTGATAACTTTCCTGTATATAGCTACTAATGTTTAAATGCACTGGCAGATCACAGAAAACCAAGCTGTTGTCATCTCCCTCTCTATTCCTTCTGTGAGAGTGTTTGTATCTCGTTGTTACCACCTTTTCTCCTGACTCCTTGGTGATTTCACTTCTTCCTGTTAAACTGTTTGTGACTTGCATCAATTCAGACATCTAGCCTCTGTGTCCTTGCTTTGTTTCTGCCTTCTTATCCTGGCCACTGTGGTAATTTACCCTTTTCCATTGAGGCCTTGCCTGAGAGTCAGATTTCCTAACTCCATGCAGCAGGTGGCATTACAGAATAAATGAATTTATTTAGTGAATTTATTTTCCTTTCCCTAGGAAAAATTAGTTGGTTAGAACTGTATTTCACTGTTCTATAGAGAAATTGATTTCAAACCCCTTTAAGATACAGACAATAAGTGTAAGAGACAATATTATATGAAACTAAGTTTCCTAGTTCAAAAATATCCAGTTTTTGAGCTTTTCCTGGTTGCATCCCAAAGAGTAGATATTTATGTTTAAGAAACAAAGTACTAAACTCCAGGTTTTTTGTGTTTCTTTTTAGAAAGGGTCCTAGGAGTCGTATAGCACATGTAACAAAAGGGGAGAAATGCATACGAAAAATCTCTTCAATAATTTTCTTATCAGGAAACAGCAAGAACGGGGCAGCTCCATGTGGGTTGACCATCATAAAGGCAGGGGCAGGGATGTCACTCACCAGGGCACAGTCCCACAGTGCCTAAACCGGGCAGGTTGTCCATAGCTTGTTCCATCAGCTGTCCAGTGACCATCAGAGAACATGGAAAAACCGGCTGGATCCAGGATCCATCGAGGAATTTCAGTCAGAAACAGCAGTAGGCAGGACTGGAGGTAAGACCGTGGAGTTCCAGGGTCCTCCAGGGAGCTCAGTCAGGAGTTCAGCATAAGAAGAGGCAGGACTGTGCACAGCCCTACACACAACACAGTTCAGACATGCCTCAGCTGAAATGGAGCTCCTGGACTGTAGAACAGTGTGGGTAGAAGCCCCAGGTAAGACTGGTCAGGGCAATTAAGGCCTCTGTTGGATCCAGGGCCCTGATATTCCACATACAAGAGTTATGATAACATCAGTTAAAGGACTTACTGCCATACCAGAGAAGTCAAGGAGCATTCTGCATTTGGTTTTAAACACAGTAGGATTGGGTCTTTCATGTTTTAAATTTGGTAACTTTCTATAGAATTACTTTAATCTTTGTGACATTATGACCTTGTGGTATTTGTATATATTCCACTTGCTCTTAAGTTTTTTAATTAATTCCATGAAACTTTTTATTCTCTTCAAATTCTTTTCCGTTGGATTATCTTTTTTCTTATAACATCACAGAAATTAATTAGAAGCAGTCTGGGAAAAGATTACATATGGAATTGAGATGAATTCAAGGGAGATCTGCAGTATTTCCCTGACTGAATCAATCTTAAGGGGCCAATTTTGGCTGCACTACCAGTGGTTTTGATCTGGTTTGACTCCTCTAATTTTGTTGAAGAGTTCTTCCAAAATTACATGCGTAAAAAAGACCAATCGATGCAAGAATATTAAATGAATTTGTTAATGAAAAAAACCATGAAAAATGAATGTAAGAAAATAAACATAAAGCAGCCTCAAGAGGATTTGGAGTAAGATGAGAGTTCCTAGAGGAACACCTTAAAGGACAAGAGAAGAACAGACAAGGAAAAGTAGAGGAAAGGGAATTAGAATAACATGAGCAGAACAGGCCAAACAAAGAAGAGAAGGAAAAACATGAAAGAGAAAACAAGGCAAAGTGAAAAAGTATGTCTTCATCATATTATTATTGATTTATGAGTACTTTCTGTTCAATTAACATTACAAATAAACCACCCATTGATTTATTTTACCAGTGCTATAGGCTTTGACATATAAAGTGTGGGGATTTGGGAGAGCTCTGGGCCAAGTTATTCAACATTGCAAACACACAGATGCCTTTTCTTGGACTTGTGTTTTTTTCTGCATTTAGCACTGCCTTCAAACAGCTTAAGCCAAGCTGAGCTCCACCAGTCCCAGTGGAGTGAATTAAACACTTGTCAACATTTGTAGGTACTGACCCAGATCCTTGCTGGCCCCAGGCAATAGGAAATACTAGTCCAGTGTGGGCTTTAGGAAGGGAGGGATGGCATCCATGAAGCTCCTGCATAGACTTCCTAGCCTTTGTCTCTCATGAAATGGATGTGGAACAGCAGAGGATTACATACCTTTCCCACTGCTGCTCTAGAAAACTGCCACTGTGGACTCTCCTATTTCAATCCTGCTAACATGACATGGAAGAAGGAGTCCTTGAATCTCCCAAAACCGTTCATTTCATGTTTATGGATAATACTGTCTAGAACTGTGTGACCTGTTTCAAATCACACAGTTCTAAGTGTGACATCTCATTCTCTCTCTTGATCAGCAGGATGCTAATCTCCAACAATATTTTGCCTATTAATTAATTGTTTTAAAATGCTACAATGCTTCTGTCAGAAATGTAGTGATCTCTGTTTGATTTTGTGCTTTTCATTTAGATAGGTATCTCTCAAGCCCATCTTTGACAATTTCACTCCCTGACTAGATGAGTTTCCATGCTGTACGTATGTTTATGCTACTAGGTACTATGTTATTGAACGCTTTCTGCCTTATGATTGCTATAGAAGTGTAGCAATCTTTCTAAAAGAGTTTACATATCTTTCTTTCAAGGTGGTGTCATTAATGCTAAGCCAAATTTATTTTGAGTTTTTGCCTCTCATTTTACTCTGTGTTCATGTTCTCTGTTCTTCTCATGTTACATTATGTTGTATAGAACATACTCTATTTTATATACAAATCATTCTTGTTTGATCTGATATTTTTACAAAGTATTTTCCTATTTGCTTTTTTTAGGTTTAGCTCAGTCAGGTGCATGGGGTTGCTTTGATGAATTTAACCGCATTGATCTGCCAGTTTTATCAGTAGCTGCTCAGCAGATATACATTGTTCTTCAGTGTAAGAAAAAAAAGAAACCTCGGTTCACTTTCACTGATGGTGATGTTGTTGATATGGACAGAGAATTTGGTATATTTCTGACTATGGTACGTACGTCTATAAATATGTGTAAATGGTATCATTGTAAAAAATCTTTCCTATTTAATTTCCTGTTGAAATTTCTCTGTTGAAATCATTAGGAATGTCTTGTAGAAAACAGTGAATGCAATCTGAACAATAATTTGGTAAAATAATAATGATCTTATTTTCTCTTGCCTCTATTTTTAAACTGGAACTTAGAACTGGAGGTATGCAATTATGATTAACTACATATTTTAAGGAGGTTTTTAGTTGAATATTTGCCAGATTGAGATTAAACTTGACCCTCTAATATTTTGAGTCAAAGTCTGTCAAAGTAAACCAGAAGTGCCCGTGGACTGCTTCTAGCAGTGCAAGAGGAAACGCAGCAGAAAAGTATAATCAATCATCCCTGTGTCTCCCTCTCCTTAGCCACCTACATACTCACAACTCCAAGTAGAAGCATTTGTCTTTGTATTAGGGTGTACTGTCGTTGAAAAGGAGTTAGTTATCACTGTTATTTGGAAAAAGGGGCAAAGTGCTGGCATACAAAGGCTGATGGGAAGACAGTTTGTAAAGAGCTGAAAGAGTTTAAGAAGTTATCACTACACAGCTAGTGACTACTGCTGTCACAATTGAGCCGTCACATGAATGACTTAGACATCTTCAGTGAGAGGTCAGATCCATTAGTTTAAATTGTATTCAGTAATGGCTTGCCCTGCTTGACTGACTTTGCACTGACATGGTCTGGAAACGCTCACAGGGGACAGCAACTTTCAGCACTGGAACACTATTAAGACCCTGAGGAAGTAACCACTTAAAACAGCTCCAACAAGATCTGTAAGTGGTTACCTGTCTATACGTGTGTGTCTTGGACATCTCCAGATAACACGTGTGATACCCCCTACTTTATGAGCTGCAGTATTGAGTCAAATGTGTAGTGATGTGTCATTGTGATGGGCTCAAGTTACCCTTTGTAAGCTCACATGTGCTTCTGTGTTTGTCAGATAATTATCAGAGAAGGTAAACCTTCCTATTCCACTTTAACTCTACAATGTTTTGGTTTATATATTACATTTTTTAGAACCCTGGCTATGCAGGACGACAGGAACTTCCTGAAAACCTGAAGATTCAGTTTCGCACGGTTGCTATGATGGTGCCTGACCGTAGCATTATTATGCGAGTCAAGCTGGCAAGTGCTGGTTTCCGAGACAACCAAGTCCTTAGTCAAAAATTCTATACACTCTACAAACTCTGTGAAGAGCAGTTATCTAAACAGGTAAAATAAATACTTTTTCCTACTGTAAGCTGTCACTGGAAGGAAATGTAGATAATATACTTTCATAGAATATGTAATTATTTTTACACTTATGAGCCTGTTCGTTTTTTGGGATTTTCAGTTTCAAGCTCCAGGAACAGAGTCTGAAGTAGTCACGGTAATTTGAGTACTAAAAGGATTTTGATTTGTGATTCTTAAGTAGAGTGCAGTTACCAGAGAAGTTATGAGGAACAGTGTTTATTGCTCTGCTGAACTTCGTAGAGGACACATTTTTCAATGTCTCCACTTAAGAAGGCTAGATCTATTGAAGAGGCAGTTCAAGAATTGTAAATAACTGAAGAGGGCCTACAAGGCACTGTCTTGCTGAGTGTTTCTGGAAACAGTAAAGTGCTGTTCTGTCTGGTATGGGGTATTTAAATAGATACAGAAATAGTTCTTGCCTTTTGAATGCCCTGTGCTGGCTGTCCACTAGAGGGTCTCAATGAGAAACCATATGAATGGTAAATAGGTTGCGGCTCAAATACCGATTGGATCCTGATGAACCTGGGCATATTGACTGTATTCTCCATTATAGAATTTCAGTTCTATACCACATATTTATTAGTCACCATATTGATTTCCATGTAGAATCTTGGACTACAACAGAATAAGATAACGGTGCATTGTATTGTCCTCATTACTTCAGAGTTAGAACAAAACCAGCATAGATTTGGATTTTTATTTCCTTTCTTCACTCCTCTGTACATTCACTCTCAATATATGTGTATAACCAAACTGGATTTGAATTTTCATTTCTCTCAGATTTATTTTTCTGAGAGAGTTTTACTCACCAGCTTTATGCTGTAGACTGGCTTTTGACAGGTCATATTTGCTATTGGCTTCCCTGTAATATTTCCCAGACATCTCTTTTAGCCTTCATATTAGTTCTTACTCAGTCTGAGTTGCCCTATATTGACCAGGCATCATTAGTGTTAATCCATTTGTTACTGTCCAATCTACTCTCTCAGTCCTGTCATCTGCCTGTGTTTTATACTTACCAGGCTTATAGGCTGCATTTTCAGACCCCTTTCTTAAGTGGAATCTGTGGACATTTTTTAGGAAAATTTGTATATGCACAGTTTTAGCAGTCAACAGCTTGTTTCTGGAGTATTGAATAGACATCTCTTTTCTTTTTTCCTCAGGCTTTGCCTCCATAGGACTGAGTTTTCTTATTGCTTCAGTTTGTGTGGTGGTTTTTTGTCCTGGACGTGATTCTTCCCTTCATTGTGAAAAGGCGTGTAAGCAGGCATCAGAAATTTGGCCTTCTACCTCTGGAAAAGTGCTTTGCTTGTTTCGTGCTGTCACAGAAGTGGTTCACTCCTGGACAGATTACTTAAAAATTTGATGCACACAGCCAAACAAAACTTAGTGGTGTACAAAACTTACCTTAACTATCATAATGGTGTACAATGTTTATACATGACCATTACTGCATCTGCACAAAGAGTTTCTATGTGTCGTTTTGTCATTTCTGCAACAGAAACTGCCCTGGAGCTTCTGAGATAGCAAGGTTCTCCACTCATCATGTTAATTAACATACTGAAGCATGTAAGTAAGGCTTATCAGTTGGCCTAGGGATTGTGGGAACTGCCTGGAGGACTCAATGAAGCTGTGTGAAATTCTCACCAGAAAACTCCTGTGCTATTAGTCAAATTCTTTGATGTGAAGGCATGTGTAGCTCAATCACCTTGTCTCAGGTCAGGCCTTTGCTTCATATATGCTGGTGCTAGCAAGAGAGTTCCTTGATATTGATGGAAATTAATGACCAAGTGCTCTGGGTGTTCATATGGGCACAGCCCTTACACCCAGTGTGCTGGTTTAAAAGTAAACTGGCAGGAGAAATGAACCCAGCTCAAAAGAGTTTAGAAGTCAGAACTACAATTTAATAAAAAGATTACGATAGATACACTGATACAAAGGAAAACTGGTTTTAGCCCACAAAACCCAGTTGCACAACCCAGCCCCCTGGGGCACAAACAGTATGGTGCTCACCAGCCCCTGTGCTGAGCACCATGTGGTCCCCCTGAGTCCAAAGCAAAAAGAAAAGGAAAACCTGTTTTCCTTCCAGAAGGTTGGTGGTCGCAGTCTGGTTGAGAGTGGTAGTAGCAGTCCAATTGAGGTTCTAGTCCTCCTCTCG
>VWZG01007516.1:0-21047 GCA_013396735.1 Grallaria varia
CTGCCCTGGCAAAGTCATGGCGATGAATCAAATCAAGCACTTTATTTTTCCCATGAGCAGAAGAGATGAAGTTTGCTGTTGTTAATAATCTCATTAGCGTACCATTCTGTCAGTGCCTGTAACATCTCCCTAGTTCTCCCCAGGTGCAATCCCTGCCTGTCCCCTGCCCCAAGTCCTGCCACAGTGAATCTGCCTCAGCACTGCTGGGCTCAGCTGGGAGAGGAGCACCACAGCTGCCTGCTCGGGGCAGCACAAGAGGGGAGGAGGAGCCAGGATTCCCACTGAAACATCCAGAGCCTAATCCAGAACCAGCACGGGACAATACTGTTCATTTTGTTGATTTTGATACACCACAGGCAGAATAACTTGGTTGCAGGGGGAGAGAAGGAAAATGTGTTAATATTTAATGGAATTAAGACAATCACAATCTAGATGTTGGTTTGTGTTAGAGCTCTGCTGAGTGGGGGTCTGTTTGCCTGTTTCAGGTTTGGTTTTGAGGGGAAGGAGGGGGATGTCTTTCAGTGGTTTCAAATTTCAGTATTTCACACTGGCAATCAGTATTAAGGTTCACCTCATAAAGCAGTTCTTTTAGCACTGAGAAGTCAGACAGTAGGGTTTGTGGAACTCTCCTGAAATACTCCTCCTAGGCAGCTTTCCTCACACCTGTGTGATGGAGAAAAAGACAGTGGTCAGGACTGCTATGTTCAGATTGTCCTGTATCCAGGCAGCTTTCCAGCATTTGTCATGGTTTGTGTTCATGAATTTGGATGAAGAAGAGCCAGGAGTCTGTTTGAAGACCCAATGTGCAAAAGCTCCCCCCACTCTGAGTTTTTATCTGAGCTATAGAAATCTTAGCAGACACTGCCAGGAAGTAGTTAATACCCCACACAAGGGTATTAAAAATGTGAAAATGCTCTGTCACAGGGAAGAAGTCAAAAATAATTAATTTTCCAACCCCAGAATTGTAATTTAGAGAGTTTGATCTTAATACTTGCCCAAACCAAAGTACCCAGGAGGGGTAAGTAAGAAGAGCACTATTACCTCTTGGCCTGAATTTGTCAATGAGAGGAACAAAGCTGTCAAGGACGCTCCGAATTCGATACACTGGTTGTGAAAACAAACACATTTACATAAAACATTAAAACCCAAGAAAATGGCAAAATTCAAATACTGACAGTAGTTTAAACAGGCACTTTTGTAATACCATTAATAATAACAAAGTAGTGACCAGGCTGATTCCTGGGAGAACCACCCCAGCCAAGGGAAATGGTGGCACCAGGTAATAGAGGAGACACCTGCCTGCCTGCTGGTTGCACCTCTCCTCTGCCATCCCTAAGATTGCCAAAATGCCCATAGTTTTAATATTTCTAGGAGCTGGTGCCCTCCAGGTTCTGCTGGGAGCTCATCCTTAGTCCCAGGGGGATGGATGGCAGTCGGAGCGTGCAGCATCTTATCGGGTGGATCTGGGAAGACACGGCCTTGCTGCTAAAATTACTGTTGTCATGGCAATGCAGCATTCGGCCATTGCCGCAGAAAGAGGTGACTCAGGGTCTTGTGAGCATTCAGAAGGAAAAATGAGTCAACCTCTGCCTCAGCAGCACCCAGCCTGCTTGTCTGCAGCCCCCCTGCCTGTGGAGGGGACCCTGGGGGACAGTTCTAGGGGGAGTTATGGAATCTCAGCCCCACAGCCCAGGGGTGACTGTGTGACCTTGTTCTTGGTGCAGGCACAGCTGCTGCTGTGGGGACACTTACCTAGACCAAAGTATATCCCAGTGGTTTCCAGGGAAGCAAAGGTGATTAAGCCAATACCAAGAGAAATAGTCCAATCTAAGGCAACAAAATAAATGTTGGCTTTGTTCATTTTTCTAGAGTTCAAGAATTTATCCTTCTCTTGAATCTTGCCTTACCTTGGCGGTAGTAGTAGCAAACTAGTAAAGCTCCAATTGCAAAGCAAAGAATGACAAAATGGAAGAATTCATCTGAAATTGAGAGGGAAGATTGAGTCACAACTGAAGCTGCGGCCACCTGGAATGCACCTTTAGATCCAGGGTATTACACAGGGAATAATCTCCTGCACTAGGACCAAATGCACAGTGGAGCTGCACCACGAGGTATTGGGAGAAGCCTTGCTGATTTTCATCAAGAAGTCTTGATGCACTTCAACACGGTGCTCATGTCAGAAAAATAAAGGTTTTTTGAACCAGAGATCTTATTCTCGGACTAAGGTTCAACAAGTTTGACATGAGTTCAATTAAAAATAAAATAAAATAAATTTACCATCCTTCCGTATGCCCATCCACCGTACTGTCCACTGAGGGTGGGGAGCATTCTTCTCAGATGCTGCTAAAAAGGAATATCTATTATTGGCCATGAAACTCTGAAATTAAGGAGTTTGAAGTTTATTTCCCTTTTTGTATCTGAAAGATATTCTCAGAGCAGAATGTATGTAAAACTGTTTGTTCAAAGATAAGATCTGTGAGCCTTTCAGAAAGATGAAATTTGCAATTTTTAAATCACCCCAAAGAACAGGTTTTTAAAAATAAATTAAAAAAAAAAATAATAATAACGATGGCAGCATTAGCAACACTGAATTGTTTTAAAGCATTCTGGGTCTTTTCTCTCTTTTCTGGGACAATCCTTAGTCTCAGAACAACAGGGAAGGAGTAAAGCAGCAGTACAAGGGAGCATCAGTTTGATTCCTGGGTGCTTTGCACAACCACAGCTACAATAACACAACCCTCCATTGGTGAGCATGTGAGAACCATCCCTCTACTCACCCCTGATGTCAAAGCACTTCTGCACCTCCCAAATTAAGACCTGCACTGAAATGAGTCTCCTGTAGCTGTACTGACACAGAGGAAGAACATCAGAACAAGTGAGGTACTTTAGAGGTTTAAACACAGCAATTTGCTCTTTGTCATGAGCAGAAGTGCCAGATTCAGCTCTTTCTTCACCTACATTGCCACAGAGAGACGAGTATTTTACCATCTCTTCAAGGATGGGTTCAAAGCAGCAGGTTTTTTCCTTTTCTGTTTGTTGATGGCTTGAGCAGCCCCTGAGGCACCTGCTGCACCCAAGCCTTTGGGAGTTAATTCAGCACAGGTTTTGGATTCTGATCTCCCTTACACTGGGCTGTGCATCCAGGCAACCACTACCTGGGAGTGAATTGAATTTTCTCTAAAGATGTAACAGGTGAGTACTGGAAACGTCCTCCACCTGAACTACAGACTTTTGCTGTGGTGCTTTTGAACCATGGAGCAACTAAACCTTGCCAAGGAATTCTATGCTGGGTCACCTGACACAGGAGTCACATTTTTGAACTTTTGATTCTTTTAGCATTCTGAATTGATGAGGTTCTGATTTTGGGACAAACCCATTTATTTGCTTATTAATGTTAATACAGCATTGCATTATTCTCACTCATAGATACAACTCTGTGCAGTTCTATGATGGATCTGTAGACACAGAACTTACCAGAACATGAATTCATACTTGGCAAGTGTCTGTGCTGTATTACTCTGCCTCCTAAATGCAACAGGCCCACGGTAACTTTGCACCATGGAATGACTTGTACAGCATTTGTTCTATTAAAGCATTACATGTTAATACCTGTTCTCAACCTTCTACTTTTTGATTAGAAAAGTGCTGTCACCACTCAGCAAAACTCAATTCTGGAAGAGCATTCACAAGATAAATGTCTCTTTGCTTGTACTTACCATCTGCAATTGAATCGTCTCTTCTGGTAATCTCTGAAAAGCAATATAGTTTTGTTATTTCTGATGATAAAAATACCAATAAAGGGTTTCCTACTATTCTTAGCACTAGCAAGCACAGGGAGTAGTCACCTATTGGGTGACTCAGAACAGTCCTTGAAAGTGCCAGGAGATGGAGGAGGTTAAAAGGGCCAAGAACAGCTAACAACAAATGACTGCACACTGATCCTGCTGTCTCTGAAATAGCTGGGCAGGATATCAGTGGCCTCCATGGTAAGATATATTTGCTAAAACTGAAACTAAACCCAAGCAGAGCTGGGATCATGAGCACTAAATGTGTGTGTGACCTGAACCTGCCCAATGCAGCAGACATGGTGTCCTGCACTAGCTAAACATTTTCAGTCTGGGGTATTGAACTAATCTGGAACTGAAGCAAAAAAGGCCACACAAGTGGTAGAGAGGCCAAACAACAACTGGAAAAGTACTGGGACCCTCTTTCTGCACCTGTCAATGTGGTGAGAACATGGGACAGCAACATATTCTTCTGCCCTACTGTTTTGTGTAGCTCCTCGGGGACAGGTAACTCAAAAACCTCACCCAAGGGATTATGCTGCAATTTATATCTTCTCTACTGCACAGAAGAGGAGTGAAGCAGACGTCCTCTCAAAAAGGCCATTGGGCTGTCTGTCACTCCTAACTCGTGCATGTGACCTCGGTCTAGATGCAGGAGGGATGAGATCTGTAATGCAATTAAGCCATTGAAAATTTCCTGCTCTGGGCTTTTTACATCGGCTGTACAGCAGTGTCTGGCAAGAGGAAATCTGCCTTCAGACTAGCTGTCCATGCAAGTCTCTCAGCTGGCACTGCTGTTCTGTTGCTTGTCATCCAGCCTTCACCTTGCACCTCCTGCTGGGAATGCTCTGAGCTATGGCAGGAATGCTTTCTGCAACAGAATGTCTGCACCGTGCCCAGGTCCAACACCAGGCTAACTGCAAACCAAGGGATTTCCAGACAGGGGTTCTTTGTTAATGTATTAGTAGGCCAGTAAGAAGATACTGCAGTTATAAACATCCTTCCAGCAAGAGAAGGTTACTTGGGAACGCTTACCTGAATCTCTGTAGGGAATCATCTCTGCTGGTATGCCTAAAACATGGTGCAAAGATGACGTAGGTTAATACCTGCAGTGAGTGTGGTGTCTGATGCCAACTCCCCTGAAATCAGTTCAGGGGTGCAATAGTGACAAAGCAGAGACCAACTCTTTACTCCTTAGAGAGGGCAGTTCTGATGGGGGCAATGCAGTTTGGAAGTGAGAAACATGACTGGATTATTAACCACTCACATTCCATCTCTCACAGTAGCTGAGATCAGGTAGAATCAGACTACCATGAGACAAATTAGACCTCCTAATGTCAGTTTGAATGATCTGCTCTTACATCTGGGCTGAGCTCAGCTTCAGACATTAATTAAACTACTAAAGCCTTACATTTTTTACATCCATAGTTCTATAGCTATTTCTGTGTATTGACTCAGCTCATTTTCATCTGCACTGTACTTATTTTCCATCTTTCCTTTGGAAGGAAAGGAAAAGCCTCGGGAACAAGGTAGTACTTGCTGATGATCTCCTTGTTCAGCTCTATGCACAGGGAATGGCTGTGTCAGCATTACCTGAGCTTTAACTTGTAGGAAATGTCTTTGCTACAGCCAGATTCTGCCTTGTCGTGCTTCTATGTCTACACACGTTAACATACTTCTGTTCAACAGTCAAACCAAAGAATGCAAAAAATGATCCTTTTTTGGTTTATATTGGTTGTCTCTAGTAAAAGCCAATATTGTTGTCACTTTATCCTACCTCTGAGTAATTGGCCTTCAGTCTTCTGTCTTCCTAAATCTTCTTCATCACTGTCTGGATAGAGAAAGTGGGTTTTCATCAGATTAAAGAAGAATGTGCCAGAAGTATCAGAAACAACAGCACTGTAGTTGTTTGCTCATAATATATGTGAAGGTAAAAATCAAAGCTTTCAAATGCAAGGATTATTATTGGCTGCTTTGGCCTCCCAGCTCCCTTCAAAGCTGGCTGAGTAGGTGAAAACCAACAAAATTTGAAGCTGGTATAACCTGTATAAAGGGCTGTAGTGAGAAAGTTCTTATTTTAAAAACATACATCAGCAGCACTGCTAATTAGTTTGGAAAAAATTATTTCTAAACGCAACATATTTGATATTAATCAGCTTTCTGTAACAAAATAAGCCAGTATCAGCATTGCCACTTCCATGTTGCCTGTCACTTCATCTCTCTTGTTTTCCATGAATGAAATGGTCCAATGGCAGCCAAAGAAACTCCTGACACACAGTTGATGTTTGCAAATCAGAAACACTAGAGAAGTACCAGAGCATTGCCAACTACTGCCCTACACTGACTATTCTTCTCCAACTATAGCTCAGGCTTCAGCCAGGCCATAAGCCATTGGAGGTCAGAGAAGTTTTGATCTTATATTTGGGAAGGATTCTTGAAGTAAATTTCTATGTTTCTGAAACATCCAACTTCCACAAGAGTGGGAGGCAGACACTATTTTGCTGATAATGAATCTAAAGGTACTGATGATTTTCTATGTTCCCTTTTTTGCACAATTTCTTACTTTCTTCAGAGCTCTGCAGAATTACCACTGAATTGCTGCACATCTGCCACGTCAATCTGTTATGAACATGCAATCAGACTAAGTTATGTATCAGGGAAAATAAAATAAATCCTCTTTACCTTGTGTATCTTCATCCATGGACTCATGGGATGAGTTTTCAGCCTCATTTTTTTCCTCATGTGGAAGTACAAGATTCCTTTCCAATCTCTTCAGGAGTTTCAATTTTTCATCTGGTTTATATATAGAGAAAAAAAACATTATTAATTTTCTCTCTTTTACAGGGACTGATTTCACAATGCTTTATTAAAGGTTGCCTGATAGCAAATCAGACCCTTAGCCTTACTTCAGCTGTGGTTTTTGCACACAAGAAGTAGTAAAAAGCATTACAAATGAAAGCATCATATACACTACAGTTTAGACTTTCTTAAATGGTTGTGGTAGATGCCTAGAGTTTCATATTCTGGCCTTCCCACTCCCTGAAGCAATAGCAGCTGGACGATGCTCATCCTTCCCTGGGCTACATCTGCCAGCACTCCGGCGACTCCCGCGGGTTCCCTGTGCCGATGCCGCAGTTCCAGCACCCTCTGGTGGCACAGGAGCACATCCCTCAAAGCCAGATCACCAGGGGAGACACCTGCAGGGCACTGGCTCGGCCCAGGCACGGCAGTGCAGGTGATTCCTAACAGCCTCACATCCAGCTCAGTGCTGAGGGCCAGGAGTCAGAGCTCTGCTTCGTTACTAGGGGCGGTATTTGGGCACAGGCTGCTCAGTGCACAAGGGCAGGAAGGGGGGGTCCTCTTGTGACAAACATTCCTACTCTGACAGATGACCAGAGCAGGGCAGTGCTCAGGGCTGGGAGGTCTCTCCCCTTCAGGAACATGTTCGACCAAGGCAGAAGCAGGAACAGGATGTCCTTAAGGTTCTCCAGTTAAATTCAAGGTCATCTTAAGTGAGTGCAGCTCTGTCATCTATTAAAGACAATTAATAACTTTACGGACCCTGTGGAACTGCCCTTAGTTTCTTATTGCATAATCAGGCAAATAAGAAGTGCAATGGAGCGTATTTGTATCCTGCTGCCAGGTTCAGCATCCTGAGGACCATCCTCTAGCCATTACTACATGACCTGCCAGGGCTATTTTTCAGTGGCTCAGCTCTGATTTCTTACCACTGTGAAAGCTCAGAGGGATCTTGGTTGGCTGTGAAAAGAAGTGTCCTAAGTGTCATCAATCCAGCCAGATGGCAAAACTGAAGCACCGTGTCAAGTCAGAGAACTTTCTTTGGCAGCATCATCCCAGGGCATCCCCTCGCTAAACACACACCTATTTTTTTCCCCAGAAGAAGCCACTTCAAACTACAGTAAAATACTGTCTTTGGCTCCCATTACCACCAAACACAATTGCTTTTCCTGAGCACTACTTCTAGAAATCTTAGTTGTCCACTAACAATCACTTTCAAGCACATATCAGAGTTTTCATGCGGCTGTCAAGTCCCACTGTCACTGCAGTATCAACATAGCAGACAGGGAGCACTCACCCTTTCCCTTGGAACTGGGCAGCTGCCTATATGCAGATGGGTTGGATGTCTTCAGCAAGAGGTAAAGAACAGCCATTGCCCTGCCTCCTTTCTTCTCTATGGCTTTCAGGCAGGCAGCACAGCCTCCAGGCAGGACATCACAGCTGTTGAGGAGCTGAGACAAAAGTAAGTGAATAGCAAACAGTCCTGCCAATAAAACAGCATAGAAAAAGCACACCCTGATGCAAAAATGAATGTATCTCACCCTGTCTGTGGGATATGTAGCCTCCTGCCCTGACTACACAAGTGGCAAATCAGGGACAAAGAGTAAAGCCAAAGATGGGAAGAGAATGTAAACTCAGAGTAGAGCCATCAACTGGGAAAAAAACATGGTGGGCAATAGTTAACTATTTAATGAGCTGGAGAAATATAGCTATCGGATCTGAAAATGGACATGCAATCTCTGCAGCATCTTACAGAAAAATGTCACTAACAGTGGTCCTGCCTAAAAAATAGTGAGTTGAACTGATCCTGAGGAATTTATACAAAGCCAGTTATTTTGTACATGAAGAACAATGAAGTAAAAAGTAGTGGCCTGAATTTAATTTATCTAGTGCTCTTTTAAACTTTTTAGTATATTTTAGCATATCAGATGATTGGACCATATGTTTTCTCTACCCAGACTATAGAAGGAAAGTATAAAAGTATCGCTATAACAAGGATACATGTTTCTTTAGTAACTTACATTGTTCTTTTCTTCAGTGTTCAGGACAGGTGGGTCAGTGGTGGCTAAGCATTTTACAAGTGATTCCCAGAAGGACTGGTTCATTTTCTCATGATTCTCCAAGTAATCGGCATCAGCAGTAAAAACCCTCTGGAAAATGTCTGGGAGGAAAAACAAGCCTATTACTGTGCAGCAGCAGAGGTGGGCTGCATGGCAGTGTTCCTGTGGTGACAGACACCAGGCTCTAACATGTTGCCCAGCACCAGCACATAGGAAAGACAGTGGTGCTGTACTGTATAAAGTGTCTAGGTCTGCCAGAAAACAGTAGGTGAATGTCAATGGTCCATACAAATTACTGATGTCTCTGTGATGCCATTGTCTCAGTTAGAGAAGCAGGGCAGGTGTTTCTAGAATATTTCTAGCTATTTAATGGGTGCTCATTCTGACCATGTTACTTTACAGACAGGCACAAAGACCCCAAGGGCTGGGTATCAAGATACTGGTACTGCTCATTAGGCATTTAATGTGCAGCAAAGTCTCCTTCAGACTAGCACATGCCCAAGGTGTGACAGAAGTGTGTGGAGGAGCTGGGAATTGCCTGCTGATGTCTCTTCTACAAGTGAGGGGATGGATGGAGTGTGTTTTCAGAGGAACCAAATTTCACTGGCTCATGCCTACCCTGGCAAACACTGCTGTGGAGAGTGAATGAGCTGAAGCTTTGATCTTTGTGCGCTCCCTTTACCTTGCTGTTCTTCAGTGAGTTCTGGGAACAGGACATTCAAGTTCTCCATTGTTAACGCCTATTCAAAAGGGGAGAAAAAGTTTAGTTAGAATCAGATCACTGGCCTTCCCTCATTTCTGTTCTATGTTTGATTTTTTGCAAACATGGCATCTACGTCTAGGCCCTTCAGTTTTTAAATCACTTCTCTCTTGCAATGGCAGTTTCACATCATGATTCATTACCCTCCTGGGACCTGATTCTTGACTCCCCTGAGTGAGTCCTGCTGGGCTGGCCTTTGGTTATTAGGAAAGAACAAAAGTCTGATCATCATGAGTAAAACAAAAAGAAGTCAGACTTGATCATTCACATTGCTGCTTTTCACAACTACTAAGGTGTCTAATTAACTATTTCCAACAGATGTGAGTAACTTAATAGGCCCTGTTCCATTCACAAAACAGAATGATTATTTTGTACCTTTGACATCTTAATACTTCAGACGTATTGGCCAGGGAGAACAGTACAAATAGTTCAAAGGAAAGTCCCACAAGACTTTGAATCCTTGCCTCATAGAAGACTTCTGATCCTTCAACATCTGTTCTTCCCAAGTGGTCATAACAAGGAAATTTCCATTAATTTCAGCATTATGCTTACTGTGGTCCAGGCATCCTGCACTGATGCTTCTCCCCTGGTGCAACATTTCAACTAATCCACTGTGGTACTGAGAGATGCAAAAGGTGATGTTTGGGGAGTCTGAAATACAGTTTCCACTATGCAGGGTGCAATAGGAAACAGTTCATTTCTCCACACTTTTTCTTACAATATGATCTTTGCATCCATTCAACAAAACACTCTCAATTGAGCAGTTTGAAAACTAAGTATTTCCTTTAAGTTTTCCAGAGTGAAACCTGTTTCTTTTCCCACAGGCACTTTCAGTTCTCTAGAGACTGTCACATCAGTCAAAAAAATATGCTGACTTCAGAAGGACAGTGTGACACAAGCAAACATTCAAACAGAACAACTTCTTAAGGAGCCAATTCTCAGATACAGCAAATTAGACACAAACAGATCCCAAAGTAGCTGCAAAACCCATCTCTCCTTTGGGACCAGGGCTAGATCCCACATTTTTGGTATGTTGGTGGTTTTGGGGGCTTTCTCCTTTCCTAGGCTGCAAGTACTCTTCAAATGCTGAGGTCCTTAGTTTGAAACTCCTTTTAGCCACTCTTTAGGCTCTGAGAAAATTACTTAAACTCTTTAACCACTTCTAAAGGCTGATCCCAGAAAACTGCTTACCTGCCTCTGAGATGTACTGTGAGAAAACACTTTGAAATTCTCTTCAATGATGAGTCCATGCAAAAGCTCTACAGTGGTAGACAATCCCTTTGCCTGACTTGCATCCAGCCTTTGCTGCCGTGACTGTGCCAGCAGCACTGTGAGCTGGGGAGCCTGTGAGCACCCAATAGGGAATGCAGGAAATGCATCGGTCCCTCTGCCAGGTCAGCAACAGCTGATGTTGAAATGCAGGAACCCGCACACCACACCCCAGACAGACTTGTTCTTGGCCACAATAAGGAACATCAGTTCTGTGCAGTTACGCATATCCAGCTATGCTCTCTCCCTTTTTCAGTTTCTTTCTTGCCTTTCTGTTTTCTCAGCTTAAACCTTGCAACAGTGTTTGTATGTTTAAGTTAAATCCCTTAGGCCTCTTTCTGGACTGCACAGCTGAAATACCAGACCTAAAGGAACAAAAGTACTTTAAATATAAATGTTTCTTTTCTAACCAATAAATTCCATTTCATAAAATAATTTATAAATATTCACAGATTTTAGTGTTGAGTGAAATTCAGGTTTGTTTGTCTTTGGGGTTCCTAATACCTGGTGATGGCCACTTTCACTGGCACTTTCAAGGCATGCTGCTGTTGCTGTGACACGAACCTGTGGCAGCAGCTGCCCTGTGCCAGCTTTGTGTCATCCCAAAGACAAAGCGAGCAGTTGGGCACTACCTCACCTGTCCCACCACACACAAAGGAAGAACAGATTCAACAGTGAGGGCAGAGCGGACACGTCACCTACATTTATAGTCAGATTGACATACCTCAAAACTGCTCATTTGCTGGACCAGATGACCCAAATTTCCAGGAACAGAAACACCTATGCACTTATGTATCCTGCTACGATAAGGCCTGGATGCCAAAGAAGGATCCAGAAGCAGCCAGCATCTGCTCCCATCTCCCTTTCTGTGCCTCCAGCACAGCTCAGCCCAGTCAGAGACCAAGATTTACGTAACAAAGGAAGTAGGGTGCCTAATTTCCCTTAAACTATGTACAATTAATTCCCCTGTGGCTCTTCCGGAAAGACAATCAGATCTAAACAAAGGATAAGTAGAGGTGTTTAGTTATTGTATATTTTAAAAGTGATTTAGTTGATTATACCTCATAACGACAAAAGGATGATGATATATTGATATTTCAGCCTGGTCATGAGCTCACTGGGGAATGATACAAACAACAGACCTCACCTTGCTTTCCCCACAGTAAATCAGAACTTAATTGCAGTGAGGTGTTTGTAACATGTTAGAATAAAATTTGTGTGCAGAGTCAGACTTAGAAAGTGAGGCTAATAACTGCCATACACAAAAACTTTTTGCTTGGTTGGTGAAATATATCTGAGGGAAATTGCTCAATGTGATTACAAAAGTGTAAAAAAGGTAAAATAAGGTTGTTTTCACCTCAAGACAAAAACCAGACAATCCTAAACCTTTTCCCTTTGAAACTACTTTTACCTTTCATTTTAAGTTATATGCTGGCACCAAATCTTGCTAAATTTTATTTTAAACCTAAATGTTAAGTCCCTCACTGCCTTTCTCTAAACCCACACCAAACAAACCAAACCAAACCCACTTCTTAAAGCACACCTGCAAGTCTTGGGTTGTTCCTAGCAGTTGGTTCCACAGGAAGATGTCCTGGAGGGCTGTGGTGAAAGCTGTTTCTTCCAGTCAGACAACAAAACCTGATCCACACTAGCTTGCTTTGAAACTGTTCCTGCTCCAGTATCCTCAGGCTGTGCCACCAGGGAGGTAATTCTGCTACTCCCCTGCTTGCCTTCCTGTCATCAAATACAGCTGAAATTTGACAGAGAAGTAGCAAAACTCAAAGACTTGAACACAGGCACGTGGAGAGACCCAGCAAATGCGTGTCCCCACAGCGGGGGCAGCTCCCCACGGGGCATGCAGGGAGCAGGCACAGTCCATGCACTCCTTGCCACAGCTCCAGCACTTCCTTCCCCTGCTGGCTTTCACTCCAAGCCCAGACACGGTGGCTGCACTGATGCCAGCCTCACACCTGGAAACCCAGGGCAGTTTGCTGCCTGTTTTCCAGCTCTGCTGGGAATGGCAGCGCTCCCAAAAGCATTTCCATACAACATTACCTGGTTTGTATTTGTCCTTTTGCACCGTGTGCTTCTCTATGGCTCATCAGAAGCCAGGACAGCTCATGCTCATGCTTTTAGTCTAAGTTAAGGGAAAAAAAATCTTCCTCTCATAAAGTGTAGGGCTTGCCGTGAGGATTTTAGAGAAATAAAAACATATTTCTAAGATGGGAAACTTGAGTCAAGAAGACACAGAGGTCACAAGGAAGTCCCATGGTTCACCCCCACAGTACCAGAACCCTTGTACATTGAGGTTTGATGCCTCAGACAGCAACCAACAACCCAGCTGTGTACCAAGAGCAAGGACACAGCCCTGAAATACCCTTGAGCTTGACCCCAAGAAGCTCCGAACCCCTCCCCAGCACTCACCTGCAAGGCTGTGCAATGGCTCAGGATCCCAGGGGCAGGGATCCCAGAGCCAGCTCTAGCTTGTGGCGGCAGGTGGGTGGGAAGGCATCGGGGCTGGTGCTGGAAGGCATCACGTGGCCTCCCCTGACTCACAGGGGGAGTGGTGGCGGCTCCGTGTCATCCTCTGGCCACTGTCAGTCACACTCCAGGAGGATGTTCTCCTGTTCTCCAGCTCTGGGGAAGGCAGCCAAGGGCCGATCTCGCTGGCATGGGGGAGAGGAGCTGGGCAGCTCCCAGCCTGCCTTAGGCACTGATGGGCTCAGTGGCCCCAACTGGTCAGGACCCTTCACCTCTGCCTGTGGCTGCTCCAGCACAGCCTCTCCTCGGGCTGGAGGCCCACGCCTGCCCGTTTGGCTTCTCTGGGACATGAGGGGACACTGGGAATGCAAAGATCCCACTTCGGGCTCCCATAAAGCTGAGCAGTGACACCATGCCAGGTTTGGAAGCCCAGGCACACTGGCCTCCTGCCCAGGCATCCCTGGGCTCAGAGAGGAGGCACAGGTGAAATGCCTGACAGGGAAGGGAAGCATGCCCTCCATCCCACCTGTGTCCAGCAGCCAGAAAGTGGGCACTGAAAGCACAATGCCTCTGCTTGGCTCTGCTCATCCTATACCTATGGGACTCAGTGCTCCCCTCTGAGCCCTTCCCAGACACCTCTTCAGCACAACACTAGAGTGCTGTTATTCACTAGAGCCACCCCAGGGCTGTTTAGGGGAGCTACTCCTTCACTGGCAGGTGATGGTTCCTGACTCAGGCAGCCTTCAGCAGGCCACAAGAGGGTAGGACAGCAGGGGGGCATATCCCTTTGGTGAACCAGAGCAGAAAAGGGCACCTTGGTCACCTGAAAACGTGTGTGAAGAGTGACAGCAGTGTTACAGGAGACCCTCCAGGATATTCCAATAGCACAGTGTCCATCGATTATACAAGGTGTGGCCGTGTTGAGTCATTTGTCATATTAAGTAACGGTGTCACCCCAGTGCAGTTGGTGCCCCGGCAGGGGTGTGTAGGGCAGGCTGTACCCCCTCCCTCTGCTTTCCTCACCTTCTCATCTACTGATGCTTCTGGAGACCCTAGGACACAGGTAAAGTGCACTGATTTTTCTTTTCCAGTTTGTTTGGTTTTCTGTTGAATTTTTTAGTACTTTTTTAGAGGGGAAAGACTGGGGTTTGGGGTTTTTATAAGTAAGCCATTTCACTAGTTTTCTACAAGTGCCTATTCAAGTGCCTTGTCTAACCTGACATTTAATTACATGTAACATTTAACACTTAAAGCAGCTAATACTCTGCATCTACTTCTGCTGGGAAGAGTATTATCTCATTAATTATAATGCTTTATCAGATATTACATGTGTTTATTTGGCCCTTAATTGGGAACTGCCCTCTGAGAGAGTTAGGAGAATGGTGATTTAGTCTTTGTATGCTGGGAAAATTGCTTCCAGAGGGGTTTAGAGAGGTGAGACACATGCAGAGCAGCTCTTGGGCTTGACATTAATTAGGTACAGTGTGTGTGTAGATTTGTCACACGGGCAGGTTGCATGAGAAATGTCGAAATACTCCTGAGTGAGTGTAGGAGGGGCCCAGTGATGGTACATAGAGCAGTAATTGGACTCCTTTAGTCATCACATTTCTGACAGATTAATACATTCCCATGACACCTCTTGCCCTACCCTGACTTTTATCCAATAGGTTGGTTAAATTAGTCCCTTCTGTGCACTTACTTGCTACTTATTTTCCTTTAAATAAAGTCTGTTTCAATAATTGTTGTGAGGTTACAAAGCACAGGTAGCTGCAAGGGGATTACACCTCACAGTCAGATGAATTTTGCAGGCTACAGCTAATTTACAGCTACCTTTCATTTTTAAACTCCAAAACTTGAGAGAGAAGAAAAAAGCAAGAGTAGTGAGAATAACCCATCCCCTCACCTTCCAGACCATCAATGAACTAGCAATGCACGCCTGCACCCTGCACGCCCTGTTATGCTGAGACCATGAAAGCATCTGTTGACCTTTAGCTGAGGGGAAGCCATGAAAGCTTTTGTGGAATGATATGGGAGAGCAGATCACATTGTACCTCACTTAGATATTTTTGAAATTTTTTTCTCATTCTGTACCCTTCTGTGGAATTACTTGCCATAATAAATAATGCATTATATTAGTATTTCAAATTAACACAGTAAAATTTTAGCTAAAGCTTGTTAAATTTAAGAACTAGGCCTGCGTGAGCAGGCTAAATTAACGAAAAGTTTAGGCCTGGATGTATCACTCATCCCCTCGAGCATTACTGACCTCCTCAAGTGCTGTTGTCACCAGCTCAGGAGGCTGAAGAATGAGTGATTCCAGCACTGAGACAAGGGCAAGATCCTCTCCTGAACGGCTACAGGTAATGCTGTTAATGTTCCTTCATTAGGGGAGCTCCCCTTTGTTATGGGTCAGCTCACAAATCAGCTCTGAGGGATGTGGCTCCCTGGGAGAACTGGGGTTGTCTGGCCTCTGGGGCAATGGCTGCTGGTCCTTCCAATTTAGCTACAAGGGCAGTTTTCCAGTTAAAGGGTGGCTGCTGAAACCCAGGGCCATCATGGGATGGATAGTGCAGCCCCAACACAAAGCATAAGTCCATAAGGGGCAGGTAATAGTCCCACAGTACCTTAACAGTATTCCTGGACTTCATGCTAATGACTAAGCTTTCAAGGCAGACCTAGACTGACTCAGCCCTTCTCCTCTCTCCTCTCCCTCAACACCATTTTCTCCTGTCTCACCAGCTGCCTCTGCGCTTTCCTGCTGTGACATCTCACTCTGCAAGGACTCCTTTTCCACAGCCGAGCTAGGGCCTTTGGTCTCCTTATACTCCTTGGAGGAAGCAAAAACAAATACTGAAAACCAGCTCCAGTTGTGCTCCTGCAACATCCTGAGCCAGGGTGCAGGAAATCCAGGCAGAAGCAAATGTACTGTAGCACCCTCAGGGAACAGCCACAGGAGAGGGGCTGGGAGGAGGTGACGGGGCAGTGCTGAGCGCACCAGTGCCCTCAACCCCACGTGTAAGCAGTGAGGGCATACCTGTGTGCGTCAGAGAGCCTGGCCCCAGCTTGTCCCAGAGGGAGGTTCCAAGGACCAATATCCTGCCCACAACAAGGCAAGGCCTGCACCCCTTGGGCCCTTAACTAGCCCCAGCTGAGAGAATGCTGAACAGGGTGACTCCTCTTTCTCTTCTCTGGAGCTCGACTACACTGTCCTAAACAGCCAGGACAACTGCCACAGGGAAAGCAGCCTCTGTGCTTTGGGAACGAATCCACCTCCCACACCCGACAGCTAAAGGCAAAGCCAGACCTCCAAAGGGGTAACCCCTCCTCAAACTGATGTATCTCTCCAGGTGGCAACATCTTCAGCTGAAACCAAGATCATTGCAGATACTGAAGGTAACTGGGGAGAACGTTTTCCAAGTCCTGACCAGAAATGCGACAGTTTCCAGTCAGTTTAAACTGTAGTTTGTTTAATTCCTGACGGTCAATTTGAAGAACATATGTTTAATCACATCTATATGCACGTCATTAATGTAAGCCTGTTAACACAAAAGAGTATTTTTCCCTGTTCCCAAATAGCTGTGAAGGAGCAAGCAGGAAGGCTTGGGCTCCCGGGATCTGAGGAAGGGGCTGCTGGCTGGTAGAGAAGTGGGAAACAATGAGCTGCACCCAGTCCCTGGCCTGGCTGAGACAAGTGCTGCAGCAAACACAGGGTCTGAGGACCTGCTCAAAATCAGGGCCTCTCCTCTTCCTTGTTCTCCCAGTTCCCTGGGATCTCTTCCCATCTCCATTCCTCAGGTCTAGCACTAAGGCTGGAAGTGAGTTGTGGAGGAAAAGCCACAGGCAGGGGAGCACATATGTTCCCTGGGAAGCACAGGGAGCCAGAGGGACAATTCCCTGTTTCAGCTGATCCTCCTTCTTGATAAAGCCCCCTTCCTAAGCACTTCTAAGCATACAGGCAACACCAAGGACTTCGATATTTAATCCTGACATTTTGTGGAATGGGTTTGGTTCTAGAACCCATTTTGTAAATCTGTCAGCAAGGCAGGCAGAGACCTGTCCTTGCGTTCTCAGTGAGGTGTCTGCTGGGAGGGAGCAAGGCCAGGAAGCAGAAAAACCTACAGTGGTAATGACGCACAATGTGGGATTACCTGTTGGCACAGGGGCAGCACAGGGAGAGCCACAGCAGGGGTGGAGCTGGGCCAACACTGACAAACCTGGCTGGAACACCCCCCAGTCAAGGACAACCTTGAACCTGCCGAAGGTGTGACTCCAAAGCTGGCAGGACTCCAAATCTGATTTATCCATTGTTTATCCAGGATATTATTCTCAATCTTTTGCTTCAGGACATACCCAATGAGAATATTCCCTTCCCAAAAAGAGGGTTCTGTCCACTACTGGCTTCGCATTTCTGTGATATAAAGTGAAAACGCACAGGCTGTGTTGGACTGCACAGGGAGAGGGATGGGGAAGGAAAGCTGACAGTACATCCACCTTACCGCTAAACGGACTCTAGGACCAAGTGCCAGGTCTTGGGTCCTAGCAGAGCTCAGAGCAGTACTGCTGGCAGCTTTTGGAAACTGGACATAAAAATCTCAGTGAGTCTGGAAACCTCCCATACCCCTGACTTCCCCAGCTCACTGACCTGGGGATCAGCAGCAATCCCAGGTGGTCAAGGCCAATCTTCTCTTTGTGAAACTTGAGTGTTGTCAGTGCCCTGGTACCATGATGCAAGCAGACACCATCTTCTGAGATCCTTAAAATTCAGCTTTGCAAAGTTATTAGGGTCAAAGTGCAGCTCTCCCTCAACACCTCCGCTGCATCCTAACACATTGCTTTCTTGAGATCACCTCAGCCCACTGAATTATTAGCTTCAATCACCTGCAACATAAAGGGGATGAAGATACACTTGACTTTAAAGCTGTTTCCTAAAATCCAGGCTCTGCTCTCAGGAGGCACACAGAGAGCCCAAAGGTTATTTGCTAGAAGCTAGAACTATTTAAGTTTGTCCCAATTCATTAATTTTAAAATATGTGCTTTGGATCAGAAACTACAACCTTTGAGGGCCATGCAGAGCTTGAATTCAAGCTCTTCTGCTGACACCACAAAAATGGTGATGCCAACTTTATCTCCTGCCTGAGATCAAAATACTACTGCTCATTCCCAAACCCCAGAACCTCTTAACAAGGACTGCTCCCATTGCTCCATGAGGCCTGGCTGCTTGTCCAGCAAGCAGCGAGCACAAGCCCAATCTTTGTCATGAAAGTGAGAACCTTTCTCAAGCTCCAGATAGGCTTGGGCTTTGCAGGTCTGTTCTGGCATCTTTGAAATGGGCTTCCAACCGGCTTCCCCTGCAGTTCAGGCTCTGGGAAAAGGTCTCAGACCACCAAAAGATCTCTGCTACCAATAGCCAGCGCTGTGAGGGTGCCCAAGCACCCAGCTCTCTCAGGACATGCTCTGAGGGCAGAGAGCACATTGCCATCTCCTGCTACATTAAATGTGACGTGGGGAGAACAGCACCACTAACACGGCACGTAAATCAGTCCTCTAAATCAGAAAACACAAATCCACTCCAGAAAAGTTTAATGTGGGTTTCTGGGGCATCATATTCTGAAAAAAAGCGCATCAAAATACAGTACAAAGAAAAAAAGGCAAACAGAATCCCCCAGTCTTTAAAACAATGAAACGTATCAAAGTTCCATCTATTTACAAGGCTGCAGATCACAGCAGCTGCTACAAAAAGCACTATCACAGCCTGAGGATCAGGAGGCTTCTCCACCTCCCAGAGATATGGAATAAGCAGCACCCAAACCAGAAAGCCTGGTCTTGCAGAGCTCTTGGGAACTACAAAGACTGCCTCAAAGGAAAAGGGCAAAACTTAGTACCACAGTGAACTGCCCAGCATCCCTGCTGGATGAACCAGACAGGCTGATCCCACACCGCTGAAGCTCCACAAGAGCACAGGTCCTGGGAGAAGTGGTACCCTCCAGCAGAACCCTATTCCAAAGCTATTTGGCCACACCCACTGCATGGCAAAAGCTACTCCTTTGAGAATTTCTGGGGTCAGAGAAAAAAGGGAAAACCATTACAACAGGACCCAAGAGAGACACCACACAATGAGCTGGGGACAGACACAAGTAATGGATCTTCAGTTCCAGGGATGTCTGTGGTACCCTCCATCTCCCATTCAAGTCTTTGGGTGAAGAATCTTAGGACAATTTAGGCAAGAACCAGCTTTAAAGTCAGATCAATTCAGGCCCTTGTCCAGATAAGCACTAAATTTTCTCCAAGGGTGGAGATCTCAGGACTCCACTCAGGCACATCCACAGTAAGCAGGGCATAGGTCATAAGAGTACTTTTGATGTACCTGGGCTACAGAGAAGCCACCTTAGACCCAAGAGATGGCTCCTTTCCCTCTACCTATCAATCCTGTATGGCAGCACTATCCCTCATTTGATATCCCCCACAAAAGTGCAGTGACCCATATCTGCTTCATTCCACTGGAAGTTCTGCAGGGCTGCTACAAAACTCTCAATTCCACAGCCAATATGCACCAAAAGCAGCCAAGATTTCCTGATGTGCAGCCCAACCTGACAGTAACTGCTAAGAGAGCTGGGGGAAAGGCCAGAGGAGCACTTATTCAAACAATGGAAAACACAATGATTCCCATGGAGAACAAAACTGTGAGCTTGGAGGAGAACCAATATTCAGGAGCAACCAGCTGATGTCAGACAGCCTCATAAAGAACATTTAAGTTACCCAGGTGCTCAGTAAACACTGCAAACATCAAGTTGCCATAATGAAAAAGCTAAGATTCCAATTGAAGAATAATATACAAAGACTTGTGAAGTGTGCTGGGAAGCAACAGAACCTTTACTGTAGATACCAACTCAATGGACTCCCCAAGAAACGCTAAATATGAGCAGTGAGTGTGCAGATCTAGATGCCCACTGAAAAAATGAGTTTGAGAGCAGTGGTGGGAAGGGCTGAGAGACTTTTCTCCTTGCCACTTGCCTCCCCGAGAGGACGATAAACACCTCTTCCCAGGTGCTGGCAAGGGGCCCCCTCCTGTGGCATGTGCACCACTCCGGCTGAGCCTGCTGTCCCCACACTGCCCTGATGTGTGCATGTGAAGGCTGCAACACCCCCCAGACCACTGGGATCACCAGATTTACTGCTGTGACCCCAGATGGAGCACAAAGCACCACAAAGGCTGGTCAGGCGCCTCTCAGAGCTGACAACAGCCAGGCCTATGGCCCCCGTGGCACAGTCCCCACATGTGGGGAGGAACGTGTGCCCAGACCCCATGGATGGCGCGGACCAAAGGGCGGGCTCTGGACATCCAGGACGGTGACAGAGAGCCGGGCATCCCGCAGCCCGGCCCCAGGCAGGCAGGCAGAGAGCAGGCAGGGCAGGAGCACAGCGGTTTATTGGCAACACGAGCAGAGGCGGCGGCGGTGGCGGCGGGCCCCGAGCGGGGCGCGGGGCGGCGGTGCTGGGGCCGCCCCAGGCCTATGTCAGCGTCTCCCCCTTGGTGACCTACGGGAAGAGGAAAGGCTTCAGCCAGGGCCGGCCCTCTGTCCGGCCCGAACCGCCCACCCCGCCCCGCTGCTCACCCGGGCCTCAATGTACTCGATCCTGCGCTCCAGCGCCGTCAGCTTCTCGTTCAGTGTGGCCAGCCGGGAGCGGCACGACATGTCTGTGGGGAGGCGGCAGTGAGACACCGCGGGGGCCCCCGCCCCGGCCGCCCACAGTCACCGCCCCGCACCCTCACCGAAGGAGTTGAGGAAGTCCGCGATCTTCTTGATAGAACTGGTGATGACCTCGATGTACTCGCGGTTGGCCCAGTCCTGGTGGATCTCCCGCTGCACCGGGTCCTCCTGCACCGACATGGCC
>VWZG01007516.1:21094-96752 GCA_013396735.1 Grallaria varia
AGGGCCGGCCCGCCCCGCCGCCTTCCGTGTCGTTGTCGCTGTCCGCGTCCGTGTCACTGTCACTGTCCCTCGGCTCCTGCGGGACCAGCCGCCCTCACAGCCCGTGCTGTCCCCTCTGCCCGCCCCCGCTGCCCCCCCCGGGCGGCCCCGCGGTACCTCCTCAGCCGCGCCCTCCGCAGAGCCCGCCGAGCCCTCCTCCGAGTCGCGCTCCTCAGAGGCCTGGGTCAGGATTTCTTCTCCCTGAGTTGGACGCAAAAGAGCTGCACTGAGCGCATGAGGGGTGCCAGGGTGGGGTGGAAGTAAACGGCGTTTTGTTGCCTTCTTAAATAAAAGGTTTTCAAGTTAAAAAAAAAAAAAAAGTTTTGTTTAACTGTCCTGCTTCTGCAGTGAAAGGTGAAGAAAAGGGTCAGATTTGGCTTCTGCTAAAACCACAGGGAGACTGTGTGAAGGTTCAAGTGACCTCTGCCTCTTCACATCTGTATGTAGCTGTTGCAGGGGAAGGAATCCAGTACCCACCCGTTACAATCAGACCTCACAAAGGAAGCCCTAGAGATGCAGGTCCTTAATCTTGAAATAAAACAGTTCTTTCTGCTGCATGACACTACTGTGCTACAGTCACACCGAATTTGGCCTCCTGGCCTGTGGCGCTGCAGCTGTCTGGGTGAGATAAGCATCCTCCTGTCCCAGATTTTAATTGCCCCAGGCAGGGCAGTGACTCTCACCTGCAGGTCCCGATTTTTGAGGATGCCGACCCAGAAAGCCTCCTGGCAGTGGTTGAATGCCAGCATTGCCTTCACTCGGTACACAAATTGTTCCAGTGACTTCTTCAACAAAGGCACATGGTTGGTCAGTCCAATGTCTTGGTGAATCTATGAAATAGTAAAACATGACTCTGATTGATTCTTGCCTAAGTGCTCTGGCTGTTTAAAACCCATTGGTTATTAGGTGGGAGGGATGGGACATTATCCCCACAAAACTTGCCCAGATGATGTTGCTTCTCAGCCAAATTATAGCTGTTGTTAAAAAATAAACCTCAGATCAGTATTTTGTCTAAGGCAGCAAAATGAGCCCTTGCAACAATTCAAATATCCATATCCACCTGGATTGAAACAGGAGCCTCAGCTTTTGTCATGAACTCTAGAGAGAGGCTAGTATCTCCTCTGCTGAATTCCCGAGTTCAGAGAAGAAAAAATTATTGAATATGCCACTTCAATCACATATTTTCTTGCTCAGCACCTCATGCAATCCCTTTATCCCAGCTACATGATGTGTGTGCACTATAATCTACAAAGCCAGCATCTCTGGACCAAAGAAGCCCTGGCTTTTGGAGGACTAGGACAGGAGGGAACAGATGGAGTTGGTGTGAGCAAAAACCACCTGAGGAAGGGCAGTTATGCCAGGTATTGTATGAGATTTAACTCCAGGTGAGCACCTCCTTCTGACAGGCTTCAATCTGCAGTCCAGAACAGCAATTGCTAAACCAGAAAACTTGCCAACCTGACAAAACATGCATAATTATTTTGTGCATAAGTATTTTCCTCTTTTATGAGAATACTTTGTAACCTTCTGGCATTCAGATGCTCTCATTAGCTATACTCTGAATTCAAATCACCTGCAATTCTTGGAAGAGTTCAGCATGCCTGGGCACTGCTTTGCTTCGAGTTCTGCCAGCTTGGAATGGGTGTTTACCAACAGCAAGCTGTTCTCTAGCCTGTGTAACAGGCAGGACCCAGCAATCATCAGCACTTATCAGAACCAAACAAGCAAACCCTTGCTAATGACAAAATCAACACTCACAGGACTCCCTGAGTCCTGGAACTTGCCCAGCTGTCTGCAGGCAGTCTGGAGACTCAACAAAGTACCATGGCATAGGCAAAAATCTGCCTCCAGAAGCTCTCCTTATGTCCAGCATTAGATATGTAAACAGAAGAGAGGCTTGGTGTGACAGAGGAAATGACCAGTACTTAGGAAATTATAGATGAGGCTGATTGCTGTTGGCTGCTGTGTGATGCTCCTTAAAGACACATGTAATGGGAGAGAGTGACAAATCTCAGGTCACGCTGCACAATATGGCAGTAAGCATCTACTAGGTTCATATGAAAGTGAAATCAAGGTTGTTTTGACAAATGTTGGTGTCAACTGCTCTTCAAACAGGTATGGAGCATTCACTGCATACATTTACTTGCCCAGATTCAGCTTCTGCCTTTTCATTCTTCCAAAATGGTTTGGCACAGAGACCTTTTCAGACTGCAGCAGGTACAAGTACAGCAGCAGAACATGGACATTCACTAATTGCAGCTCTGTGCTAACAGGGACCATGGGACACAGCACTTGGAAATGCTGGTCAAGTGCAAAGACAAACATGACATGGCTCACTGCAATGCTGGCGTCCTGCCCACAGGGTGAATTGTGACCTTGGAGTGGGCATGAGGATTTCACTTTCAAACGCAACAAGGACTTTTTAGCATCTTCAGGGTTCATGCCAGCTCTCTTCTTGTGAGAGCTGCAATGGCATGTTCTGATCTCCAGCTAAATTTCTATGGTCCTGATGCCAGCTCTGGACTAAATCAGTAGCAGATCTGGCTGGGAAGCCACACTGGTATCGGGCTTTCTCCCTTCAACGACTTTGGCAAAGCTCTTTTTTCAGATGTGTTGTTGAACAACTTAGGAGTCTAACAGGTACAAAGCAGCACACATGGAGTTCTTTCTAACTGTCTTCTCCCATGTAAATCTCTGCTGCAACAAGCACCATCTCTTCACACTGTAAGCAGAGTGGTAATCCTCTCCTTCCTTCCTTCCTGCCCCAAGTCTCCTACAGAGACTGGCAGACTGTCTGTTACCACGTTCCCCTCCTCCCTTTGCCCTCTTCCTTGGTATCAACAGAGCATCATAAAAAGCACCTCTAGAGGACTTTGAGCACTGTTTTTCCCCACCTGGTTCTTCTGACTCACAAGGCGATTGATCTGTGGCAAAGCTTCTCTCCCATATTATCAATCTGGCATTTATACTTTGTGCAAGGTCTCTAAGGTCTTAGCCTGAGTCCTCAGAGACACCCCCTTACAGATGCCAACAACCAAAGATGTCCAGAACCTCTGTCCTAAAAAAGATTATGATAACCTGATCTGAATTACAAGTCAGCCACTTCCAGAACAAATGCTTCAAGTTTTGGACCATTAACCAAGGTTATTTCACCTTCTCTCAGAGTTTTTACTTGTACAGACATTGCTGGAAGCATTCAAGTAGAACCTGCCTATCCCCTGGAAGAGCAGTGGAAGGGAAATAAACCATTCTTAGGACAGAAGTTTGTGCTGCAATTGGAACTTATCTTACCTTGGAATGGCCACACATGTGATGAAGTTGCCTGGTACTCAGCTGCAAGGTTTTCAGCAAACTCTGCACGTCATCCTGTAATAAATGAATAAATAGACCAGCAAATCATTCCCAAGAGATTTTTCCATAAGGGAAACAAGCATATTGAAACAGTATTAGTCCTAGCAATCCTTTCAAAGGGTTATGAGACAGAGGTATGATACATGCATGCAGAAAACATCAGACAAACAGGATTAGGCCATAGAAGACTTGCACAGTGCATTTAAGTCAAGTAACTGGTAATAAAAGTCTGACCACATGTCATAAGGCCAAACACTTTGAATTGAAACTGATTTTGAATCAGTTTGGAATGAATGCCTATCCGTGAAAGTTGGAGCAGTTAAAAAAAACCTTGTCACATCTTGTCTTGGGTACAACTTCTGAATAGAGGAACCAGAGGAAAAGCTCAAAACATACTGCTGGATTGTGCTGTTTGAAATGCATCCAACGTGAACTCCAGATATCAAAGCTCTGTATTGAACAACCTGCCTGCTCACACGAGCTTCCTACTCTGAGAGTGACACTGCTGTGGTAATTACTTTTGAAGGAGATGGAGGCTGAAAGGACTTAATTTGTTAACAGTGGAGTCATCCAACCAGAGTGACAGCAAGTGTTTGCCAGGAGAGCACTGAAAGGGCAAATGAACAAGGCAGAGCACACCTGGACACATTAGACGAGTTTGTCGTGTCACAAGTGTCCTGCCAACATGTGATCAGAGACAGGAATCTCCTTTTAGCAAATATCAGTCATGCTTCCCAACTGGTTCCAGCCCATTCTGTCCCCAGAAGGCTTACCCTGTGCTTTTTAAAGCTGTGGTCCAGGAGAGGCATGGCAAGCTTCAGAAATGCTTCTACAAAGAGACGGCCATACTACAAAGGAATGATAAATATATCAGAAGGCAAATTCAAACACCTTTTCAAAGAATCATCACAAAGTCCAATGAGATGATACATTCTTTCACGATAACAGTACATTCATTCCCGGAGATTGTTCTTGCTTAGTAAAAGACCACATTCATGTGAACATACAGGATCAGTAAAGGGCAATGATTCAAGAAAGCTGGCACTTAAGCTGCTCTCTTCACTATTTTGAACTCTTGCTCACCTTCAGGCAGATGCTGAGTACAGGCCTGCTGTCAAATACCTATTTACGTGAGAGGAAAAAAAAGAGTCAGATCAGTCCACAAATCTAAAGAAAACAATGTGTTCACAGCAGTCAATTGAAAACAGTCCTTCATTGCATACCCTTCCAGAAAGCCTGAACCCTGTTCTAAGGCAACACCCATTCTCAAGTTTTGTTGGGAATTTGAAGCTAAAGGCAGAACAACAGCCAGAACCTCACCTTGACCAAGTTAATGAGGATATGGAAATTCCGCACAGCAATATTCCAACGCAGCAGCTTCTCCAGCTGCACCTATGGGATGCAAGGGGACAAAAACCCAAGATGGAGGATTTCTTCTCACCTTGCTGGATGTGCTTTCAGCATTTGGTGTGCCCAAAGCATTGTTGTTGAAGACATGAACAAAGCCTCAACACGGGCAGATTTATCACAGCAAAAACACTTCATGCCAATTCCAGCCTGATCAGTGGCTTAAAATGCTGAGTTAGCTCATTTCCTTGCTCTCAAAGCAGCTCTTGGTTGCAAAATAATGTTGTGCTCCCACACAGGCATTCAGAGCAACTGCACAGCTCAGTGTTTTGCTGATTACTGCCTGTTTTCCAGTTACAGCTTCTGCTGGATTTACCAGATTTTTGACATGGTACAAATGAGGAAAAAAAGATTCTTATGTGTTACCCTGTATATCAAAATTTGCTGATGAATGAAGCTGACTGCATTTCCTAGACAAAGCTCAGAAGTAAATTCCTTTCCAATTTATATAACTTCATTGTACTGTGCAGTTTAAGTTATGTCTTCTCCTCAAAATGTCCAGTGGATTTATTTCCCTACCTCACTTGAGTCCGATGGTTTCCCAGCTGGGATGCTTTTCACTGAACTCTCTAGCTGAGCCATCATTACTCTGAAGAAAACTGGGAATGTCTGCCTGTGGACAAAGTGAAAAAACTAAAAGCCAGCTCTGAGCATCTAGATAGTCTGCTTGTTACCAGAATGACATGGAAAATTTGGTTATGGTTATGCAGCTGGGCATTCTTCTCAGCAGGAAATCACAGGAGATTGACCCTAGGGCGCTTAAGTGTGTCTAGCCCAGCCCCGTCACCCAGACAGATGGAGAATCCTGGGAAGTCACTACCACTTCCCCAGTATGAACCACACTTGGACACCGTCACTTCCTTGTAACTCTGGGGGTCCACAAAATAAGAAAACTAAATATTTAAAAGCAGAAATTGCCATGATGCATATCATAGAATTCCAAGTTTCTACTGATCTAATTACCTGCTTAGTGTAGGATATGTAGAGGAACATCCGTCTTTGGCAGAGTCAATCAGTTCAGAAACACCGACACTGGAGATTTCCTCAATAGCTTTCAGGATGTTATCTGTGTGCTCCAGGTAGACACTAAATCCAAGACCAGCATAGTTGATCCATAAATATTATGCAGAATAACACAGCAAGCTCTTGAACACTACCCTACCTGCAACATGTGGCCTGAAACTGTCAAGCTCTTCCTTATGCCAAATGCAATGACATGTACGAAATCCAGTGCAATACTCAGAACTGTCACAGTGATGTCATTAAACGCTACTGTGATTCTTGGCATAGAGCTGGAACAAGGAGACCTCCAGAGCTCCCTTCCAACCTCAACCATCTGTGAGTCTGTGATTATACTAAACATTCAGTCCTGCTCTCCTTAACTTTACTGAGAGCTTACCCACTTTCAGTTTAGAGCAAACAAGGCACTTTAGTCCAGATCCACACTTACATGTGTACATATGCACATAACTACACTTACAGATGTGTTGATACATCCTGACAAGCTCTAGTCTAGCAAACATGGCTAACAGAATTCTTCCCATCACTCACTGTCCTTTCAGGGCTGTAGAAACAGTGCTTTAGGCCAAGCTGTGTAAGCATGAGGGCTGTGATTCAGAGGGGTCATCCCTCTGCAGCAACAGTAGTTATTGGAAACAGAGTGTCTTGGCCTGCCTGGGGCAATGGCTTGAGTCTTACCAGAGCAGAGTGTGCAGAGCACTGTTGAACTGGCTGCCCTTCTCTCGGTCCCCACTGGGCTTCACCCAAGACTGGCACAGGAATTGCTTTGCTAGCAAAGCTGTGAAAGATAAAGGATAACTTACTGGAAGAAGAATCCAAGAATATTTTCTTCTTTCACACAAAAGCAGTGAGTCCAAATGGCTTTTTGAAAGATCACAGTATCAATACCCTTCACGTGTCTGAACTTTGCTAAGTTAGAATGCATTTCCCTAAAAAGGAGTAAGGCCACAAGGACATATAAATATCATGATAACAAAATACATGTCCATCCAGCATGTTCCTGGCCTGGAATACATGTTCACATCAGAACCATGATTCACATCTAGCCATTTCTCCCTGACAAACTCATGCTAAACCTTATTTGTTTGGTAGCTCCCACAGTGTGCTGTCTGTTTTTAATTAGGCCACATGCAACCCTTAGGGCATCCATTTCTAGAAATGGAATTCCAATAACAAGTGACCTGACCTTTTGGCCACAGTGCTGTAACAATAAATGTGAACAGACAAGTTTAAAGTTTACAGATTTTTTAAGTCAAAGCTGCTAAAAAACCTGTTCATCTCTTGCAGAAATGTTCAAAACAAGGAAATTATTAATTGAAATTGGTTGTTCCCTGCCACACTCAGTAGGTAGTTCTCCCAATGTGTGACTGTTTAAAATATTAAAATAGGCTCAAAGGAGGGAAATTACAATTTTGAGTGCCTATGGGGATCTGAGAAGGACAAATTCTAGAGGTGTCTTAGTATGAGAAGGTATGGCTGAGAGAGGCGACTGTCTGGAGTCTTTATTTCAGCATGTGACAGAGACAATCTAATTTTCTAGTATATTCCCTGCAACGATGTCTATTCCTTATCTGCTGTTCCTCTTACATAATGGGTTCTAATCCATGAGAGGAACTCTCTTAACTGAAAACTTCTTGCATGGTGTTAAGAACACATCCTCTCTCTGCCCTGGAGTAACAACTGTACTGCAGCTCATTTCTATAAATTTTGGAAACTGTCACAGACATCTGCACTCACAAGTTACATCAAATTAAGTCTACGGTCAATAACCAGCAATTTAACTGGTACCAAAAGTGAACAGCAGGCTTGTGCTTAGAACTCTTAAAAGTTATGAGGCTCTGATTTTTAAAAACACCAGCTGCCTGTCTGCCTGTGACTGAGGCAGTACCAAAGAGGTTCCAATACATTTACTGCTATTATTAATTAACAGCTTTTATTTCCTTTTATTAACAGCTAGGACTGTTCACCCAGTGAGATTACTAGGATACAGAAGGGAAATCTCTCCCCCAGAAGATGCACTTTCTAGAGAGAACCCAAGATTTACAGGGAGAGTACTATATAAAAACTAAGAGATTAGTGATTCTTCACACATTACCCATTTTCTCTTTTTTCCAGCCCGCCACTGGTTTCTCAGCGATGGCAATCAGGAGCTGAGTGAGGATGTAAGCACACTGGAAGCTGGGAACACTCTGCTGGAAATTCAGTAGGTACTGAAAACTCTCACTGGGGATGACAGGAAAAGGGAAAACCAGTATAGACAGGATAATCTCTCAGGAACAAATAAATAAGAAGGAAGCATTAGACCATCTCACATCCAAGGTCTCCCTGTGCCAGTACTTTGTCTCTGGCAGTGCCCTTCTGAAGAAGGGGTGATCAGCCACTAGTATGTCAAAATTCAGTCACCAAGAACTTCTCTCAAGCCCCAGCAACTCCAAGTATAGAAACATCTTTATATACTGCTTTTGCTAGTGTACCTGTAAGCATTTTAACTATCCAGAACATGCTCATTCCTTGTGTGAATCCTACTAAACTGTCTCAAACAGCATTAGATCCATAGATTCATGCATATTTTATATTCTAGTGTCTCCTTTTTATTAGGTTTGACTGCACTGCTGTTGAATTAAACACAAAGCTCTATTTGAAGCTAGAGTAGTCTCTGTGAGAGCTCCCAAACATATTCACCCATAATGCCCACACAAAACAGAAAAGTGCTTGAAATTTGTCCATTTCAAACCTTGTGAAATGCAGATTTTTACCTTATCAGTTCCTCAAGAAGAAGAAAGTCTGTCTCTCCTGGCTTTAGCCTGTCTGCAAGCACCTGGAGAGCTGACCTCAGCAAGTCAGTATTTTCATGCTGAGAAAAACCATTCCTGGGGGGGGGGGAGGAAAGGCCAGTTCATCATCAGATTAGAAGGAAGAGAGGAATCAAATGCAAATTCATATCTGGACATACTTTACAAGATGAAAAATAAGGAAGCTGGATACTCAAGAATAGCCCTGCAATATGAAAGTTACAAAGGGACATACAAAAAAAACTGAAAACTGAATGGGAATAACAAGTTTGACATTTATGAATCCAGCTTGAATGCATCAGCACCACAGGCTTTTTGTCAACATTCAACCTTTGCCATTGCCAAAAGAAATTCTTCCATCACTCAGGATTCAGGCAATGACAGTTTAGCAAAGGATGAGGGGACTTACTGGGTGAGAAATTCCAAGATCCCTAGGCAGAATGGAAGTTGCACAACTGGATGTGCCAGTATGCCCCAAAAACCCATTGACCTACAGCTTAGGCGCAGCTCAGGATGAGGCAACGAAGCCTGGCATAACTGTGAAGTGCTTAGAAGTCTCCACCCACTGCAGTGGGTTGTTCTGCATGGCTCGCAGGCCTTTGGCAGGGTACAAACATTTTAAACAAAAAGAACAAGTGGAAGCAATAAATGGGCTTTGCTTGTGGAAGCAACTACAGATTTATTTTCTTTTTAAACTCACCAAGCAAATAAGGAGCGAAAAGTTAGTAACAGCTGGTGGTAGCAAAAGGACATCAGCTGGTGCTCCTGGATGTTGACTCCTGGTTCATCTTCTGCACCCTGATTTTGTGCAACGGCCTTTAATGCAGAACAAATAATTACTTAAATGCTATTCCAAAGAAAGATAATGGCACAAGAATGCATTTCCATAAGTTGCATGTTTAAAAACCATGAAGAAACAAAAGCAACTCTTTTTCCGACAAACAAAATTAGAAGTATCTTTACGGAAGACAGAACTTGACTGTTTTTTGAGTCAGAATTGCTGCCCACTGACCTGGAAGTAGTTGTGCATGTTCTCCATGTGCTTACACAAAGGTTTTAGCAGATTGACTACACACATAGCAACTTCTTTGGGGGATCTCTGACACAGATGGGAAAATCCAATATCCTTGTAGCCTCTTTCCTGCAGCAAATTCAAAAGATTAAAGTCACTTCAGCAGCCTTTCCAGAGAATAATTCCAAGTGCTACATCTTAGACTGCTGCCAAGCAGTGCAATTCCTGATGTCATACACTGTCAGGAAGGGTCACAGGGTAAGAAAGGTCAATAGCTTCTGCTCAACAGCCACCACCAACTCAGACAAGTGGGTAACATTCCACTTAAAGAGTGAAACTGACATAGCTTTCATAGAATCATGGAATCATTTAGACTGGAAAATACCTTTAAGATCACAGAGTCCAAAACTTTACTCAAACACTAAGAGAAGGCAGTCTCTGCACATGGGAATTAAGATAGGTAGAAAGACAAGGAGAAAGAACAACAAATATCATGGAGCCCATTGGGTTGTAATGAATTTCTCATAGTTCAGTGCAGTGGGACATGTGTTTACTTTTCTTCTGAAGGCATCCGTAAGGAGTCCCGCCACTCAGGGGAGCTTTTCTAATGCAGCAAAAGCAGAAACATGGATGCAGCAGCTTCTGCTGGCTGTGGCAGCCACCTGGCCTGCTTCTTTAACAGCACAGCCAGTCTCCTCAGGGAGGGCTAAGGAAAGGGCCACTCGAGTTTGGAGGCTACAAGACTTTCCCTCAGTTAAATACCCTTTCCTGAGATATGCAGAGAATCAGATGCTGCAAACACTTCAGTGAGGGCAGTGGTACACAAGACTCTCTTGGAAGAGCAAGTGCTGCTCTGACACACAGATGGGCCTCAGACTTCCATTTAACTGTCGGGGTAAAATAATTCTGAAAAATATTTCTTTTGGGAAAGGCCTGGAGGCCCTTGATGTGCTCTGCCTCAGCCCAGGCCTAGACCCATTGCCTGCTGCTGTACTTGCCTTTGGAAAGGGCACTCTCCTTGCAGAGCCTGAGGTCAGCACATGTTCCAGCTTCCAACACAGGTCATCCAGAAGGAAGCAAAGCTCAGCAGGCCCCAGCTGCACAACTTCACGAGCCTACAATTGAAAGAATAGTCAATCCCAGGACCCAGATGTAACTGTTGTGCCTTGAAGTTCAAGCTCACCCTCTCAATTTCCAGTTATGACTCCTGGATTAGTTAACCTCAGAAGGAACCTTTCTGGTAGATGCTTGGGTTTTATGGCTCCCCAGTGGCAGGTGTGGGGCATTGGTTCTGGCTACTCAAAGCATGAAGCCACCCTGATGCTGGTCGTAACCCTAACCCTGAGGCAATGACAGTACAACTTAACTGCTTAGAAAGAACTGACTTATATACATGGATGTTGAAAATTAGCTCCTAAGGGTAAAAAGAGGTTTCAGTCCAGAGACATGAATTCACCAACTGAGTAATAGTCAAAAACTAATTTGAAATAACGCCACATAGCCCAAGAGACTTGTCAAACAGTCTTCCAGTCAGCCTGTGACCTGCAAGGGCACGCCATGCTGTGCTCCAGCCTGCCACGGCCTTTTCATGTTTTATGCATCCTGCTGTAGGCTGACAAAATGAGACTCCAGATGGACTCAGTCCGTCTATAAAGAGGGTAACAAAACAAAGCACTTCTACTTTCCACATCTCTAGCAATGAAGTTTTATATAAGCTCCCAGATAATACACAGGACCCTGCTCACTGACTGCACCTCCATGACACCTATCCCCCATTTGTGCTGCTTCTGATCTCCTGATGCTTTGAGACACTCGTCTTTTTGCAACACGGTCTTTACTTAGATGTCATAGGTTCTTTTTGATAGGCAAGTGGTTACTTAGTGTATTTAACACCCTATGGCTTAGAAGTGTTCAGTATTAAAGTCCCTTTCTTTCCATTAGGTCTATACATGTTATACTGCATCTTTCTCCTTCTATGCAATATTTACATCACTTTGTTTTTAACATTGCTACATGCCACGTCTGCTTTTCTCAGGGAAGTCCTCTTTTCCTCAGTGCCTCAAAGTACTTGGGTTTCTTTAGGGTCAAATGCTCTCCTGGTCCCTGGACCAACACATCTCAACACCTGCCTGCTGTCCACTTTAAGCGAACAGAAAGGGCCAAGGCTCCAAGAGAGGCCGTTACACAAAGCCTTATCAGTGTGGCTGACCATTTAGGCTGTTCCACTCACCTCTGTGTGCATCTCTGTGTCCAAGACAGACTTTGTGAGCAGCCCACAGTGCAGCACAGTGAACACTTCCAGGTCCAGCTCTCGGAAGTATGGGCGATAGCTCTGCAGCTGTGCCAGAGGATGTCCTGCCTCTCTATCAGCAGCACTCTGGAAAGGAAGTGGCAGGATTAAGGTTGCAACCTGCAAGATCTTTGACTTCAAAAAGCTATTTCTTTCAGACAAATTTCTATATTTTGTGCCAGGTTGAAAAAAAGACTAAGAAGAACTCATGATAGCTAGTAGAGAGTCAAGCACATAGAATCAGAAGCATTTTCATTTTGGGCTGGACAAGTCACTAAAAATTTTATAGGAAAAATATTACTTAGGCAACTGGAGCATCTTTGCTATCTCCTCACTGTGAATCAGTGGCCATTGTGAAATCCATTCTGGACTTGCACAATAAGTACCACAAGAGATGAAGGCTAATGTTTTGATTTTTGTTAAAGACCAGAATGGTAAACTATGGGATGCTCTGTTGCCTCTGGCTGACAGTCTAAGTTCCTAGAGATTCACTCCACACAACCCTGTCCCAGGAGCTGACATACATTACACATGGCTCACAAAACATTTCTGTATTCTGTTGTCCTGGGCAGGACAGAACACCTAAGGACTAGTCTGGGACCATTACTCTTGTTAAGTGAGAAAGATAAGATGCATTCCTTCCCAAAATTATTTGAGATTCTGCTTATTCCCTGTAACTTAAGTGACTTTGTTATCACATCTGACTCAGTTATCATCTCTGTACAACAGCACAGGAGAAGTCTATTTGCCTGGTTGAAACTGATAAAATGGACTCTGAATAACATTTATTAGTCGCAGTGGTTGACATGGGACCTTATGAGATGCTTGAGATTCCAGCCCCCAGGATGCTGAGCCCGAAGCTGGGCACACTTCCCTGGCTTCTCTTTCAGCCAGCACAGATCTTGCATTCCAGACACAATGACAATACTGTAAGAGCTTGGTCAAAAGAATAAGAAATAAAATCCAATAATTTTTTACCTGATAGATTTGGGAAATAGTTCTTAGCATGCAATGAAAACGAAAATTTTAAAGATGCTTCATCATGAATACATTGATTAAATATCTCAAGGAACATTTGCAAAATGAGCACCCAGGACTGAACACACTACAACAGCAGGAGGGTCAGTCCTTACAGGGGCTTGTATTTTCCAGATTCATCTCACAGTTTCTGAGTGTAGGGATGGCAAGTTATTGCAGTAATTAGAGAGATGGGATGCTGTGTTAAACAGGTACCTTCCATAAAAATTCAAAATTCTAATGGGAGGCACACTCTAGAAAGCAGAATTGAACTTCCCCATGATTAATTTTTGAATTGACCAACCCCTCTCTCCAAGATCTTGTTTATGCTTAATGTCATCTTCCCTAGCCTGTTTTCCTTGCAAATCCCCAGGGATATACAACTACCTTCTCCAGCTCAGAGAGCTCGGTATCAGGCTGGTTTCCCTCAGAACTATCATCTGCTTGAGAACGATCTGCAGAGCCGGCTTTGCTGCCATCAGCCTTCTTTTTCCTTCCTTAAAGAGAAAAGCGACTTCAGAATGAAAGGCTACATGGTGCTCAGGACTAGACAGCACTTGCAGCCAAGCAAGCAGCACAACCTGAACTTCAATCAGCACTAAGAAAACAGGAGCATGCACAGGTTGTGCTATCCATAACCAGGATCACAGTCCAAAAAAAAAAAAAAAANATTTGGGGTTCCCCCACAACCAGCTTCTCTTCTATAAAATCAGAGTAAGAAACTTAGTCTCACTATTCTTGCTGTTGTTTAAGCATTATGAAGTGATTACAAAAATGTGTGGAACATCATCTTGAAAATGCCTAAACCAAAATTTAACCCCTCTTCTCAGACACAGTTTTGAGAAAGGAAGAGGACCTGGAAAAGGAAGAGGACAACTATAAAAGGGACTTGCAGGGATGCTCAGCAAACAGCAGAGTAACTCATTGAATCAAAGCCGCAGGGTCAGTACCAGACAATGCCACAAATCCCTCAAAGACAGAACTTACTGCTGCAGAAAATACTTTAGCAGGTGAAAACAATCAATGAAAGCCCTGGATTTTCACTGTTAAACACTATGCGCATCAGCTTTCCCAAGAAGAGAGACTATCCAGCACCTGTTTGGTGTAGGATATTTTTACATCTCCACTTCAGTTGCAACAGGAGTTGATGAGGTAAAACTTCAAGCTAGATAAGAGTCTGCCAGGAATTTAGTGCTTGACACACACACACACACAAGTGCAATGGATGCAGGGCAGTACACCATTCAACACCCACCACATCTGTTTGCTTAAACTTTTAAGCTTTCTTTACCACTCCTTTTTCTCGCTGGACCAGCAGCATTAAAGGATGGTGCAGCCTCCGAGGCATCAGAGTCAAAAGTAGCTGGTGGTGGGACATAGCCAGGTGTTGCTGAAAGACATAATATGTAGAAATTGGGTTAGTTCAGCTCCTGAATGACAACATATACACAAGATAAGATACGTATCTTAAGAAATACCATAAATTTCACTGTCCTGGTGAATGTCCCTCTTTTTATGCTGCAGTGCATTTAGCTCCAATTATCCTCATCAATGCTGGTCGGAACCATCAATCAGTACCCTGGTCTGGCTGAACTCTGTGCCAGATCATCACAGGCTGTCCTAACATCTTAGTACTTTCTTAATCATATTTCAGTGTAATCTCATGATCTGCGTGTGTGTGTGTGTAGGCATGTGCTGCAAGGACTAAATGCCCACTACAGGTGAGACCTGTGTGAGTAAATACCAGCCCAGGAACTACAGTTGGACCACCCTGGGTATGGGGTGTCAGTACTTGAAGTGAGGCTCTCCATGTCAGCAAAGATGCCATTGTTCTTGAGAACATCTCTGCTGTGGAGCCTGTGCCTGTGAGGTGAGTGTGTGACTGTCTGCTAACAAGCATCAAGCTGGAATAGCTGGTGAGTAGGGGAACACTGGAGCAGATTAGAAGGCCTGGCATCTGGGCAGGCTACTGGGCTGATGGATAGGCTGTGCCAATACCTGGAGGATCTGTGAATGTTCGTGTGCTTGTGACTCTAGTGTGTCATTGGCATTCTCCTCACTGAGGAGGTGATTGACAAGGGCAGTTTGGACTCATACGAACTGAAAACAAGAGCTGTGCATGCACCAACTCTTAGGCCACTGTAAAAATGCAGTGTGTGTTACTATATACATCCTCCATTGATGTCTAAGACAATCCCTTTCACTTCACAGCTGGTACAGGCCCAGAATGCACAAATGTTTCCTTCTCACCTGCCAAGCATTTTCCCAGCACATACTGCAGCTCTGTGATGTTCTGCAATCGAGTCAAAACTTTCCCCTTCATCTCAGCGTCCTGTTGCTGGCAGAAGGCATTTACAACCTAGAGACACAAACCAAGCTCACTGACTGAGGGAGATTTTTTACCCTCTTGTGCTACTGTTTCTTTTCTGAGTAACATTCTCAAGTCCTGAGTATGCACACAACACAGCACCAGTGAGCTGTGGACCAGGTCCAGACCGCATGACCGAAGCTCTTCAGCAGCCCATAAGAACATAATTAGTGCAATCTATGAAAAGCAATACCTATAGATCAAATATTAACTGAAAAGGAGGAATCAGCAGACACACATTGTCAGATTCTGTACTACCTTTGGCTCTGAATACCCCTTGGCACTTCCCAGGTCTGCCAGGAAAGAGGTAGGCCTGGGAGAAGAGCAGGAACAGGGAGGATTGGGAATGTGGAATTGCTCCAACTCTGACCTTTTCGTGTTGTCAGAACAATCCCAGCAGGGAACATTCCCACTGACCATCAGTGTTAGCAAATACATGGTTCAAATATGGTTAGAGGCACTGCATTTCACCCTTCTGTCAGCTCACAGAGGTATAGAACAAAGAGTACAGAGCAAGAAAGGTACTTTCCCCAAGAAAGGCAATCCTACAAATCCTACAGTTTCTCTGGAAGTGGAGGACAACCTTTCCCTTAGGTAACAAAGGCCACAGTATAAACCCCACAACATTCCCTCCCCTCTGACTTCCTCTCTCCTGACCAACCTCTGCTCTCCTAGCTTCCCCTCATCCCTCCACTCCAGAACCTGCAGACAAGGCTCCACTCACCTCACGAAACCAGTTGAGAGCATAGAACAGGAGTGAGCAGAGGAATTCCCGTTCCTGCTTGGACAAAGAGTCCAGCTTCCCTTCAACCTCCAGGTCAGTCAGGTACAGGGGACAACCTGGCAAGAAAAGTACATGTTGAACTGTGTTTGCTACCTGTGCCTTGGTCTCTTCATGGACACATTTTCTCACCAAAGCCTGTATCAATTCCAATGGCTCTTTTGAGTAAGCCTTGCATCCCCAGACAAAGCAATTGTCTCCTCTGCCTCTCCTCCACTGTGGGGGCAGGGAGCATCTCAGCCTCCTTCACAAACTGCAAAATTCTTGCTAGAGCTGCAGAAAGTCTTTGCAGATCTGGGACAGGAACAAGGCAGGCAACCAGACTCTATAAAAGGTCCATTTCTCATACCTAACAAGGCATCAATCTCCTCCAGGCTTCCACTGTTCTGCTCTGCAGTGTAGAGCCTCAGCAGTCGAAAACAGGGTGACAGACACATGGGTGACACTGCCCTGGGGGGAAAGAAGAAATGGAGTGGGTTCTATGTTTTATGTATCTCCAGAATGCCCATCACTTTTGCATTATGTCCTGTGTCCTCACCAGGCCACCTTGCCTAAGCCTTCCGTTTTGCTTCTTGCAAGTCCCAGCAACACAGAGCACAAATGCACTGTGTGGTAAGGAAAAAAAAAAACAAAACTAAAAATTGGTGATTACTAGTTTTCTGGAAAAGCATATAAGGGCAGAAAAATGGCTGTAATGAACAAAAATGGACTCCACTTCTGGTGGAAACGAAATGTTGAATATTTCAGAAGGAACTGTATTGTGCCCAACACTGCTACGACCAGTGGAGAAACCTCAATGTTTTGTAGCCACTGTTCACATTCTGAGCAAGGAAAATGAAAATGTTTCCATAGCTGCATGTAAAGTAGCTATGTTTTATTTTAAAGTTCTACAGCACAACTAGTATCTCAACAAAATCTTATGACAACAAATTACACAGGCTGTGAAGGTGCAAATAAAAAAATAGCCTTTTATAAATGTAACGGTTCTATGATTGTGATGATTTTTAACTTTGATGCCCTACTGTTTACGTAGACTTTTTTATTTCTTACATGCTTTCTATTCCATTTTCCAAAGACAATGCCCTTATTTCTCACTCAAATTTCATTTTTGGCTGCATGTTTGTGGTTTTAGCTGCCTAGCAGCGTGTCTTATCCAAGATCACCCAAGCCAGGACAGACTGCCAGTTCCTAACCAGCTTATGCCTCTAGACCTATCTGAATATGACTAACAGCAAGAGAAGGAAAAGAATACTGGAAACTGGTAAATTCTTTGACCAGCTTCTTATGAGACACTTTGGTAGGCAGGGCTATAGCAGTGAAGTGCACCAAATAAAAACAATTTCTTTACCTTTGCAGTCATCCCACAGATAAGTGTCAAAGTACCTTTTACTTTGGCTACTCCCTCCACAAGTGACCCTGCCAAGCTCACTCTGTGACACCAGTGGTAAGAGATTAATAGCAATTGCTTCCTGACTCTGATCTTCATCCAGATTATACAGGGACTTCACTGGGAACAAGAACGAACTGCAAGGAAAGAGAGACAAGCTTTTGTTGACAACCTCAGTTCTCAGTGACAGAAGCATTACCAACACTTGGCCTGTGATTAGCATACCCATCCACCGAGGGATTGAGATCCACCACAAAGTCATTGGGAAAGTCTTCCACCAAACTCTTCCCAAACTCATCCTACAAAGGAAGGAAAAAAAACCTGCTTAGCAAAGGGGTTCAGTGAAGAAGCTTCAACAGCAGCAGTGGATCATGCAGAAGATAATGTCAAACAGAAGAATCCTGGAACAGTCAGAGCAATGAAGCCCAGTGCCCGCAAGGAGAGCCAAGGCCTGCCTTTAGCAACAGAGCCAGGAAACATTGCTAAGTGTGCACAACCAATTCCTTCCCAGCTCTTTTGATGTGGGCTTGTCTACAAATTCAAGAGTAATGCAGAGGCAGAGTAGCTCCTTGGAAGAGGAAAGCAGCTCACAGGCAAAAGGAGACCCCAGCAGGAAGACAGAGCTATCCAGCGTCCTTCACAGACCTCTCCCTATCACCGTAAATACCATTTACTTATTACCATAAATGACTGTGGTTCTTCCAAGTCTTTAGGGATCAGATAGCCTTAATAGTCTGACCAGAAGTCAATCTCAATACTAATCTTAAAGTTCTTTCAGATTCTATATTTGCCTATGAATATTAACAGCACGTTCTGAAACACCACTTAATTTCCTTTAAAAGGCTTCCCTGTTATCACATAAAAATTCACATAAGAGAAGCTGTTAAAGCATATTGAGGAATCTGCCACTATCAAAAAAAGCCAGGAGAGCTGAAAGAGGATTTTTGTATCTCACCCATGTCTTACAGAACAAAAAAAGTTCTCAGACTGTAAAATCCTCAAATCAACTCTGTCCTGCCAGAGCCTGAAGAACATTTGTCTCTACAACATACCAGGAGCTGCAAGTCCAACTTGCCCTTCTGCTTCTCAATCAAACTGGCAAGTTCATCATAGTACAGAGCCAAGACCTCTGGCCTTTGCTCACAGCAGAAGCCCACGAGGTCCAGCAGGGTAGACAGCTGAAAGGAGAGAGAACAGTGTGCAGAAATGGGTAAGGTAAAGGATCCAGCTCAGGCTATCACCTTCAGTCCTTTTTCCATTAATTTATTCTGAGACATATCCAAAGCTTCATCTCTAGACTAACAGCCCATAGTGAACACACTTGCAAAGATCCAGCTTTAAGAAGGAACATGAGCCTTTTAGGATCCTGGCCCAGCTCCATCATGAAATAACACAAAAGTCTGCCCAGGACCACCCTTAAATAGAGTGCCAGCCTAGAAGAAGGCTCAGAGGATGGCAAAGGTTGCCTTTGGCTCACTGAAGCAGACTGCCCTGTTTCTTTCCTCTGTGTTTGAAATAGCTGGAGAGAAGACTTTCACTAAATGGCTGCGGTGCTGCTTGTCCTGGACTAGCAGCAGGCAAGACCAGCAGGTCCTATCTTAATACAAACCTTTGTTTCTCCAAAATAATTTTTAATAGACTCTTGGCTCTGCAGTCAGTGAATCCCAGCTAGTTCCTAGATCCACACAAACCACTTCAGTTAAGAGTGTGTTTCCAGTCACCCCTCCTTGCTGGCCATGTCTTCCCTGTCTCCCACAGTGCCCCACCCTTGGTACTCACCTGCCCATCACGCTCACTGTTCAGCTCTGATCTCTCCAAGGAACCAGCATCTCCTTCACTCCTGAAAGCAATTGATAACCTTGCTTTTGTGCACAATCCCGAAACAGCAACACCCATCACACACACACAGTTGTCTCTCCAGAAACTGGCGTATTATGCAAGAAAAACACGTTCTTTGGAACACATTAGGAAAAGACCTGCTGCTGTTTGGGACCTTTCAGACAAGACACAGTATCCTTCAAGGATATGTTTTTTCTAACCTGTTAACTAAGCCCTCTAGTCATCCCCTCCTCTGAAAAGCATTGAACCTCACCTTACCATAAGCCTGATATCTGTAGTTGTATGTGCTTGAGTTAAAAGGCAATGCCCTCCTGCCTTTGTTCCACTCCAGGTTTGGTCGGAATTGAAAGTATGTTAAACTTTTGTGCTACATTCTCTCTCACCTTTTTAATGCCACGCTGCCTATCATGGTAACAGCACCAATAATCCCCATTTGCTTGTGGTTGGGAACTGTGCTGGAGAGCCATTTCCTGATCACCATGTGCATATCATCCTAAAAAGAGAGACAGACCATATCACCACAGAAGTACTTGTGTACATCACTCACAGATCTATTGGTATCTTCACTTAATGTCATCTCCAAAGGCTGCAGGGGATGGTTTACTGGCATTACAGCTTTGCTAAAGTAATGCACACTCTGATGCTTCCTTTGTTCTGAAAATATTGGTCCCAGCTCTAGGTTAAGGCTGCAAACACCATTAAAAATAACTTGCTTTGACTTTGCTCTAATTACTGCATAGAACATGTGCAGTGGAAGGACAAACGCCTAATCCACCTGCAGAGATTCTTGTGTCCAAAAGGCATCAGTTTTAGAAGTACACTTAGAGAAGGCAAAGAGGAAGTTGGCTCCCAGGAAAAGGTTTCTTTGCTGATCTACCCCTGAAGTCTTTGGTATCACTGAGAACAGAGTCCAATTGCCAACCTTGGATCTCCACAGTTACCAACTCTCAGCTCAGAATAAATTCCAGAGTTTACACTCCGCCCCTTCTTTTCACAAGTTATGAGGGTGTCAGGCAGAACACTTCTTCCTGATGACAAGTCCTCCCAGGCTGCAGAGTCACTTTGTGTGTTGCCAAGGCAATGTTCACAAGTCACACATAAGAAAGATGTCGGGTGGGAGGTGGGGAAATCACTGAGGAAAGTAGTTCAGAAAGGAGCTAAATCTGCCATACAACTGGAAATTTTGGCAGTGAAGAGCTCCAGCTTTAACAGGGTGAGTGGGAAGGCCTGGAATGACTATAGGCATGCCGTTTTACATATCCCAGACCAATCAGGAGCAGTTTTCCTGTATAGTCTCAAGCTACTGTGTGCAAACATACCTACAAACTATGAAGGGACTCAAAGAAAGACAAACAATCCTAACTTCTAAGAGCTGAACTTTAAAACCAGACATCTCTATTGTGAAATAAATGTCTTTGAGGCATTTCTTTATCTGATCACTGCTGTGCTCAAGGAGTCAGAAATCCAGACAAAGGTATCTGATATCACCATGGTTATGCTGCAGTTGAATCACACAAGGTATCCTGCAAAGAATAAACATGAATTTAGACAGACCAGGTTTGGTAGCTTCTTGTGTGTAAACCAGAGGCACAGAAGGTGTGAAGTCTGCCCCTCCACAGCAGAGTCCTCTGCTCTATGTAGTTCAGTTCTTCTAACATGAGGGTCTTTGTTGTCTCTGGTGAACTGAATCAAGACGAACATCTCGGGAAAGAAGCTGAACTTTGCTTTCTGAATGCTTCCAAGTCATGGAGAAAGAGAGCTTGGCAGAGAGGCTACTGAATTTACATTTTTGCAAGCCTTCAAGGCTCAACTAGACAAAGCAACAGTCATCCTGATATGCTGGTGACACCCCCACTTGGACTGGGAGGTTAGATTTAAGAATGCCACCGGGCCCCTTCACCACCATTCCTAACAACTCTACCTTTCTTAGATGTGCAAGAGAAGAGAACCTTTTTGGGAAAGATGTGAGGCACAGTGATATGTGAGGCACTATGATAAGCCCTTGATATCAGGATGAAAAGTCTGGAGCTGCAAGCTGGCTTGCAGCCACTTGGGGAAAAGAGAATTTTAAGTTGAGGAACATCCTGACATCAATCACTGTCATAGATGAGACCAGTATTTAGTTAATCTAGCAAAAGAACCAATGCACACCCTGAAAGTTTCTGCTGTGTCTCTGCTTACCTGAATATAGCTTCCTTCTTGCTTCTGGCTGAATGCCAGTGTGCTGAGAATGTAGAAGAGCTTCCGGATCTGGCATGGATTCAGTTTCTGTGTAGAGTCTAAAATGGTCTGCAGGAGAAGCCATAAACGAGCTCAGATGTATCAAGAATCCCTTTCCATATTCTCAAAAATACGTTAACTGTCATACTCAGGGAAGACAATTAACTTTACCTTTTTTTGTACTTGCATGAAAAAGCTACATTCAAATTGAATAAACATACATGATAAACCATTGCTCTGGCCTTAATTATGGCAGTTCATTTTATCAGAGGCTGAATGGGAAGAACAACTTAGCTACCATAAACATTTTGGGAGTGCTCAGCACAACAGAGACGGCTTTTTATCCTCTATCACAGGTTTGGTCACAGCGTTCAAAGTATTTGACAAAATGAACATGAAGAATTTTTTAGTAATATCTTCATTACAAGCCCTGTAGCAGTCAAGTTGTTAACAACCTAGGGGTTAAATTTTCTGGGCTGGGCTGACATCTTCAGGGTATTTCCTCTTCCAGTGCTTCAGTGAAAAATAGTCCAGCTGTTTCCCAGAGCCAAGCTAGTTTTCTACCACTGACACAGCTCTTCATTGCCATTTTTCTCCTACTACTGGCCACCCTCAAGCAGGATTTGGAATGTGGCTTCAAGTTTGACAGGATTAGATAACCAGTTTTACAACCCTCGAGAAAATTCACCCAATTTTAAGATTAAGAAACAGCTGTTTAAGGAGATGATTCATGTTAAGATCTGCAGGTTCTCTCTGTGCTGGAGATGCTTCAGCTCAGTGTCAAATAACCCAGGCATGTGCAGCTCTACAGACCTTTACAGGTAACTGCTCAGTGTCTCAGTCACTTCTAAGATGCACTTCATACACTGCCAGACCTCGAGGTGTGGCCAGAGCCCTGATTAATGTCTCACATACCAGCTTTGGTAACACATCAAAGATCACCCTGTAGAAACCATAATCTACAAGTGATCTGCCAGCACAAGAATGTGCAAACAAGGTCAGGAGGAAGGTCAGGAAGTCTTAGTGGACTAGTGGACTGCTGTGAGCAAGAACTCCCCATCTGACAACATATTCAATTACAGGCAGGATTTTAAGTTGTTTCTTTCAAGGACTACTTTCAACCCTGAGTCCTATCACATCTTCCCTTTGCCAGGAGGCGAGTCTCATTTCTTCCTGTTATACCCATCAAATGTGTGACAGACTGCATTGCAAATTCTTAGAGCAGAACCTCTGCCTTTTGAGAACATTTTAAGCAAGTAATTTGCATTTAACAATGAACCAAGTAAAAAAGTATATAGTTTTCCCACACTGTGTAATTAAACTACAGAATGCAGACACCAAGGGATCACCAAAAGAAGTCAGAGAGGTGGGAGAATTTCCATACCCATCCTCTTCCAGGGCTCTTAAATACACTGTGTCCTTAAGCTACAAACCATTACAGATTGGGAGGGTGTTCAGGGAAAGCATTGTTACATGTTTGTCTTGTTGTTCAGCTCTTCCCTTAGTCTCCACTTTTACTGCTTTTGGAAACAGGGAACTGGGGAGCTGTGATCCTGCTTGTCATTCTCAGAAGTCAATAATCCATTTTTTTTCCTCCTCATTGAGTACTTTCTTCTTTTAAATTTTAGGATATAAGTCTTTTTCCATTCCTGCCAGGAGTTTTGTCTTAGGATTCAAATACTGGGTAAAGTACTGTCAGCCTTTCAACAGGTAGAACAGGTAGTCTATAGAGGGGGTAAGTTTTTGTCAAGTATTTGAATAGCTGATGAAATGATGATGAAGACGACAGCATTTTTCCTCCATCACAGGCATCATTCCATGGCTGATATTTAAACATTGTCCAGCTACAGGGAAGGGGCGGGGGGGAAAGAGTCCCGGCTTGTCTGGGGTCTCTGTGGTATGGTTGGACTGGGGGGCACTTCTGCGCAGCAGGGTGGTGTCATGCGCGGGGGGAGAGACTGTGGCACCGCGGCAAAGTCCGGTCTCTAGAGTGCTGAGTCATGGTTTGCCGACATGCAGGGTCTGTGTGTCCAATTGAGAATTATTTATGTGTAGAGAAATCAATGGTGCATGGACATGTGTCGATGCTAAGGTCTGTGTAAACCGCAGTTTCTGATGCAATAAAGTTCCTGTTTCCTGAAGAAGACATGTCGCTTCTTGACCTATCCTGACCGCACAGCAACAGGGAAGGATAACTTTCTTTGTCTTTCTGAATTCCCTGTCAAAAAATCATGCAGTCCTACCTTACAGCTCACACTTTGATAGATATTGTTCACTTCTGACCACTGCATTTCTCCAGACAGTTTTACAGATACCAGTTGCTCCAATACCTCTGTTTCAGAGAAGTACTGACCTGTTCTGGGTCTGAGGCACAGCAGTGTAAGGACCCTGAAATCCCAAATGCTCCCAGAAACACATGTACCTTCACGAAGGTGGCGTAGCGCATCAGCAGGGACGTGTGCAGCACCACCAAATCCATGAGCACATCCAGAGAAATGTCCAGCTCTGCCTCACTTCCACTGCACACATGAGTCACCAAAGCAGTCACAACCTCCTAAAGAAAAGGCCCCAGAGGAACCATAGTGAAATATCAACAATAAAACATCTGCCTTGCTCTGCTCATATGCGATATACTGATCAAGTAGAGACAGTCATCCCAAAACTAATTCATATTATACTAAGTCCCTTCTCGGTTTGCTCTTTAATTCCCTATATCCATAATATTGACTTTCTCCAGGAATCTGAATTTTATTCAGTTCTAAAAGCTCCCACAAATTCTATAAAGCAGCTCTTCACCAATTTTTGCCTGCCTGTTTGTGAACACTACCACAGCTTCTGCTTTTTTCTACAAGCACATCAGATGACAAAGATCTCCCTTGTTTTCTTAGGTACACAGAACACTGCACTCAGGAAGACATCACCTCTAACTTAAGCAGTTCCAGGGTCTCCACAAGCTTTATCAACAGTTGTAGTTCAAAACTTACATTTCTGTTTCAAAAATATTTTTCTGGCCTTACTTCAGTTGACTTCTGGACAGGGATCTCTCCCCACTCCCATCTCCTGTCTCAGGCTCTGGGCCTTTCCTATGCCAATAATTGCTACTACTCTTTTGAAATTCTTAACATCTTCAAATATTACTGGACTCACTAGCTTGTGGCAGATGACATAGTATGCCTTCACATCTAAGGTTTCTCCCACTTGAAATTTTTATCTATTTCTTAAATTTGTTGTAACAACTAGTAGAGATACAACACTGGAAATAGTCTTAATTATAAACATATTGTGCCCTAAAAAGTGCAAATACATTCAAAAACTTTGCAGAACTGTCTTCAATTCCCAAATTTCCTGATGTCAGCAAGTCTGCAGGAACTCAGACCTGAAAGTCTAATCTGTGATTAGTTCAGAATATGCAGCTTAATTCACTTGCTAACAGTGTTGCTGTGATTGTTCCCCATCTTACTCTTGGCCTACTCCATGGCATAGATCTCTCTCCAAAGGCTCCCAACTGCCCCAAATCCTGTCCCCCTAGAGGACCGTGACATACACAGCAGAACAAAGTGCAAACACAAAGCAAAGAGCTGCCATCCATCACACTCTACCTGCTGGCAGTAAGAGTCAAAGGCTGCAAAAGCTTGTTTGTACATGCAGCTGCCAAAGGAGACAATGGCTGGGTGTGCAGAATGCAGAAACGTCTGGGCAAGTGCCAGGATTGAAGGGAAGAAGTCTTTGATAACCTGAAATACAGACATCATGAAAGAGATTGTTGCCGCTTCTTTACAATACATTCAGCTCTCCAAAGAAAGCGTGTGCTACAGCCCATCCCAAATGTTTTGCCCAGTTTAGTAGGTACATTCCCACCTTTTCCAACTGCCCACTCTTGCAAAAATTGGAAACGAGCAGGTAAAGCACACCAGAATGTGTTCCTCCAACTTATTCCACAGAAGGGAGTGACAGATTGGTTCAGAAGCCAACCTGCAAAGCTGTAGAGCTCACAGCAGCATATCACTTATGGGTGACACCAGGGAAGTCATAAGCAACACTGTCCTTTTTTCTTGACCTTTTACATTTTTACATAGTAAATGGTTATTTACACTACAAACATATGCCAAATATACATATTTAGATCTATAAAACATTGCAGTTGAAAAACAGGGCATGCAAACATATGAACTTCTAAAAATACTGTGGGAGACAACAGCAAGAATGGAACATACAGTGCAGCTCCTGGGCTAGATGATGTCTCTTAGGCTGAGAGATTTTGCATTAAAATAAAAAGTTCATCCAATGCTGAGGAAAGCTGTTCTCTAAAAAACCACGTGACAGTTACAACAGAGTCACAATGTGTTTTGGGACATTGATCTTGACGAAAAATTAGAAAACAGAAGTGTCAATAACTGGAAAGGTATAAATAATGCAGCACAGGATTAAATCATCATCTGACAAGATCTTTGTGAGAGAAGAGAGAGCCCAAAAGCAGAGTGAGCACTGACCATTGAGTGATTTTGGAAGGCATTCTGCATCAGCTGCTCTGGGATGCAGCCCAGGCGGATTTTGCTCCTCAATACCTTCTCAGCTTGCTTCTTGTTCTTGGTGTTTGTAGAATGGATTAGCAGCAAAACTATCAGGTCTAGAACCTTTGAAAGGAAATAACCACCACTCATTATGCTGAAAAGATTTTAAACAGTCCAGAAAACTATAAGCCTTGAAGTCAAAACTGAGAAGAAAATCAAGACCTCAAAAAGTCCTGAGAGTCACAACTGCAGAAAAACCTTATTGGCCCAGCAGGACAGAATTAAAGCACGATAACTCTGTCCCTTGACATTTAGAACGGATGAACGAAGAGTTACAAAGAAAATGGATGGCTGTTATACTGGGAACAAGTGAAATACCAAAAGAACCATCCATGAAACATCATTGGCAGTTTCTGCTCCAACTAGAACAACCTCTTCATCCACAATCACAAAGAAAGCCCTTGAGAACACCAGCAGGACACTCCCAGAGAAGTTATTACCTTATGGTCAGACATAGATGTGCTGTTCTCAATAGCCTGAGAGAAAAAAACAAACCAAAGAAGAAAGTTGTTATGCTACAGTACAATGTATATACACAATATAATATATTCCAAAACCAAATCAAAAATGGTAGACACCAAAAGTCTGTGCCACACTGCTCACAGATTTCCCTCCTCTACAACAGAATACCTATGCAAGCCAGCAAACTAAATCTTACCAACACCAGAGAATCCAGAAGGCATCCAAACAAACAGCCAAAAATTGAGCTTGAACGAGGACATCAGGCTTGAGAAAGGGACTGAGGTACTGAGCAATGAAGGACTGAGAACCAGAAACAGTCTCATGGTTTACACTGAAGTACAGTTTCAAATTAAATTTAGCCCAATATCAGCCAGTACTGATTTCTAGTGTGACATTTTCAAGCACCTTAAGGCTTCACACAGCTCAGTCTCAATATAAGAGTTTTTCTCTCTTGAAAACCTAAAAAAAAAAATTCCATTTTTTCCAAGACACTCTCATAATCATGTAGAAAAAGGTTTACCCTGCACTTCAGGAGTCTGTACAGAGAAGCCCCATAGCCCTCTTGCAAACACTGAAATTGGTAATTGAGGAAGAAAGCAAATTCCTGGAAAGTCACTGTTAATTGGGAACAGAATGAAATCTGTATGGATAAAAATGAAGGGCCAACATTTGTCTTTTAATATCACATTTGATAACAAGAAAGGCTCAGGCTCAACCTATGAGACCAAATAGATAAGGAAACAAGGAGTGAAGCAAGTGTCTTACCTTAATCCATGCTTCAGAGACATCTTTCTGAAATCTCACAGCTAACTTGATCACATCAAAAAGCAGCTTCACACAATTCTGGCTGGTGGTTACTTGGCTCAGGGAAGAACTGTAAATGATCAGAAAGGAGACTCAGTCTCTGCAAATACTGTAGTAAAAGGAAGAAGGCAGCACAGCAGTCACAGCAGTTACTTGAAGCAGCCATTCTCCAGAGGGAAGGCTCTGGCAATGATTGGGAGTTTCACAAGAGGGTGGAAGCAGAGGTCACAGAATCAACTGAAAACATACTGGAAGGAACTTAAAACAGATGAACTGGCAGCAACATTATTATAAATGAAGTTTGCTTATCCCCATGCAGACATGGATGCAGGCAGCTCAAAGGGAACTACATCCACAGCAGGGGAAGCTGGCTGGGCAAGGACTGACAAATGTTATATTAGTACCAAGCAGGAAGAAATAAAGGTGTCAATGCCTTTACACAGGATAAATAAGGCTCGTCTATGTGGCCAATTGTGCCAGAGACACCAGATAAGGAAGAGCTGAAGTCCTCTTGTCCCAGCTTACCCTTGGAGAATCATATAAAACTATTCAAGTACCTGCCCTGGACTTGGCTTTTAATCTTCTTCTGGGAATTGAGGATCTGCAGAGGCAGAACACACGATGACAGATCCAAGTTCTTACGAAGATCAGAAATCACCTGTGAAGTACCCATATACAAATCACTGTGACATATAAGGGAGGAACGAACAGAAAAAGCTGAGGAAAACAATTTTCCAGAAAGATCCTAAAATTATAGATCAAAAACCTCATGTATTTGTAAAGATTCATAACTAACTACATACAAATCTATTTTTTTAACTTAGAAACTTAACCAGCAAAAATTTGCTCTTCATCCATCATGTCATGATGTTGCAGATGCATGCAGAGAAGCAGGAAAGGATTTTTCAGGAGTTACTCCATGACATTCCCACCTGTATTTTCTGCATGCTCCTGTGAACTGTTTTTATCCAGTTTAGCAGCTGAGCATGATATTTGACAGCCACAGGAATTCTGGGCATGCAAGTTTACCAACCTGACTGCTGTCAGTTTGCAGTGTATCAGCACAGATTGGCTTGCATGTCATAGGCACAACTGTTTTCATAGGGGTGTCCCTGAAAGGTTTGGGCAGATCACAGACCTCATCTGGCTTAGGCTTCCTCAATGTATGAAAAAGACTCATAATCAATAGTTCAGCAAGGCCGGCTTTGATTCTTGGCACTATTAAAATTTTACTTAAAAATGTGAAAACATACAGCTCTGTGTGTGAAGTAACTTTACTGTTAAAACACACTGGCCTTTAGTACGAGAAAAATACTGTACCTCTACTGCATCTGCTGCCTTGACATTTTGGAGGGTGAATTTTACTACTACAGGCAAATCTTCCAGTTTTACAGAAGGCACAATGGTCATGGCAGACTGTCGCACCTGAGGAGAAAGGAACATTCCATCAGCTGGAAGACTATGGCTCCCAGAAACATAGTTTTGTTAGTGGGAAGGAATCTTTTGCGATTTACAGTCCAGCCTTCTGCTCAGAGTGGGAATACTGTCAGTATTAGATCAGACTCACCTTGGCTTTGCTGAGTCTTGAAGATATTCAAGGATGGAGGAGACCCCCAAGCCCTGCCCACTCTGTGGTAATTTCTGTCAGTGCTGCAGACCCTGACTTGTTTCCAAATGTCCATCCTGAACCTCCCAGGCTGTCATTTGTGACTGTTGCCCCTTAGCACTTCACTTGGCACTACTGAGAAGAACTTGGCTCCATCATGTAAGTGGTTTTCAAAAGGGAAAAGCATGGAAGATGAGTAGCCTGTTATGGAGCACCTGCCTTTTGGGACTATGTCTAAAAGACACAAGGCACATCATCTGCTTCATCAGCATTCTGCAGAGAAAACTTACTTAATTATTTAATTATTTAATCACCAATCTGCCTTTACTTAGAATACAACAGTCTGGTCTAGTCAGTATACTTCAAAAAAAATGAAATACTGACAACAAGCAGGTTTAAGGCAGGCAGTAAAAATTTACTGCAGCAGGACAAGTGCTTTTGCATTTGCTAAAACAGCTGTTTGAAATTTCTAAATGCATACTGTAACAGCCAGAAAACTTCTCTCTGCTCCTCACTGAACTCCTCATAAATATTTCCAAAACTAGTTTTGCCTTCTGAACTCTTGCCATCTTCAGGAGCTTGGGACTTTTGAAGGCCTACAGGAGTCAGACTTAGCAAAATACTTTGAATGACCAAACAGTTTCAGCTCTCCTGTTTCTAAGCAGGGGCAGGGGTCTGCCAAACTGCTCAGGAGAAGCTCTTACCTCAGCCAGAAGTCCTGCATCAAGATCCAGACGAGAAAGGGCATCCAGGATTGGAACTGTCAGCCGTCTGCCCTGCTTTAGTAAGCAGCTGATACACAAGGAAAAGAAAACAAATGGTCCTCTTAAAGTCAAGGACAGATCTTTTGTATACTGTATGATTCCAGTAGTTTTAGTGGTCACTGAAAAAAAAAAATCTCTGAAACTGACAACATACACCACTGGCATTATGGAAAACTCATTCCCTAAATTATTACTCCTCATGTAGAGACTGCAGCTGTGTTTAACTGCCTCAAGGACTTTCCCTTCCCAAAATTCATCTAATCATTCTTGGCTGACATCTCAGTTTCTTATAAACATTTTCTAGCAAGAAATTCTACTTGAATTGTTTTAGTTGAAAAAACACATCATTTTCAGCTTCCTGGTAACTCTGTTTATCCTCCCTAATTCATTACAACAAGCAATGTGTACTTTTGCACCTCAGAAATGGGTGGAGGCTATTGAGAATATGAAAATAAATACCCTTTGTTTAGATTCTCAGCTTTAAAAAAAATACAAGAAGAAAAAACAGAAGTTTGAGTAATTTAATTCAAATTTAAAAAAAAAAAGTGTGAAGCTTTTTTATCTAGAAGTTGAGGCAGTAAACTGAGAATGGAAACAAAGTCACAATGACTTTTGAGAGGGTATAAGGAGCAGGATGCACTGCTTGCAATAGTAATCTGAAATAATTATCAGAGGTTTGAAAGTATAATTAACACCAGCATAAATGTAAGTGATTTGTGTAATAATAAGAATTAGAAACACTAAGACTACTAAAATTGTTGCATAAACTAAACACACTGCTAAAAAGACAGATGTAAGGGCTAGCTGAAGGCAGTGGTCCCAGATAACCACTGGCACTAGGTCCCCCTGTTCTTTTGGTCATTAAACATGCTTGAGAAAAATAAATAAAATAGCCAGAAAGTTCTGCTTCATGCCTACATTTACTGTGTTGTGCTTTTTTTTTTTTTTAGAGGGGCGGTTTAATTAAAGAAAACCAATGTTGATCCTTACTATAGCAGAATCCAAGACAAATCAGAAGCTGTTTATAGTGATAACCAAGTGACTGATCACAGACTGATTCAGCAGAAGTAGTGAATACTTAACTGGATTCTGCCTGTGCTGTATCCAGGCAGTCAAGAGTTTAACAATTGTTTAGATAAAAGCAGTTTTGGAGCATTCTCTAAATGCAATGTCTTTTGCTGCGTTGCTTATGGTCTCTTTAAGAGTACAACAGCACAGATGAAATGTCCCAAGACAGTCCTAGGTGTCCCCAAATGTTAACAGGAGTAGACTGCTGACCTAATACTTCAGTCGGTCCCAGAGCAACCTGCATTAATGAACCTGGTCCTCCTCTGGTAAGTGCAAAGATTAAAAAAACAAACTAACCCAACCATCTGTACCTGAGCTCTCTGGCAACCTCACTTTGCTGGGAATCCTCCAGGATCTCAGGTAAACTGGTGATAATATCATGCTGGATTGGTACTGGAGAGACACTGACCATCTGCATTAACTTCTTGACGAGATCCTGCAGACAAGAACACTGGTGAAATGCACAAATCTCACTGTGACTTAGGGAAAGAAGGAAAAGAATCACCCCGAAATCTTCTGAGTATCCAGTATCTTGTTAAAATTAAACAAGAAGAGATTGTAACTTCCTGCCAGCAACAGCTTTAAAACAGGGTCACTTGTGTGATTACATATGCAGACACAAATTTATGTAAAAGAAGACTTAGAGCAAGGAAAGAAGAAGAATAGCAAAAGGGGGTGTTCAGAAGTCACTGAAGGCAATCATAACAAAACATGCTCTGCTTCAGCATGTGAATAGGAAAACAATTTCTCACAGCTCAATAATTGATCTAATCCCACCTGACAGGCATTCCAGAAGTTGTTTGGAAAAAGCATACATGTGATTGCATGACTGGTACCCACCTGGCTGTCAAGAAGCCTGTCAAGCCACTTAAACTGATTGACAATAAGCCGGGGAAAATTTGTTCCAAAGGTGCCCACACTAAAACAGCAGAAAATGACACACAGATTAGTCAGACTTACAGACTCAAAGGTTTTGTTGCTGGTCAGCAAGACTGACTAACCCCATTTTTAACTGGTCATTAATACATAGAAAAAAATTTCTTACAGTTTGATAGAGGACAAGTGTAACAAAGCCCATTTTAAAGAATTCCCGAAGGGTTCACAGCACAATTAACAGCTTAGCACTTACATCTAAGAGCCTTTAGAATTCTAGGGTGAAAACAGCTCACTCCTTGTGACTGTCCATGTTAAACCTTCTCCAAACAAGATTTCAGTATGAGACAGTTCCTTGGACTCGAGCTCTGTGCTGGCTGATACTCAGCACTGGAACAAATACCATGTCAAGAACAGTCTCAAGTTCTTTCTGCCCCTTGAGCTGCTCCACTAACTCCACAGTGAGCACCCAGGACAGTGGGAGAAGAGCTTAAGTGTTTGAGTCTTGCTTGTGTTGTGCCTCAAGATCGCTCACTCCATTATGATGTCCTCTGTTGAAAAACCAACAGGTGCTCATTCAATCTTCCTTGCTTTTAAAATGAGGTCTGTTTGCATCTCACAGCCTCCTAAAACTCTGACAGCCACTTCCATGTTTTTTCTAAATAATGAGACACTCTGTAGGCCCTCTGCTAAAGTAATTCCCAAGCTTATGTCAGTAGGTACAAAAAGCACAGTGAATCACAAGCTATGTGGGCATTTCAGCTTCTGGAAGTTTGTCTTCTGCTTTATGCACCCATAGATTTAGAGTTATGGTGCCTCACAGATAATTTTACACATGTACGAAGAAAAAAAAAAAGGCGCAAACAGTCATTCAGGTAAATTTGAAGTAACAGTCAAAGTCAGACAGCTGGTGATTGTCCAAAAGAAATTTAATTTCAAGGCAGAGAAAGGCCAGTTTATACTCACACGTCAAAAAAGAATTCAGGGATCTTTTCTAACAACAGTGTTATGACAGCAGGCTAAAAGAAAGACAAAAAGACAGTGTTAGGATGATTTACTGGTTGTACTGTGACATTGTCATCAAAACTGACCTTTCACAAAAGACGAAATATACACAGAGAATGAAATACTTGAAAAGACCAATAAAAGTATTTCCTGTATAAAGAAATCTCTTGCCTAATGCCAGAAAGGAGAGACAAAGCCTGAAAAGTGAAAACCACCAATGCCAGGAGTGGTATAAACTATCCATATAATCCAACAGAATCAGAGCATACAGGCAGGATGTCCAATTCCTCTGGGCCAAACAAGCCTCTCTTTCTCAGACCCAGATGAGCTGCTTTTCACCACACAGGAAACTAAAGCATCAACTTTAGATAAGTTTGAAAACACTGCCCACATGCTTTTGTCACTCCCTTTGAAGACCCTTTAATCCTGGCCCAAATGGAATTCTAAAACTGTATTTAAAACAAGAACTTTTAAAACATTTTAATTATAAGAAGACTGAAATCCACAGCTGCTCTCAGGTTTCCCATGCCTTGGTAAGACATCTGTCATCTTCTACTCCATGCACACCTCTATGCAATTTGTATACAACTTAACAATTTGTTCTTGCCAGCAGGTTGCTCAGCATATTGCCCATTTTTAAACACTTCCAAGATTCAAATTCCTCCAATAAGGGAGTTTCAGTCACCTCTCTAGCCTACCTGCTCTAGCACTTAAAAAAACTCCAGCGTTCTCCACAGTGGAAGTGGTCATATCCTGTTAGAATTTCCCATTTTGCTCTTGTTCACCTTTGAGAAGAGTCTGTGCTCCCTACATTATGCAACTAGATATTTGGAGACCACATTTCCCTTAATCTTCTCTTAAGACTGAGCAAAGCCAGTTCTCTCTGTCTCTGCTTGTATGCCACTTGCCTCAGACCCTGAGAATCTTTGTGTCCCTAAAGAAACAACAAACTGGACACTATTCCAGACACAGCCTCACTTGCTTCACAACAAGTTCTATTAATCCTTTATTTATGTAAGAAATAGGATCCCTACAATCAATGTCATTGCAGAAAGCAAACTAAGGTGCCCATACCTGTAAGATCTTAATTCCAAGAAGCAGTTTAATGAGACTTTCGCAATATGAGTGTACCAGATTCCTGCAAGATGAAAGATTTCACCACAGTTGTAACAAAAACACATTTGGAGAACAGGCTGTAATTCTTTCCATGACTGTTTTTTTTTTTAAATTACATAGAATGACTTACAGTAACACATGGTAACCACAGATTTAAAACTGTACTTCATCTCTGAACCAGCTCACTCTCTACAAGATTAGTGGGTTGGAAATGCAAAAGTCTGTGGTAAGGTTCTATCTCCTGGAAAAAAATTCTCAAAAAGGAATTTACCTTCACCAGCGCTGTCAATTTTTTTTTTCTCCAGTATATGGTTCTTGCCATAAAATGCCATGGACCCCAATGTGTGCCATGGGCAGACAGTAAATTCTGTGACTTGCCACTTTAAGCTCACTGTTATTAAACAGCAATGTACTACACCAGACACTCCTGGCCTAAGAAACAAGCTTTGTTGTGTATGAGCTGGAGCTGTGGCCTTTCCCTCCACTCTGCTCAACGTTACAGGACATTTGACTAGAGCATTTACCAGGACATTTAATATTTCAGCTCTGATTGAAGAGGAAGGCAAAATGCATTTTCTCTACCTTGACCCCTCAGTCCGTATGGGAGTGCACGGCAAGAGACAGTTCTTGAACTGGTTCCTGTCCTTGATGTGAGATTCCAAGCCACTGATAAACTGCTTCACAACCTGCAAAGCAAAGAGAAATCAGCTGTCCTGAAGAGATGCCCCAGTCAGCTGCTGTCCCTTAGGATTTATTTTGCAAGCAGACAATTAGTACAGGGAAGAGGTAAGCCAGGGAACTGCAAACAGACAGAAACAGTGATGGAAGGAATGATGGAAAATACATGAACTCTAGTCTAGACCACTTCCAAAAGGAAACGCTGATTGTTCTGAAAAATAACTCTAAAGCAAGAGTCTCACATTTGACTGTCATTTAAAAGGCTTTGCCTTTCTTCCTGTTCAGCTGAGACAGCAACATATAATGTGACAAGACCTGCACCCAAAAATCATTCAGCCAAATCATTGGCCCCCAGACTTTCGCACTGGGCTTGCTGACTGGAGGAGCACCACCTCATGGCAGTTTTAATGCTGCCAGTTCCCACCCAACACGAAACAAAAAACAGCTTCCACCAGAAAGTTAGGCAAGAGTCTTATTTATCACATAATATTGCCAATGAACTATATTGACAGGGCATAGTGGTGGAAATGCAGAACTTTTCCTTGGAAATGTGCAAAGCCAGTCCTAGAGCACTGCCCTGGTTTTGGCTAGGACAGAGTTCATTTTCTTCCTAGTAGCTGGTACAGTGCTGTGTTTTGGATTTAGGATGAGAACAATGCTGATAACGCACTGACGGGTTGCTGAGTTGTTGCTGAGTAGGGTTTGAACAGGGGGAGGGAGTGAGTGGCTGTGTGTTCAGCTGTTAAATCACAACCAGCACACACACACCAAGGCTGCATTAACAGATGCACAGGCTGGATATCTTTTTCTAACTATTCAGATGTAACAGCTGAGAAGAAACAGAAGCACCAGAAGGACAATAGGAAAAAGCTGAAATGGCAACACTGAGAGAACCGGAAAATATGGACCACAGAAATCCAAGATAGGTTACCATGTCGGACACTTTTGTATGGACAGGCAGCTGCGTTTGCATTTTTTGCTACTCAGCAAACAGTTTTAAAGTTACTTACACTTGGATAAGTAGGGTGCTTCTCCAGGGCTAGGCAGAGCTTCTTCTGGAAAGCCATTTGATCCACACCTATAGAGAAAGTTTAAAAAGAAAATAAAGCACCAGATACATTTTATCCACACAACATGACAACAACAGCAACATCAAGTACAAGCTCTCAAGTCCATCCACCAACACTTCTGCATTTGCTCTACTGAGAAGTCCAGAAATGGAATCACCACTTGTCTTTACTCCAGTCTGGGCTGAGAATCACTGATAGCATTGAAAAGGCTTGATACAAGAATGCCTGAAGGCCTTGTCTGAGCTGAAAGGCAACAATGTTTGTTTTCCCATCCTGTCTCTGTAATTCAATACCGTCATCATGGATGCAATCTCATCTTTTACCATACATCTCCAATAATCTCTCAGAAGTCTTTAGCCTTGGCATGTACACACCCAAAAAGCTGGTATAATGAGGTTAGGTGATGCACTGAATTCAGTGCAGGAACAAGAGGTACATAACAAGTAAGAGGCCAAATGAAGGTTTGCTCGAATTTTGAAACAAGCTGGTTCAAGCATTTTTACTCGGTAAGTAAAACTCATTTTTACTTTATACCAGATATATATGCAAGTTTTCAACTACAAGCAGAAAAAGCAAGTGTTAAACTCCTACCTATTTCATTCTGTCCCTCCCCAACTTTCAGCACAATTCCTGATGTTCTAAGGAGCTCTTCAAAGACTCCCTCATTCTCCACTCCACAGTGGGCATTTTCCTTATCAGAAATCCGTGACTTCTTTGTTTCTGTGAAAACAAGACAAGACACATCACATACATAAAAAAATCAACAGTGCCATTAACAATCAGCATTATCAAAACTGCCTGGGAGCTGCTGCCTCTACTAACAGGTCTCCACTCCTGTAAGATTATTACCTGAGCACCTACTTGGCAAGTCTGTCTTGCAGCTCTCTCCAGAAGCATCACCTTTTGACAATTTCCTTTTTGGAACCATGGTAACAAAACCTTTCTTGTTCCCTGTAAAAATTGAGGAAAGAGACAAGTGTTAGTTCATGGTTTTTTAAGCAAATCAAGGATGTATTAGTGAATAGTGAAAGGGAGTGCTCCAGAAACTGAAAGTGCTCAAAAAAAGACAGATTGCCTGGGTAACCACACACATTTTTCTGCTATACAGGTTGAAATTTTCGAGCTGTCATATTTAAATAGCACAATAGATCACTTTTTTTTCCCCCTAAAAGTCAGTTCTTCATAAAACAGCGCTTGGTCTTTTATTCAGACACCACGCAAATTAAGTGGTAAGTTAAAGTGAGCCACTATGAGGGGTCAGATTGTACACAATGATCTAAACTCCCTGCACCTGGACAAAGTGACAAAAGACTCACAGATGAGTGTTCACAAGCCCAAACTTGTTAACTGGCCCAGTTGATACTCCCAGCCTGGCATCACCACAAATGAGCTCTGTCAGCACAGACCTCCATCCAACCTGTCCCCTTCTGCGGGGTGGCAATGATGAAAAAGAAAAAATAAATCTTGACTCACCTTTAAAATCTAAAGGCTGTTAAAAAAAGGCATGTGATCATCTCACACTAAATTTCAACTGTTTGGCAGAGGCCAGTAAAAGAAGTTACATAAAATATCAGCATGGAAATGGAGCAATTAAAACCCAAAAGTGCAAGGAGCCTTTAGCAGCTGTTTTAGGCATATAAAGGTAGATGCCAAGTGGACAGTGCCAGGCTCTTCACAGTGGTGCCCACAGACAGGACAAGGAGCAACGGCTATAAATTAGGAAGTTTCACCTGCACATGAGGAAGAATTTCTTTACCCTGAGGGCGACAGTGCCCTGGAATAGCTGCCCAGGGCGGGCGCAGAGTGCCCCTCTCTGGAGACATCCCAAACCCTCCTGTGTCACCTGCCCCAGGTGACCTTGCCCTGGCAGGTGGGCTGGGTGATTTCCAGAGGTGCATTCCAGCCCTGACACCTCTGTGATGTGGCTCCGGCCTGGAGGGGCAGCCCCTCAGCCCCCAGAGCCCCCGCCCATCGCACTTGCTCCCCACGGCTCGGCAGTGCCCGCGACAGCCACTGCATTTCATGGAGTCACAGAATCAGCTGGGCTGGAAGAGAACTCCAGCATCGAGTCCAACCCTTGACACCCAACACCACTGCGATTACCAGACCATGGCACTCAGTGCCACGTCCAGTCTCAATTTAAAACCCTCCAGGGACGGTGAATCCGCCACCTCTCCGGGCCGGCCATTCTAAAGCCTGATTACTCTCTCTGTAAAAAATCCCTTCCTGATATCTAATCTAAACCTCTCCTGGGGTACCTCAAGCCCGCACCCTCTTGTCCTACTGCGGGTTGGTGGAAGAAGAGACCAACCCTCACCTGGTACAACCTCCTGTCAGGGAGCTGTGGAGTGCTGATGTCACCCCTGAGCCTCCTCTTCTCCAGAGTAAACAACTCCAGCTCCCTCAGTCCCTCCTCACAGCACATTAAATTAAATTAAAATAAATTAAATTGCATTAAAGTTCACCTCAGCACTCCCCTCCTGAGCCCACACGCCCTCCCTGCCCTGCCCTGCCCTNCGGAGGGGCGGGCCCCGGAGGCGGCGGCGGGGCCGGGCCGGGCTGGGCCGGGTGTGCCAGTGCCGGGGCTGGGGCCGGGCCCGGGGCGGCACCGCCGCGATGAGCGAGCCCGAGCTGCTGCTGGACTCCAACATCCGGCTGTGGGTGGTGCTGCCCATCGTCTTCATCACCTTCTTCGTGGGCATGATCCGGCACTACGTGTCCATCCTGCTGCAGAGCGACAAGCGCCTCACGCAGGAGCAGGTGTCCGACAGGTGAGGGGCCCCGTCTCCCCGCCCGCCCCCGCCGGAGCCCCGGCCCCGCTAACGCCGCCTGTCTCTCTTCCAGCCAAGTCCTGATCCGGAGCAGAGTCCTTCGGGAGAACGGAAAATACATTCCAAAGCAGGTACGGAGGCTTCGCGCAGAGGGTGTGCCGGCAGGGAGCGCAGAGCGGGGCCGTGTCCGGGCAGTGCCGCGGGTGGAGCAGCCCCGGGGGCCGGGAGAGCCCCCAGGCCGGGCACTGCCGGCCCTGCCCTGGCCCGGGACAGATCCTCGGGAATCCTGGACACAGGACGTGTCTTTGCCCGGCCATTCGTGTCCGATGCCGCTGCCCCGCGTTCCACCCGCCTGCTGAAATGAGCTCTGCCCCCAAACCATCGCGTTTAGGATCTGCCGGCAAGGGATGTAATGCAGGCTTGGGATAACGAGGTGGTCATGCAATGTCAGCTCAGATGTTTGCTGAACTAAAAATTCATTGCTCGTGCTGGCTGTATTGCTGACAGATAAGTATTTTGTGAAATCCAGAGGTCACCTGGGGGGGATGAACATTGGGGCTGAACCAGCACAAAGAATTTTTGCACAAAGTACTAAAAGCCCTTTCATTAACATGGGCTCTTCTTCAGAGACTTCTTAGAATTATTTTAAGAATTAAAAAAAGCTGATATGCTGGATGCAGAGAAAAGTGAGGAGCTTTAGAGCACATGGGCAGTCAAGTACCTCGTCATGTGCTATGAAAGAGCTCATAAGGTGTCTGCATGTCTGAGCAAGAAATAACACTTCTGTCCTTATGGTGTTGGCATTGGCTCTTTCTGTTTTCAGTCTTTCCTGTCCCGGAAATATTTTTTTAATAACCCAGAGGATGGATTTTTTAAGAAAACGAAAAGAAAGGTAGTGCCTCCTTCACCAATGACAGGTATGTTAAGGTACCACAACTCCAGCCAGGCAGAAAAGCCTGTCACCTCCTGCCAAGGGAGGAAGGTGAACCAACTTTGCAAGGAGCTCAGGGAGTGTGAGGGAGGGGGTGGGACTGTTCAGCTGTGTTTTGGGGAGGGGGGAGTGAGATCCCTCTCTTGGGTAGCAACATGTTAGGTCGCTTCACTTTGCTTAACTCCAGCCTCCTGATGCTTGCAGCATCTCACGCGAGCACAAACACCTCAGTGTTGCCAGAAGTGGGACCTCCTGCTCTCACTCGTGTCCTTTTGTCAGTGTTCTGCAGCAGCTCCTGCAGGATCTTCTCTACATCGATTTAACTAATGTATCCACAGCAGCAAATTAGCTGGGTAGTTTGTTGTCTTTTTTCTATCAAAATCAGCTCAGAGAAGGGTCAAACAAGTTCAGCAGTTTGGGGCAAGGGATGCTGTCAGACACAGAACAGAACACAACACCCCTTTGGCAGGAGCCACTGCCACACTGGCTGCTCATCTCCTTTTGCAAAGTATTTTCAACAGTGGAAAATAAGTTACTGGGATAGGACTGTTTTCTCTCCCATGCAGTTTCTTAATTAAAGTAGCTAATAATTAATGTCTTATTTCCCTTTATTGTGATACGCTGCTGCTTCACAGTCAGTCTATGATTTGCAGATCCTACCATGCTGACAGATATGATGAAAGGGAATGTAACCAATGTTCTGCCTATGATTCTCATTGGGGGTTGGATCAACATGACATTTTCAGGATTTGTCACAAGTAAGTGTCTGGAATACTGTGGGTTTGACTGGGTTTCTTATGATGACCTTGAGAGTCTGGGCTGCATCAGAGATTTGCTGCAGCATGAGTTTGGTTTGTGGCACTACTGCTTTTCACTCTATGGACTTGCCTGTCCCATTGCAAGGGGGAAAATTGTTCTGAGAGTATTGGCCGTGACCACAAAGAAAACAGCTCATGTACTCAGAACAACTGTAGTTGCAAACCCAGTATTTAATTCTATTAAAACTGCCTAAACTTCAAATCAATACAGTAGATTTTCCTCTGAACCTGTCTGGGGGGTTGGTTACTGTATAATGCAGGGTGTACACATCAAATTCACCGTTCTGGGTTTTTTTTCTATACCGTTTATGTGATAACTGTTTCTTTAACAAAAGACATTTGCCTTCACAGTCGTGAAGCAATACCTGTGAGGGTTTGGTCATCTAAATTTCAGAAAATCTTTTCATACTGAAATCAATGCAGAACTGCAGCTTTTTAAAAAATACAAGTTAACTTGTTATTGTACACATTGCATTCAGACCAGATAAGTTGTAATAGAAGAACTACCAGCTCATTTTGCTGTATGCTTTGCAGTCCTGCAGTGTCACTTTGTGAACCTGGGCTTCTTTTTTCAATCCCCAGCAAAGGTCCCGTTTCCTCTGACGCTGCGCTTTAAGCCAATGTTGCAGCAGGGAATTGAACTGCTCACTTTAGATGCGTCCTGGTAAGCCCATGTCCTCAGCAAGCAAGGTGGAATTCCCACTTGGAAAATGTTGAATGTGTTAATAACCCTTGAATGGTCTGTGCGTGCTGCTGGAACGAGCTCATGGGCCAGCTGTGAACTGACATCAGCTGTGCTTGTTCTGGTTTGTCAGGGTGAGCTCTGCTTCCTGGTACTTCTTGAATGTGTTTGGACTCAGAAGCATTTATACTCTCATCCTGGGCCAAGATAATGGTAAGACACTGTCCTTCCTGTGAAAGAACTGGCTTCTCCTTCCATGGGATGTCTTCTGAGGGAGGCTGGAGGAGGATTTCTAAGTTTTCAGCCAAAAAGGCTTTGAAAGCCTCTCACTTCTGTGAGGTTACTCTCCTAGGCCAGGTTTGATATCACCTGCAGCAAGGACCCAAATCTTGTGCACCAGCCATTGGCTCATAAACTTCCATGGTCTAGCCCATGCTTTCCTTCCTGCCAAGAGTTTGCAGAAGTTCTGCGCTCAGGTTTGCTTTTATTTCTAGCAAGTACTGATTTTCAGGAAAACTGCAAAGATTTCTTAATGTTAGATGTGGGGCAGGACAAATATGTATTGGGAATGTAGAAGACTATTTTCCTCAATATTTCTGCATATTTTATGTAAATCTGGCTAAGATGTACAGCCTGCTGGCAACTGTGCTCCAGGAAATGCTGTTTAAATGACACGAAAATCTCATTTCTTACTTGTAGCTGCAGATCAGTCCAGGGTAATGCAAGAACAAATGACAGGGGCAGCAATGGCCATGCCAGCAGATACTAACAAAGCATTTAAGGTACAGTATTCCCACCTGCATTTCTGTTTGCTGTGAGCTTGCAGGGTCATAGGCTGTAACTCATCCTCTCCCTGTGTCAAGTAGGGCAATTGCTCTGAATTCCTGTTCCTAAAATTAGAGCTGACAGCTGATGAAGGCTGTGGGAGTTGCACTGGGTCTGGCAGAACCTGAATACCCTGAAGTAAATCTGATAGGTCAGTCATTCCTGGTACAAAAGCTGAATTCATGGGCCATCTTCTGCTTTTGCAAAGGAAGGGTTTTTTCTTTACCTTGAGGTGTAGCTCCAAAGCAGAAGCTGGTTCCCTAAAAGTTGTGTTAAAAGTGCAGTGGAGCATGAGTCCAGCAGGTACCTGATGGAACTTGGGTAAGAAAATCAAGTAAGTCAGCTCAGCGGAAAATCCATCAGAGTTTGACTGTCTCAAAGTTCTAAGCACTTGATGGTCCTGGTTTCTGTTTTTATATTACTGTGGCAGAGGTTTAGCCACACACAACCTGCTGCCTGGGAAGTTGGGATGGTCTGCTTTGAGTTTCTTCAGTTTGTTCTGGTTAAAAAAATCCCAGGCCACCCAGTCAGAGGCTCAGCCAGGGAAGGGAGTGACTGCAGTTTGCAACTGTGCTGGAGCAGTGGCTGCTCTGTCACAGACTGTCAGCACTGAGGTGCCATTCCAGCCAGCACCATGTACTCCCCTGGCTCACATCTCTCAGGTTCCATCTGGTATTGCCTATCCACAGCGTTTCTGCTGTTCAGCCCTGTAGGGACCTGAACCCTCTTCATGCTCCAGCAGAACAAAGTAAAAAAGCCTGTATTGCAGAAGTGTTCTGGCCAAGGAATATAAATCTCTTGCTGGGCATCATGTGACATGATTTTGCAGGCTGTGTGCCCAAGTCTGTGAGCAGTTGCAAAATTTTTGTCCTGTAACTGTTACCAAATGTCCCTGAACTAATGAATTAAGCACAAAGCACTTGACCCTCCAGAACAGAACTGGCTATGTTTCTGGAAATGGCTGTTTTAGAAGCACTTGACTGTTCAGAAGGTTAGAGGGTTTGCAAAAAGTATATAATGTAATTCTTCTAATTTCTGTGATATACTTTGTGTTGACCAAGTAATACTTAATTAAACATTAAACACTGATTTCAGCAAGTTGACAGGATTACCAGGTTTTTAATAAAACTTGGTGTTCCTTGCAATTTTTGAGGTAAGCACTGCTTTGTCTTGTTCTTGTCTAATACCATGTTGCTTTCCCTTCTCCACCTCTGTTCACTGCCAATGCAGACGGAATGGGAAGCCTTAGAACTGACAGATCATCAGTGGGCCTTAGAAGATGTAGAAGAAGAGCTCATGGCAAAAGACCTCCACTTTGAAGGCATGTTTAAGGAAGAACTTCAGACCTCCATCTTCTGAATTTAAGAATATGCTTGTCTTTTCTTGTGAAAGTTATTTGAAAAGAAATGTTACTTAAAAGTATATAATGTCTTTTAGCAAGGCTGAGAATAAAAGAAAAACATCATGTTCAGAACTGCAAAGTGCCCTCACTTTGATTTGAGCCTCAGGAGTGATGGTGTTGCACCTGAGCCAGAGATTCCGTGTGGGTTTCTAGCTGGAGTTCTGTTTCTCTTCCTTGGAAATGTATGCTGGAGACAAGACATAAAATTTCTAGTTCACAAAGAGCAAGCGTGCTCAAGTTAAGGTTTCTAAGAGTAAAAAAGCAGAAGTTGTGCCTGTGTTTCTTGGTTTATCCTTTTAAATAAATGCACAATGAGTTATCCTTTGCTTTTGAACAATTAAGACATCATAATATAAGCAATTCAAACTTGCCTTAGTGACAAAGTATCTACTGCATCTTCAGAAGCAGCATGAAGCTTCAGCTTCTGAAAGCAGTGCTTGCCCTCACTCTATGCTTTTTTCCTTGTTATAATAATCAGGATTTGAAGCTTTCAGAAGGAAAAAAGCATGAGGGGGATACTCACCACATGCCCACAGCAAAACCTGGGACAGCTCCCCTAACCTTCCTCTGGTGTCCAAGGCTCCCAGGAACGGCACAGTCCCCTCTGCCTCTGCTGCCCCGGCAGCCTGCTGGGCACCTTCTGCCCCTCCTTGCTGCTCTCGTTGCTGGGAAGGGCAGCTCCTCAGAGGCCTTTGGGCAGCTGAAAGCCAGACAAGGGCATTGCTATGCAGAGGCAGAAAACAGAGACTATTTCCCCACTAATATAATCCTTCCCAAATCCATTTATAAGCACCTCAGAGTGCCCACACAGCCCCTCCTGCCTGCCTTGCCCACCAGCATGTCACTGAGCAGGGTTGCCTGGCTGTTCCCTGCCATTCCCATTCTGTTACTTACTGGGCCAGGTGGGGACAGTAACTGCCTGGTTTTAAGCTTCCCCTCTGGCCATCTTCTTGCTCTGTAGAGAACAGGGAGCAACTGCTCCTGGCTTATAAAGAAGCTCCTCAGACCTCTTTCCCAGGAAGAATGGTCCTAACCTGGAGAAACAATTCTTAAACAGCAGCTCTTACATACTCTGTGGTTGTTACCGTTTTTTTCCTCTTTATTCTGAGCACTTTTAATCAGGGTGAAACTGCACATCCCCTCCAAAGAAGGAGCCGAGCCAGGACCATGACACAGCCTGTTTCCTGTTCTCACCAAACTATCTCAGTGGTACAGCCACAAACAGCCCCAACACCCGTGGAAAAAATGGACTGAAGGAAGACCAGGACCCCCAGTGATCTGCAGAGGAAGAGGAATGATGATGAAGCCATATCTGAGGCTTCCCAGTGCCACAGAAAAGCAAGGACAGGCTTTGCTGAGCATCAGATACCAACAACACAGGCCTGCAGGTGAGAAAAGACAACCCTGGAGCGAACACAAACTCTGAGCTGTACAGAGCAGTGCCCTCAACAGCTGATTTTCTCCAAAATCCTCACTGGTTCCGAAGGACTCGCCCTTCCCCAACCCAAACCACCCCTGGAGCACCAGGCATCCCCACAATCAGCAGTCTTGGGCCAGATAACAAAAGCTGAAAATACAACAAAATTCAGTTTCAGTGCAAACCACTCTTTAATTTTCCTCTTTGTACAACAGAGCCAGCCACTTACAAAGTGCTAGTCTAAAAAACAGTCTGGTATTACAGCACACACACAGCAGCTGAAGCCCAGCAGCTCAGAGGCAGAGAAAGCAAGCGCTGGGCCACTTGTTCTGCATACAACAGAGTCTGTTCAGCATCTGAGCATCACAGATTTAGTCCCACGGATGCTTTTCTGTGTCAGCACAGGCAGGGAGGCAAGGAGAACAAAGGCTATTTCAGATTGATTTATCTTTTAAAAAGATCTTTTACTCCCCTCCCTTTCCTCTACTCCCTATTTTGGAATGCCCACATGACTTACTTTCAGGGTAAAATGAACAAAAAAAATGCTAATTAGAGTAATTTCAGTGCAGTGCTACAGCTTAAAAATTGCTTTTTGGATGCTCCCCTCAGTAATGAGGAGAGAAAAAAAAAAAGAAATACAATATTAAGAGTTGAAAAAAAAAAAAAAATCCCCAAAACAAAATAAGAAAACCCCACCAGAACAGCAGAAGCAACTAGGCAATGGTGATCTCAAAATTCAGATTTCAATGTTTTAAAAGCAAAATTCCACTGAGGAGGATCACACCAGTAGCATGCTGGCTACAGGCAGCCCTCTCCTCTCCCCAAAAAAGAAAACCCCTCCTGTTTGGTTCATCACCTTGAGATAGATCTTTTCCTAAAATACACAGGCTAAGGCTCTAGATTTTTTTCCCACATTTCACATGGAAGACCAGTTCTCTACTGAGGAGAGAATCACAGGAGTCCTCATTAAAGAAGAAAGCTGGCCTTGAGTCCTACAAGTACCACAAACAGTAAAGGAGGACAGAGGGAAGAGCCAGTTGTACTGAAAGGATGGAGCAGAACCACTGAACAGCAAAGGTAAACAGGACCTGGGCCAGGACTGTCACACCTGCAGCCCCACAGAAGGTGGTAACGTGGGGATCTAAAGGGCATCTCTGAAGGGAGGAGGAAGAAGGCTGAAAGAGCAGTCCAAAAAAACCAAAGTTGCAAGAGAAAAGACTGAAAACTCACACAGTCCATTGCATTGGGCTGTCACGCAGGTGATACAGTGCTGAGCTTGGCTGGCAAGAAAAGCTCCAAGGAGTCACATAAATGGGCAACAAAGGATAAAAATGCTGTTACTGCACAAACCATAGGAGAAAAGCAGAAAAGTGCTTTACAGAGCAGTCTGCAAGTGAGGGGTGTAGGAGATGGATGGAGAGGACAAGAAATCATACATGTTATGGGTGGGATTTTCTCTGTAGAAGAACAGGAGCCAGAGCAGCTGTATCCTGCATTTCCATGGGGATCAGCCTGCATACATGGCACACCACATGATTCACTTCTGGCTAGGGGTCCTACATTACAAAATTCAGTGCTCACATGAAAAAGGCTGAGACAAAACTACCCTGAAGAGGCTCAAATGCATCAGTGAAAGGATGGAAGCAAGAGAAATGTTTGCTGCTTAGCCAGGGGACCAAGGTAGGATGGCAGAGAATGCAATAGAACAGGCCAGATGTATAAAGATCTGAACTGAGCTCCAGAAAGGGTGCAGGAGCCTCCCTGACACAGGCAGGGCCCAAACGCAACACCAGAGTTGGCAGGAAGCCTCAGTGCCGATTCACAGAATCGTACCCACCAGACTCCTCCACAGACTCCTACAAGGCTCAGCTGTGTCTGGCCTTCAGCTCACAATGTCCTCTCCCAACCCCACCTACAACCCTCAGCCCAAGAACTACAGCCCCAGCATGGCTCAGCCCCAACCCCTGCCTCTAGCCACACAGCTCAGCCAGATTTTAAAAAGAACTTTATTGAAGCTCCAATATATATTATTTTTGGCCTCTAAATACCCAAGTGTCAGCACCTATTCCTGGCTCTCCAGGGCTACTCTGTAACTCTCAGCACTGAAACTTTCAGTGCTCAAACTTCTGCTTAACCCCTACAGAAGGAAGGAAAATTTACAGATGCCTCAGACATTGCTTTATAAGAGAAACTGCTACCATGGTGGCTGGAGGTGATGCTTAGTTGGTATCCATGCCGTCACACTCTTCTTGGGGAGGACGTGGGGCAGTATGTTCCTCATTGTTTCGGCGCTGATAAAACAGCACATATGCAGCTTTTGTCTACCAAAAGAAAAGAAAACCCATCTGAAACCATCTCTACAGCTTGGCTGGAAATGTCATGCCCGAAGCAGGGAACCACACCCTCAGCACAAACTCAGAATAGCCTCAGGCCAAATACTCACCACTATTTGGTCTTCTGAAGCTGCTGATACGTTGCTGTCATCGAAGTAGTACCACTTGTTATTCACTTTGTTCTTTGCGTAGGCAGTGTCTGTTTGGGGGGAGAAACTGAGCTCAGCACTCTGGGGAAGCCAGCAGGGAACACACACCAGCCAGGCTGGATGGGTGACACTCAGCACTCCAACCGTGTGTGCACAGAACACCAGGAGCCAGCCTTGACATTCCCCACCCCAAGCCCAGTTCACCAACATACTCATCTTCTGCAACACACTGGCCAGCCCAGCTAGTCTAGGACCATGCCCCACACACCAGACTTACCCCTGACACCTGAGATACAGGGCAATGAAACTTAGGAAAAGAACTGCAGTGTTTTGTTCACCTGCCTTGAGCCAGAGCTTTCCCAAACACATAGTTTAGGACTCTGCATTTTCACATGAAAGAGAAGTTTTCTGTTGGTGATGTATCTGACCTAGCACTTGCAAGAGTCCTCACTCAAGAAGGAAGTTAAAAGACCTGCAAAGTCTCTTCCACCCAACACTATTGTGACTGTGATGCCAAATCTCAGAGCATATATCCCTTCAGCTATGGGTGTTCATCGTCCTCTTACAGTAAAATGTCTCTGGGTGGTTCTACAATTGTCATCTACAGCAGGGACCTGCAGGGACACCTGGTACAGGGAACCCGCCTACAGACACATTTCATTACACTGCAGCAAACCAGTGACAGAAAACAGACTCCTCACATATCAGACTTGTCATATATAACAAAGGGATTTTTCCTTTTGATGGGATGACATTTTCCCTGCTATGTCAGCCCTTATCAGTGCAAAGGTGGAGACATCCTACTGCAACCCAGTGCCAGCTTTGTAACCTAGAGGTCCCAAGAGCTACACATTTTTTTGCCTTGTTTAAAAAAAAAAAAAAGCCTGGAACAAAGGGAAATAAAAGGGGAAAAGAACTGCTTCAAACCATTCTTGCAGCAAACAGAATTTAGGATCGGAAATGCAGAAAGCATCAGCTTCACCACAAGATATGGCCTCTGCTCTGTCCTCCTGACCTACAGGTGACTGCTGTTCCTTGGATCCTGTCTCACTACCATGCAAGGAATGCTGCATGCCCATGGGACAAGGGGCTCACCTCTGGCATGCTGCAGGGCAAGCAGCTGTGTCTTGGAACTGACCAGACAGCTTATGGTGAAAACGATCCTCCCAGAACTCTCCAGTAACAAGTTCATTTTCACAGTTTCAGGTTCAGCAATGAAAAATCATGACTCCACTCATAAACTGGGGAACACCATCACACACGCACTAATGGCTACCAAGCAGGGTCCCACAGGCATCAGAGTCAGACCTCAGGCAGCTGCTGACTAACACAAACTGGTTATCTGCCCTAAAAGGAAGGGTATTACCTGCCACTATGACATTCACCTGCACACAGAACACAGCTATGTTGTGGGGACTAGACACCCTTGGCGAGGGCTCCTGCACGTGTCCAACACACAGAGCCCTCCCAGGACCCCTCTGCCCACACTTCCTTGTGCACAAGCACACAGCAGCAGTTACTCACAGTGGCCCACTCCCATGGCTCCATAGTGATTGGAAACTGCAATGAGGTCATACACATACGAGCCTGCTCTTGGGTCACAGACAAACTCGGACATGTTTAAACCCCTGGAAGGAAATCCAAAAGTATCAGTACAGCAGTAACCAGCACTCTTTAGAAAGAGATGCATGGCCCTGGTGAAGCTCTGCAGGCAGGCAGCACTGCTACTCTGCTGCTCAAGCCAGGCCTTATTAGTGTGAAGACCAGACTTGTCACCCTTCCCACACAGGGCAGGTCCTGGTAAACACACCAAGCACTGCCAAAAGATTTAGGGGGAGGTGCTGAATAAAACACAGCTCAGCGTGTCCTTGTGTAGGCATGAAAAGTGAGATAGGAGTAGTAAGGAATATGCTTCATCTTGCAGCAGGATGCTGACAAGCAGAAGGACCAGGCAGGACTTCATCTTGTACTTGTGCAATAAATACTACGGATACAAGTGCAGCTCTGCCCAACAAATTTGCTAAGATCACTATAGAAGTTCTCTTGGTTCAGCAGAATTCATGGTTTGAACATAATTTCAGAAGAAACAGTACTTGCTAGTAACCAATGCTCTTTGAGATGTATATAACTGATTAATCTTAACAAAAACAATCCCCCCAAAAATTAACCAACTCAATTCATGTCTGTTTTTGAGCTGTTCAAACCCAGAAGACAGCTTTTCCAGTTACAGCTCTAACAACAAGCAGACGCAACAGAAGTATCAGAAGTACAGTTTTCTTGACCAGCTTCTTCAAGCTCTTCCTTGAGGGAAGAATCCTACCTGATAGGGAATTCCACAACAGTATCGAGTTTATCCCTCCAATATCTGCTGTATGAGAAGCGTTTTAAATGAACCACCAAAATCTTGGGCAAAGACCACAAGTCAAACTTCTTTGTGGCCTGTTGATGTTTCTTGCAGTTAGGGCAGTACCTGAGGAAGAAATAACAAACAAGGAAATTAATAACTACGTTAAAATCAAAGCTTCTGGCCTTCCATTAAAGATGACTCACTAGCACAGCACAGCCTTTGCCTTACAGAAGGCTTGCTGGCTGTGGAATACACAGGTGAACACACTGACTTCAGAGAACTCCAAATTGCAATTTGCCTTCACTTTTTAGGCAAAATGCCCTATGGCAAGTGTACTAACTGAATGTTGTACAAAAAAAATTAACTTTTCCTTCATAATTAAAACAAAAGTTTAAAGGTCCCATTATTTTTCTATTATCCCCTGATGAAGTTCAAACAGGTTACAGTTGCAAAACCACCTATAGCAGGTAACCAGAAATCAATAATAAAGTACACTTTAAGTTATTTTCTTACACAGCTAACAAACAACTTCCAAAGATCCTCTGCACACATCGTAATTGCATTTTGGTCACTCGGGATCTGCTGTATTTTGTCTCTCTCAACTAGGGATTTTTGGTTGAGTTGGGAGCAACTAAGGAGTGGATCAAGTTAGAAATAATGCAGGATTAAATGCTAAGGTAGCCACACACTTTCAATCTTTATTACCACACTGTCTGACACTGTCTAGAAGACAGACGTATGCCTGGGAATTGAAATAAGCTGATCTTTGGAAGCTACATGCCCACTGACACTCTGTCTGCAGCCTATGGAGTCAATGACTTAATACAGATCTGACAGACTTCTCACGCATGAAGGCAAAAGGACAGACCTGGGAAATTATCAGAATCCCACAACAGATAACATGAACTCACATATGGGATTTTTGATAAACATGCAGGCATAGGGTCTTACCATGGGTCATGTTCACCAAGTGTTTCCATAGTAGTGAAGAGCTCAATGCAGTCTCTAAGGGCTACTACAGCCTTCTTCTTCTGTGGTTGTAGCATGCTCCCATGTTTTTCAAATGCCTAGTGAAAGAGATAGATGCTTTATTCAATTCCATATACACTGTAATCTTTTACATCACAAAATTAAACGCTCACCTTCCCCACACTGCCTATTTCTGTCCCTCCCCAACACCTCCCCAGGCAGACACTCCTCCAGCCACTCTTTTCTTGTGATACAAACAGTCCATAATAGAGTATGTCCTTACTTCAAAGTTGGTGGGTTTGGGCATTTATCAAGACAATAAAAACAGCTTACTGTGTTACAAAAGATGATCCAGCAGAACTCACAGAAAGAACACTGATCTTTCTGTTACACTCTATAAATCCGGGTTCAGATTTCTTTTGAATTTTGTTTTGTGAGTGGACCATGAACTAGACTACTTAGTTTTGAAATTAAAAGGTCTGCTTTTTTTCAGAACACAAATAGATCAGCAACTACAGATCTATATACTTTAGTAATAGATTTCAAGTAAACATATCTCATGCTGGTAACTTCAGTTTTTATGAAGGGAGTTACACCTAATTTCACCATTTACAGTTATCTTTTAAGTACCATGCAAGTTTACGTATAGATTATTTATGAAAAGAGCATAATACAACCTGTGCCTCCTGTTCATCATAAAGTAGCCTCCGTGTGTCAGAATCCCAGTCAAGAGCAACCGCAGAAAAAGCTACGAGAAAGAAGAAACATTTATTGCAATGGTGTAAGGAGAAGGAAGGAAAAAAAGATAGCAAGAAAATAATTACCATTCAGTTTTAAGATTTTTCCTTCAACAATGGAGTTTATCTCTGAGGTCCCAGAGGAATTCACAAGGCTAAAAGTGAAATGCTGTTTCTTGCAAGGCTGCAGGTCTCTTGGTGCCTCCACCTGCATACAACCCTCGGAGTGGCAGGGACCAACTTCAGACAGCTTTTCCTTGTCTTCCTCTTCACCATCCTGATGCTCCATCTCTTCAACATCACCTGGCAAAATTTAAAACAAGCAAAATTTAAAAAGGACAGTATTAAAGGGCTTCAGTGAAAGTTTAACCTAACACCTCACATGGACAGTCTAGGGATCAGACCTCATGATTCTAGGTCCACCCGCAGAAAACACCATTTCCACTTTGTTTCTCCACAACCCTTTTTTGTGACCTAACAGGCCAGTTTTCATCACCAAAGGATGTATCGGGGAAGGAGTTGCCTTTGGAGGAAGGCACCTGAACACCTCACAAGTAAGCAAGGACTGTGATGAATGCACACCACACCATGTTCTCCAGCTGCCTCTTACACACACCAGATCTCCCTGGGAAGGAAGGTGCTCTACAAGAATTCCCCCCCATGCAGAAGTACTGCACAATAGCACAGTTTCATCATGGTGAAGAAACAACCTGCTAGAGCTGAAGCTAAATACACACAGCACAAACCAAATGCTAATAAAAAGCTGAAAGTGCTGAAAGGCTTCCAAACAATTTTGAAAGGACTTTACCTTCAACCATACCATTGGAGCCATTGCAGGTTCCTCTGTCTGGGCAGGGTGTGGAGTATTCTTCTGCCAAAGGGAGTTTCACATAGCGGCTAAAGAGAGGGAATATGTTTATCACACAACCAGATTGAAGCTGTACACAGAACAGCAGCATCCCCTCTGTCATCAGTTCTTGCTGCCGATCCCCCTCAGCAAACCAGAACCCATGCTGTACAGCAGCATTTATAGGCCAAATGCCCTCAGAATGAGCCAAACAACTCAGTAAGTCTTTGCTCTCACTGCTTGTTCCAACTTCTCTTGGCAGTAGATTGAAAAGGCAAAAGCAAGTTATGGTGCCTCATCTGTGAGCCCTGAAAACATGGCCCGAGTTCTGCTCCTGACCTATTTTGCAACACTAAGCAAACAGCTCCCCTTCTGACCATCACCAGAAGTATTTTTTACAGATACAAAAACACAGGACCTTGAAATGTCCCTGGGGCTTCCAGACACTAATGCAACACAAATCCTGGTTTATACATTCCACACAAATCAAGGAAAATTCTTCCTGCTGACAAGGATGCAATAATCCTATTACAATGTGATTGAATAAGTGACCTCTTGAACTTGGCACAGGGTTCAAAGGTACAGACACGACTTACCTGATCTGCTCCAAAACCACACTGTACAGGTGATCCACAGTGAGCTTGTGTTTCGGCACAGACATCAACAGTGGTTGCCCAAAGAGTACAGTCCCTCCAGTGCTGCCGGATTGTCTCATTGTCTTCTCCCGGAAGTAAATAGAGAGAGTAACACACTCCGAGCCATCCTCACTGGGCTTGCGAACTTCATACCTGTTCAAAAGACAGGTATTTGCATGGGTTACCTCCACTGCAGAGAAGCACAGCAGGCAAACCCAACATGAACTCAGTCCAGCAAGTCACTCCACCAGGTACAAAAGGACTGTCCTCTGTCCTCATGCCACACAGCAGACCTGTCACTGACTCAGCACGAAAAGAACACAGATTTCCAGCCACTGAAATTGCCTAAAAAAGGTGCAAGCTCAATACTGCACACATCCCACATACTGCACATTTCCCAGATTTCATCAACAGCACACTGTGGATGACAATATCTGACCTTGCAGACCATGTCCTCCGTCAAGCAAATCCTGAGGAGAGCCAAGGCCCTCCAGTTGCTCTGCTGCTGCATCTATCCTGCTCAGCAACATTTCCAATCACGGCATTTCATGGAAATCCATGTTCTGCTCAGTAACAAACTGAGAGAGGCCTGAACTGAAAGCTGGGATTTAACAGACACTGGTGTCAAAAGCAAGACACCAGTACAAAGGTACTGACTTTAGGTGTTTTTTTTAAATCACATCGCTGCTGGGGGCACAGATCTCCTGCAGCATTCGAGTCTTCGAATTTGGAATTGAGAGATGTGTTGCCAGGTGGCCAGTGCACAATGCTCTAAAACCAGAAGTCTGTCAAACCACAGGCATATGGTTGTCACAGGCAGACCCAGGTCTGACTACTGCTTTCAGCAAAGCAAACCTGCAGAAATACTGTAAGAGACTGACATTTAAATTTTTCAATCCTGAGACAACTTTAAGGTAATTCTAAGAAACATGAAGAAGGCAAGAACTGCCAGCTTACGTTACAACCAGACCCTAAAGCCTCCGAACCATTGAAACAACTGATTTCTGTTAAAGACAACAGCTGCACTGGTAGAAGACCTGCTGGACTCTGAGCAATGTCCTGTTTAGAGGGGGACAAGAAAATCAATGAACAAAGGAACAATTGGATGGCAGCTGCTCATAAAATCAGAGCCTGAGGGCCTTGTACTCCCCTTATCCCTACATTCTTTGCATTCTCAGAGTTCAGAAAACAACCCCAGACAATTACTAACACAACCTTGGTTTGCTTCTGCCAGTGGAAAGGAGGAGTGCTTTTCAGGGGAGGAAACTTTTACACCTTCAAAAAGATGATTTAAACACAAGTATGGAAAGGTGCAGTCTTGAGTTTATCACAGCCTCTTAGAACTCACTTGGTGTGGCCATCAGGAAGGAACAAATGAAAAGACATGAGAGCACACTCAAATTCAAAGACTAGGCCCCAAAATCCTTCAGGAAAAGACCTCAAAAATAGTGAGACCCACTGAGCCATCTGTAAAATATTAAAATATAAGCTTGGGAAATGTACATAAGTTTTGGGAAAATACTCATGAGAAATGTATTTCTGAATATCTTGTACTGATTTAACTATTTTGGATCGCTTACTTCTTCAGATTTTGTTTTCTAACCAGTGAAAGAAACTTAGCATCTAACTTCAATTACTTAAAACAAGGAGTGAGATGTACACATTACAGTTTGCCAGCAGGGGTCTTGCCACTGGACATTGCTGGAAAATAAGAGCATATGATGAGTATATGAAAGGGACAGGATCAATAAAACATCAATTAGGAAAGAGTTCAAGTACATGAGACAGTGCATATCACGCTAATTTAAATACAAGAGACATTTGGATTCTAGAAAACACCTCTCATATAAATACAATTAACTAATGGTCCTCGGTTATACCCCAAGTTGCATGTTATATGTCAGCTTTAAACACATCTAGGATACTATTTAGTACCCAAAAACACACCTTGCAAAAGGTACCATGACTACCTTTCCAGTTTGTTTTTCCCACCTGAAGGCTGACACTGAGCATAATACCCTGAAATGATGTAGTTTTCCTATTTGATTTGTAACATAATTAATGCTATTAAACACCTCATCTTTTCTGTAATGTCTCTTTTCCTACATGAGAAGCCGATATGTTTTAGTCTTGCCACACAAGGCCACTAAGTGATGCAAACAAATCTTAGGAAAAAAATATGTTTTCAAAACATGGTAGGCAAGATCTTCCAGAGGGTTTCTTCCTTTCTGATAAAGCAATTGCTATCTTGTCATTCCAACACTTTAGAAAGTGTTCTTAGAAGTTAATTTTTATCTTAAATGTTTGATGCATTAGTGTGATTTACTGCATCTTTTTAAGGTCATTTATTTCAATTGTGAATTTTGGGGGAAAATACTGTCAACTGTAGAACGATAAACAGTTGTGCTTTCTAATAAAAGGCATCTGTTCCCCTTCATTAATCGATACAGTTTTCTTCCAGGAACAGGAGAGATACAATACTCAGTGTAACTAATGACCCACCCCATAGACACATCACCAGTCAGCACAAGAGGATTTTTTCCAAGCTGGACATTTTGTGGACTATGTAGGCATACAGAGCCATCCTTAAAATCCTAAGAATTTTACACTAAGATTTAGAAAGCCTGAAAAAACTTATATAAGCCAGTTATAACTTAATGGTAAGTTTAAATTCACAGAGATTTCAAAGGATTCCTCAGACTACAGGTTAAACAAAAAGAAAAAAATGGAAAACATTTATTTGAAAGGAGAAACTAAAGAAAAATCAAAAATTCTTGGAAAGGCACTAGAAACACATAAAACATGCTGTAACAACAACAACAACAAAAAAAAAGCTTTCAGCATATCCTTCATGTAGTCAGTTTGAAAGAAAACAATGAACCACAAACCTAGCACAGCTAGTCTTAAATTCAACCAAGTCCTTTCAGGGACAATTTTCAAAGTTTCTCCCAGTGCCACCACAGTGTCACAGCCTGCTGACCTCAGACTCTACAACCAATAGCAAAAGGGTAAAAATCCCTAAAGTATCACTCAAAACTGCAGTTCAGAAATCCCAAGTTGAAGACCCACCCTGAATGACCCCACCTGGTCCAATCTTAACACAAACCAATGTACTGTCAGTTCCTCCTTCCACACCCACTTCAGCAGATCCAAGACCTTAACAGATGGAAACTGAATGGAATTCAAGAACCTTCACGCTACCATTACCATTTCTTGAATGATGTAATTAAATCCTGGAACATGTAATTGCAGACTTTTTATAACCTGACAAGGTAGGTAGATTGTTCACACTGAAAGTAATTATGCATTTGCTTTTAAAGAAGCTTTGCTCTTTACGAACAAGTGTTTCTCTGCTGTGTTTTTGAGACAAGATTTCCTTTCAATAAAAGAATGCTGGATTTTAGCTGTAGTTAGAATATTACTTTATAGATCTTTTTCCTTGCCGAAACACCCATTTTAAAGGGACTTCCTTTGAGCAGCTTTTTCCTAGTTCTTGCCCTGGTGCCTGGCTGCTCGCTCTTGCCCCTCAGTGCTGAAAAGATCTTGGAGGGTGTACATGGAAAAACAGGATTTGCAAAACTTCCTCCTGCTACCTCTCCTCTTCCTTGGAGGGTTATTTTTAACTCAGGTCAGTTCATTCACTGTGACTCACAGCATCACCTCATTTGCAGTTGCCCTGCACATAAAAGGAAGCAGGAATTGCAAAGGAAAATACACTTGGAGCTGCAGTTCAGCCAATGCTTTCCCCACACTCCAGAGCAGACCTGATTCAGACAGTTGTTTTCTGTGGTGGGATATGCTGTTTATCCTGTATGAAAGCAGGGCTGTTTTGCAATTACCACTGTAATACCACGCTTCTTATTTTTTCAATGTTTTCTGGCTTTGGAGACAGACTTATAAACTAACACTTTACAATACCCTCCCAAATAGACTTCACAGAAGCCAAGCATCCCTCCCAGGCATCCTGACTGGCCACACCTTTAGATGCAACTGAAAACAAGAACAGTCTAAGAACTTTCAAAAAACTCCTACAGTGCATCTCAGCAAAGAGGTCATGACAGGGAGCATGACAAGAGAGCACCACGCAGAATGTCCCAACATCCCACCCAGTGAAAGGTTCCCAGTGCACCAGAGGATGTGGGTGCACATCTTCACGCTGACCCAACAATTTCATGGACGCGACATTCTTGCACTGGAACGCTCTCACATGAAGAAGACTGGACCTGTGATGGAGGGCTGGATTTGACTCTTCATCCCCAGGTTCAGTTGTGAGCCACAAAGTCCATTTTGCACTGAACACGCAAAATTTTTCAATTTCCAGCTGCAACAGAGGAACGCGACTTGTTTTCCTCACTGGATTTCAGAGATGACTGGAGATATCTCATCCACCACACACACGTAGAACATCAAGCACAACCAAATCCTCATCTTCATTGAGGTCCTTACCAACACATTTAAGATACAGTGTTCAGCACCAGTCAAGAGCCCATAAAGAACCTGCAGTCATGGTTAGCTGTGTGCTGTAACAACTATGAGGGATTTTGGAAAGGCAAAGTATAACAACTTAAGACTCCATGCTATCCTAGTAACAGCTCCAACGCTTTTGACTGATTTGAAACACAAAAACAGTAAGCTTGAGCTAGACTAAAAATGCCAGTGAGAGCGTAACTGTGAAAGAGGCTTGTAGATGTTCTAAACTGCAGAACACAGACCAAACTAAAAGTTCATTATTACACAAGAGTCATGACCTTCTCTGGATGAGAAAAATACCTACTAAACACTGCAAATGCTGATCTGCTGGTAGGACCAGTGCTGCATTACCCCAAGTCATGAAAGAGGGTGACAGGAAGGCTTAGGTTTGCGGGAGTTGGAGGGGGAAGGAATCGGGTTTTATAACCTGAAACCAAAGCAAATGTTTTGCAGTATTCTTCACAGGTGGCATCTTCCCACTTTACTCACACAAAGATGTCGTCTTTTGGCAATATATGATTTAAACCTTCATCCATTTGGAAGATTTTGTGGAATCGGTGATTATACACGTCTGTCACCACCATCTAGAACAGCAAGTGATATTTGCAAAGAGATTATAGTAAAAGCTTACATAAATTTAGGCAAACTACCCTTAAATTCAAGCAACAATTTATTCCAGTTCTTTATTCGAATTTTCAGCACACCAACATCAGTTGTATTTGTTAAGATTGATCAGAAAAACAAAGCAATTAACAGACTGATTTTACATAGGCACTGAAGAGATGCAACTCCAAGTCAGCCTGGTTGAAACAGCAGCACAGATCCCAGCATCAAAGTGGCACCAGGCTAGGAATTCAGGCATTAAACACTCACACGTGTAATTAACTGAAATAAACTGAAGTGCTACACTGGCATCCTAAAAATACCCCACCAATTACATTCCCTCTGGAAATGTTCACCTGATCCCTTCATTATTAAAAGGACATCCAAGAAGAGGTGGACCCAAAACAGACACTGAACATCTCTCACTACTAAGAAACTACACTATCAGAAGTGTTGGGGTTGAGGGCTACCTTTCTGTCCCTTCTCTTAAAGCTCTCTATTGCACTGGAACTATCAGGATAAACACAGATTGTTTCATGCATATTTTTCATCTTACAATCAAACAACAGCAGTTTAACTTGTTAGGGTCCTGTCACCAGTCTATTAAGTTCAGTTTATCACCCATCTAAAAGCTAAGTCACCAAAATGCTTCAAGAAGAACAATTATCAAAAATTACTGTCTGCATTTATGCTTACATTTTCTGCAGGAACACCAGAGAGTCTGGAGAGTGATTCACACAGATCCGAGATGGCCCCCATCATCGGCACCACAACCCGGTACTAGAAAAAAAGACAACATCATGCTTACAAAATAAAACCACACAGGGCAGGGAGCAAGAAAACAGAAATAAAATCTCTAAAACTCTTAAATATTAACTTATAGGAGTTCAGCTCATGTTAGAATCAGAGCCACTCCAAGATCTTTTGGATCTCAGTTCTACCTTACAAAGCAGGGATTTGGAGGGAATGAAAGCCTTGAACAGTTGGCCTTCTGCTGTGATCAGGCTCAGCAATAGTAAAACCCAGGAGAAAAATAATCACCAAATATAGCAGCTTCCTCAGAACATAAAATTGCTGTTTCTTTATGTGATAAAAACTATCTTGGAGCCATTCTCTTCACTGCCACTGGAGATCAAGTCAGAATTCTTCACAGACATGGAAATATGGGCAATCAGTTCCTCCAAAACTGCATCAGGGCACTCAGTCACTCTGCTTGGGCCATGCACACCAGAGAAGAACAAGGCTACCTAAGGGATGTGTGGGCCCATTTGAAAATAAAATATGAGGCGAAATTTAAAATCAGTCTATTGAGAAGGCTTTAAAAGCAAACAGGTGATTTCCATGTTTCTTTTTTTTTTTTTCCCCAAGCGGGATTATTTTTCATTTCTGTTTGAAATTCAGAAGCCTTACCCATTTAGAATCATAGGATATGCTGAGCTGGAATGGACCCATCAGGATCATTGAGTCTAACTGCCCTTGCCAACTTTAAAACCGAAGAGAAGGACTTGGATGACTTAAAGAAATTTGTGTGTTCAATAAGCCTCACCTGGACAGGTCTGTGCTGTGGGTCTGCATATACCAGGGTAACTTCCATGAGACGATCTCTCCTCAAGGGCAGTGGGAGGGTTAAGTAACAGAAGGGGTCAAAGGTCACTGAAACTTTGGAGCATTTGGGACAAACAAGGGTTGACTTGAAAAGCCCATGAAAAATATCCACAATGATAGAATCGTTCCTCAGCCTATGATTTTCCCAGGCCTCTTTTGCCACCTCCTAGAAAAATAAAAAAATATTAGAAGCTATTTCTTTCAAAGACTCCTGTAACTCCTATGGTGAGCACTGGGATCAAAGAAAACTTGTGAAATTGATACTGATGGGCAACATACACAAGAAAGGGGGTCTATCAGTATGTCCAGCATAACACACTGGGATTTCTTCTCAGTGAAACCAAGGCCTTGCACCAAGGCAAATTTAATACAGCTCTTTCAGCTGAGCCACTTGATCAGGTACTCCTTGGTACACACAAGGCCAGAAGCATGAATGGAGCTGAGGGGACAGTGACAGGGTCACATGGTGCTCCTCAGGACAGCGAGCTGCCAACCAGACACACTTTACTCTCCATGAGGAAGGGACTGCTCTCCCCTGCACTGGAAAGGCAGCCTCAGTTACAGCTTCCAAGGAAAAAGTACAGAGGTTTTTCTTCTTGGAAAATGATGGTACATGACTCACAAAGTCTAAAGGGAGACAAATTACAATCCCTGGAAGACCTTCACGACATGACTTATGAACTCCTTACCAAAAGAAATCTAGTTGCTGGCATTTGCCTATTCCATACAATCAGAGACTGCTCTCAGCATAGGACTTTCAGTTTATGATACAATACCATATATTTTACATATATATCAAGTGAAATAAATGCCACAGATATACAGAGTTTCTGCCCTGCATCCATCCATGTCACTGCAGTTGGAGCTTATTACTCTGTTTCCAATGCAGCACCCTGGTTAGAGGCAGAAGCATTGTGGTGTGTGTGTATCTCCTGCATCAGGGAAAAAAAGTACCTAAGAAGGTGTGCTGGGCATCTTTTTCATTTAATAATTATCAGCATTTCTTGGAGAGAAAACAAAAAGAAGATTAAATATACTACTTCTTGTGGTGTTGTCACATGCACTGCATTATGCAAGAAAAGACACATTGCCTGTTGAGAGGAAACACAACTAGTCACAAACACTTCCTAAAACCAGCTTTTGCATCTGGCTTTTTGAGGCTCCTAAAGCACTTTTTCACCTAATACATTTACTCTGGACTCTGCAGTTGTCAGTATGTTGCAGCTGTTTATCCTGTGACAAGCCATAAAGCCTGATCAGGGGAGTATGAGTTCACTGAGAGAAAGACATTTCACTATTACGTGTCTGATTTTATGTGAGCACGGTGTTTGCCAACTTCAGGGGCACAGAGTGTCTGCAACGGGCTCATGTATCAGTGCTGTTTGGGAAGCAGAGGATAGGGAAAAGGCAGGAAATAAAAATGAACAGAAGAGACTTTTTGGGCCTCTATAAAGAAAACCTTGTAAGAAAATTACTTTTCTCCATGTAGGTAGAGTGCCACGAAGCGTGACAGTCTTCTCCCATCCCAGGTACACTGCTTTGTAGGGAGGATATTTGTGTGGCCTGTCAGCAGGAAGGCCTGTAAGTGTCTCAGAACCAACTAAACACCCTGGAAAGCACCACCTGCCCTACGGTCAAGTAAAGGGCCTCGTACCGAATCAGGTCTGCCATTGGCATCCTTCAGCTCCAAGTAGGGCTTCTTCTTTACTCTGTTTAAATCCTCATGCAAGCCATCTAGAAGAAAAGACAAGAGCTCCTGGGAATCCTGCTGCTGGTATCCTGAAAACTGAGGAGCAAATCGGCCAACCTGTGTCTGAAACACAAAAGGCAAGAGCGAGGGGGGTGAGAATCACCTCTGTTAAAAGACAGGAATAAAACCAATCAGGTCCTGTCTTATGCAGAGATCAATTCCCCACTACCCTGTGCTGGCAGGAGGCCACAGTGAAGTGGATGCTAATGCTGTAAAGGGTGCCAGAACAATTTTCCCTTCTATTTTCAATATTTCAGCTGAAAGCAGCTCTTCACACTAAAGCAATGAGAACATTACACCAAGGAACAACATTATAGATGCTGGGGATGCATTCTGTTCTCCACTCTATAATTTCATTTTTTAGATTTGTAACTTGCACGTCTTTTCTCACTGATCAAAAGCTCACAGTTGGCAATTCACATGACCTGGCCTAGTTTTGTAGCAAAGATCATTCTGATGCATCTGTAAACACCTCTCAGGCTGGGAGGTCATTTACTAAGTAATACTAAAAGCAATTCCCAGCTCTGAGGGATGACACTACTCATTGGCAAGTTCCTGCCTGAAAAGCATTTATACAAAACATGAAACAACACTGAAGCAATTCTCTCCTTACTTCTTTCATAACAGCAAAATGTGTGGCAAGCACATCAGCTTTCACTGTCTCTTCTGTCTCAGAGCTGTGCTACAAGAACATGACACACTTACTTTAAACATACGTGGGGCCACGTGAGACTGTCTCCCAGACCACATCTGCTTAATGAGCTCCGCGTAGGCTTCTGCAATTTCTCCCCTCATCCCCAGTGGGTTGTTCTGATTTATTTCAGCTTCATATTTATCTTCCAGGAAATAGTCAGTCAGAGGAGGAGTATTGCTCAGACACTGAGAAAGCGTTAAGAAAATGAACTTACTGCACAGGGCAATAAATCCATGTGACAATGAAATAACAAATCCAAACTTTCACATCAGAGCATGTACCAAGTTAACAAAACTAGTGAGACTTAATCTGAGTACATGTTTAGTTAAAAAAATAATGGTAAAGACAAGAAAGTAATAGGTCCTTAACATGACTAGTTTGCATGACAAATTGAGATTCAAGTGTGTTTGGATTAAGTTACTTTGACAATAAAAATTAATTTTAGCAATTGTCTCTTAGCCATAAAGTCCAAGAAAACATAAACTGGTTTCAGCTGAAAATAAAGTCATGTTGAACAAAAAGCAGAGCAGTCCAAGTTTATTGTGGTATCCCGAACATCACATGCATAATGCATTAGTTATTTTAAGACCTGTTCCAGCACTTGAACCATACTAGAAGTTTGCCCACTGTTTAAATCAAAGTTCATACAATTTGGCTCATACTTTGTTTGAACTTCTTAGCAAAAAACTGCCCCTAGCAAGTTTCTGCACTGTTTAAAATGAAGAAAATAACCCTAAGAAACTAAGTTTAAAAGTAAAGAATCAGTTAACAGCTTTGCATAGCTGTGACAACCTCAACACCTCCACAATGACTCTGAACCTTTCCTGTGGCAATACACACTCTTAACTTTTCACAATTCTTCAAACACAGACTCAGAACTGCAAGCAGTGACCTGCTCATCTTGCTTTTGCAGCCCATTCATGTCAAAATGTCCTCCATGTCAGCCCATTTTTGGCAGAGCACAGCACCAGGTCCTTGTGTTACAAGTGGGCCCCTTTCAGTGCTTCCCACAGCCTTTTCAGAAGCCACATATTTCAGATCCAGTCCCTAATCTTGCAAAACGTTTTACAGTACTAGTGTGCTACGTATAAGCCAAACTAAACATAAACTGATTTTTTTTCTGGGTTTTTTGGATTTTAAGGTGTTTATGAGGTACAGTCTCCTCACTGAATCACATTAAACATCCTTTTATTTTCACTGACTTTAATCCACAGTCTCTATGAGATTGATCTTCTATTCGACTCTAAAGAGAGGTCTTTCTAATTCTCACCTGTAATGCAGAATTCATGAAGCAGGTGTTTCCAAGGTTACTGAGTCCACACAGTCCAGGTTGTGACAGGGAAGCACTGTCCCTGCAGTTGTAAGAGTTACAGGCAAATCCAGAACCTCTGGAAAAAAAGACACAGTGAACACCACAATGAGTTTACCAAGTCTCAATATTACTTAAGAGTCACGTCAAATCCAAGTCAAAAACTGTTTAATGAACTTGATTAACCAGACTATGTGTTTCTGCTGCTTCATAGTGGCTAATACTGAATACCAGGAGCATGAAGTGTATGTGCTAACACTGGAAACATTAATCCTTACACAGTCTATTATTAATTTATGTCTCATAACACATTAATTTCCTCTGTCGGTAAGTACAGAGCACACTATCCTAATCCAGCAAGAGTCTACATAATGCACTGTAAGAAATAACAAGAAAATTCTGATCTGTACCTGAAAAGGCTTCTACCACAATGGCAGATGGAGAAAAGAATATAATCCCTTCCCTCATACCCCAAATGCCCTCAAAATCAGGCAATGTTTAGGCTGTTAGTAAGCTCCGGAACTTTTGCAAGTGAGCAAGGAACACCAGAAGGCAGTGGTTTCAAAGAGCAAAGTCTGATAAACGGGTACACAGGAGCAGCAGACCTCCTCATAGGGCACCATCACACTCCTTTCCTATGCTGGCAAGGATGCAAGGGATTATTCACACAAAGGACAGAGAAACAAAAACAACATTCCTGCTCTTACCCCCTGCCCAGGTGGGAGCTGTTCAGTCCATAGGAGTTACTGCTATCACCGTTAGTAATGACAGAAGTGGCAGACACTGAGGAATAAGAACTTGATGATGATTTTGAAGAGGTAGTAAAGTTTCTGCTAGTTGCAGTGCTTGATCTGGGAGAAAGGAAAAAGAAGTAGAAACAGTGCTACTACTTTTTTTACCCCCAACCCACCCTCCCACAAAACTCCAAGGATTTGCCACACTACGATTAGTTACCCCACACAGAATTTACTGCTTTGATTGTGCAACCACACTTACAAACACTTGTCTGGAACAGAAACATCAGGAAAAAAAGTATCAGAAGCAGGAGTAACAATTCTTGCTTAAAGCAAAATCTGGGTTTCAGACAAAAATCAGTAGCAATTCAGATGGTGTGAGAGGAAAGCAAGCTTTTATGTTTAGGAGCGAATCACCTGGAAACAAGGAAGCAAAGCCTCTTACATCTTAACACCAAAACCCACTCAATATACAACAAAAAGTTACAAGGTTGGTCCTTCCCAACCTGACACCCAGACCACCCATTCAAATAGAACATTAATTGCGAAGATGACAACCAGGATGGGCACAAAGCACTCTGTTCCAGAGCCTGGCTGATTTAACTACAGTATTGTACAACTACATGTTGGAGACAAGACACACCCCTATGGACATGCAGCATGTGCAGCAATCCTCAGCATTTTGAGACTGGAGATATTGGAACAGATTAAAAAAAGCTCATATGCCTCAAGTCTATCTGATTGTGAATCCCACACTACTGCTCTCTTGGCCCAGAAAAGAACCAAAACACAAGACCAAAAAGGCACTGAAGTTCAACAGTGTCCTGACATAGAGAGCTCCATCAAAAAGCAAACTCACAGACAGTAATACACTAACAAGCTTAAATGAATTATTTTGACACTAATTAATTTCTTTATAGCAAGAGCTGAGTGAAAAATGGTTTATTCTCTCCACCTTTGCCCAAATAAACATGTAAAACCTAAATCAAAGAGGTGCAGGACACCATCAGCCACTCAACAGTGGCTACTACCCCCAGTCCAGAGGAGAGTGTCAGCACAGGACAGGGCCCTCAAGCTTTAGCTTGTCCATTTATCTTTTTTAATGTGGCACTTATTCTCAAACGGTACAAACTAAAAACATATATTCATAGCTGCTCAGATGGTACTAAAGACCCCCAACATGCTGGAAAACCACTGTGGGGCAAAAACTACAAGATAATGAACAAGCCATAATGGCCATGACGAGTCAGAACAGCTGGACAGCCTTAAGTTTGGAAATGTAACATCAGTAAATAGCAATAAAATAAATGCAGAAGTAAACAAGTTACAACAGGAGCTTCCAGATGAAAATACCAACCCCAAACATCATCAAAACCTGAAGCATGTTTAAAAAAACTCCACCAGTCAGCACAAACACTGGAAAGTATCCCAGAAAGAATGAGATCTACCAAAATAAGTAAGATAACCATTTCTGGGACAATACATGCCTTTCTGTCATTACATGTTGGAGGTGGAACTTCTCAAGATAATCTGGACACAAAAATAAGATCAGTGAGAGAACAAAAGAGTCTAGATTAAACAACAATTATCAGACTCATGCTGCACATGCATGAGTTTCAAGGGTCAAGAATAAAACAATTTAGCTAACAACAGCATGTAAATCCACCCCAAACACAGTTTAAAAGTTTGAAGGAGTGAATTATCTAGAAGCAAAGAAGGACAATCTACAAAATGCTAGACTTGACAACCTGACATCTCTGCTTGACACATTTGATCCCAGCGAGAGAACAGAAAAAGATGCTCAGAAAATAATATGAAGAAAATCTATTAAGGAGGAAAAGAAAGGAGGACAAGCTCTTAAGGGGTTTCAGTGTTTCAAATAGAAGCATAGAGACAGTGCATAATCAAGAGTCACATAGCAACTGAACAGTTAAAAGCACTTCAATAGCATCCTACATACAAAAAAAAAAGCTAAGAAATATGGGGGAAGAAAAAAATGGATCAGAAAGCAAAGAGAAGAGACAAGTCATAGAGTGGGGAAAGGTCTACCTACAAAGCCATCAAGGATCTCAAGTGAATTCCTGTTAGAAAATTGGGAAGGTTAATGTAAGTAATAAAACAACAGAAGAGAGGCAAACAGCTTTCCAAGTGGGGAGGAGGAAAAAAACCCAAACAAATCAAATAAACTTGGGAAGATAAAAAATTTTAAATGTTCTCACATTTAACAAGTTTCTTATCTACCTGTAATATCTGAAGGATCTATTAAGCACAGCTGCTCCATCTTATTTCACAAGATCCTCACAAAGGTAGCCATGACTTCAGGTGAAGGGCACAGAGGGCAGCTGAGAAAAACATTTTTCTCTGAAACCTTCCCATTTTAAGCCTGGGAAGCTACAGTTAATGACTCCACAGTACTGTAGCAGGCTCTCGAGAAGACTGCCTCAGTTGCACACAGAGGTGACAACAGAAGTCCTGGATTCCAAGCATTTATCCCAAATGCCCCAAAAAGGGTTTCTGTGAAACATGAAAACCTTGATTCATCAAAGGCACCTGCCCTCTCCACTGACATCTCTCATGGGATGTGACTTCTGCTCCCTTGGATACGGAGGCCCCAAGACCTTGCTCTGAAGTAAGAGACAAGTGTTATTTTTTCTTTGAAGTTTGTGACTTAGAACCTTCCAAAACGTTCTGGGCTACTCAGTGGGTTACCACTGAAACTACCCTCAGTTTGCTTGGTTTGCTCTTTGTATGTACAACAGACACTGCACTGGACTGGAAGGTGCCAAGCTCCTGTAGATTCCCTTTGATCACCACAATGTTTCTGACAGGGATAAACACATTCATTAATGTTTCATCAACCAAATCTACAGAGGAGTAAATTATAGTAAAGAAAGACTTCATATAACCATGCAACAGCTCAGGGTTTAAGAAAATAACTTCACAGGTTTGAGGATGAGACTCTGTGGGACAACTGCTGTATAAGTCCTCCTGATTGAGCACAATTGAAGTCTCTCAAGTTAAATCCTGTCTGACCTAAAATATACCTTCTAGGAAAAAACTACGACCACAGTTTCACAGTGACCACAACAGCCAATCCAGCAGAGCACAGATAAACTCTCCCAATGATCAATAATGATCTCCCTTACAGTCAGAAGAAATATGCATTTCATTTGCAGCACAACTATCTGGCTTGATCATCTGGACATTGGTTTTTGTTCATCTCCTTCTGCTGCCTGTAGAGTTCCATCTTCAATTTTCATTTCTCATACCCCATAGTAGCTCTTAAAGTGTTACAACCACCCTTTAAATTTCTCACCATCATAATACTTTAACTACACAGAAAATATCTTTGCTAATTCTTCAACAATTCCCTTGGCTCCTGAAACTTCTCATAGTCTACTTTCCAAATGTGGTGACAGCCTCACAGGACATGATGATTTCCACACGCAGTTTCATCGGTGTGCCAGTTACCAAAAAAGTCTCCTGATGCACACTCAGCATTTTCCCACTGAATCCCTCAGTTATTTATTTGCTTTCCCCCGCATTCAGGAGGCTGAACCACAACTGGAATCACATTCCTATGGAGCCCAATACATATTTGGGGCTCACGTTCTTCACCCCCATGTACACAACTTCATCTCACAATACTGAAGCACAATGCTGCTGTCTGCAGTTAATACAACTGGTTTACGTCTTCCTACAAAACCTGTCAAGACCGCACACAAATGGCAAGTGAGGAGAACTCTGGACACTTGCAGCATAAAGAAGACAAGGTCAGATTAATCAAGTAGAGAAACTGAAGCCATACTCAGTTCTCCTCTGCGAGCTTGGCAAACCTCTTTGGCAAACTCAAGCACTTCAAAGTCATGGAAAAAAGATCTGCACACAAAATATTTAGCCCAGTTGCTGAAGGGGTCCTCTGAAATTGCACAGCGTCAGGACACAGTACCATCAGTAAACAGGAGAGCAGGAAGAAGAAACAACAGGAAAATTCTAGCTCCAATCAAAGAACCAAATGGTATTTTACTGCTGAGTATTGCAAAGGGAGGCGAACAGTTACCAGGCAGATGCAAACTATAACTTCACTCCTGTTTTCAGATACAATACTTGATTAAAAAGGTGCTATTTTTACAAATCTAACATAATTTCTTGCTTGCTCCTGGTAGGAAAATGATAACCAGGATAAAAAAGTGTGTACTAGGGCTGAGCTGGAACTCTCCTAGCTCAGGATTTTATTTTGGGAGTCTTGTAAATAACAATTAAAAGAGTACTTAGTTCCACAGAGACACTGATATACTCTCCCTTCAGAAACAAAGTATGCCTCCAATTCTGAAATTCCTAGCATAAATATAATCCATTCTCTCTTCTGAAACCTACTTTAGTAGTGAAAGTGGTTTCAAACTACACCAAGAAGAAAGTATTTTGTTGTTTAGGGAGCAGCAAACTAACAAACAGGAGTGGCCAAGCATAGGCTGAATGTACCCCCAAGGACCGCTGTGGAGTTTAAGATCATTTTTCCTGTAAAATGTCAGCCAGACTGATGGTTGGGGAAACACACAGAAGGCTGCCAAAAGGGTGAAAAATCTATTTTCCTTGGTAAAGGCCAGTGTCTCTGACAAGGAGTAAATGCTGTTGAAAAATTCTCATGACACAGAATCCACCCACCCCATGGTCACCTTGTTCTGTGAGCAGTGACTGACACGAAGTCCCAGCTTTCCAGAACCGATTCAGGCACACAGGCAGTGATGCGGGTGCTCACCATTTCTCTACCAACACACTGTTTGGTTTGCGTCATCATAACTCTAAATCTGGGGAAAACTCTCTCATAAGCTCTTAGTATGACAGTGATGCAGCCCAAAGGAAAAGCTACAAACACTTAAGTTCCCCTACAGTGTTGGCTAAGCAGTATTTTCTACAGATGAGATGTAGAACAGTGAAGCAAAATGTTTGCCTGAGACAGGATCAAGCACAAGTATGAAAGAACAGATAATCCTGTATGTATGACTTAGTACAGTTCTTTCAGCCACCACTATCAGCATCAAGTCAAACAATTTCACAAGTTTCATGTTATAATAAGCTAACATTTATTTTTATGTCATTGGAAAATATTAATCTGCATACCAATAACCATTTTCAATTATGTGTAACTAGAGGTTAAATCAGAGTCTCTATACATCAGACTTGCTGCTGAAAAAGGACATTTCTGAGGCCCAAGAATGCTACAGGGCTTCTTTTTAGCTTTGCTTTATGTGGAAACAAAGAGGTTATGATCTGGTCTTGCACAGCTGTCTCTCTAATACTGTGAACCAGTACTTGAGCAGGTACACGATAGGAATGTTTAGTTGCTTTTCACAAGATACTCTACAGAAAGTTCACTGTAATCTCATGGGCATTCTCCTGATTCACTTATCCAGTATGATCTCACAGAAGTATTGTTTCAAAATAGGTTTCACTGACCTATCTGACCCATTCTTGAAGTTTAACACTAGTGTGTCTTGATCTCAAATGAGATCACTTAGCAATAAGTTCTATACATTAACTGTATTGTCCAAAAAAGCATCTTCTTTACCAATATCAAGTCTGATGGCTCTCAGGATGGGAACTGAGTAAGACCAGGAAAAATCACTGAATTCTACCTTCCATAGAAGGACTTCATATGAACAGTTCCTTCTCATTCCAAGCATCTTCCATTCTACACCATTCACTTTATACACACAGTATTTCCTCAATACCCCCGTCTTACTCATCTCTTCTCAGACACCAGAGCAAGGATCTGTGTCAATTTACAGGCTTTTATAATTGCCTCTGGGGGCAGGGGTGTGTTGGTCAGCTGTTTCTATACTCTTTTTAAGGGGGAACTCGCAGAACTCTGAGCACTCACTACTGGCAGCTTTAGAAATAGATTCCCAAGATTCTTTCTGTTCTATAACAGTAAAAGAGAGATTGTTTGTTTCCCTGTACAGTCTGCAGAGGTAGTTTTTTAAGTTGACTAGTTCAATGCAAATAGCACTTTTGTCTCCTAAGCACTATAGAAACCCTAAGCTATTTAATCCTGACACAACCTATTTGAAATAGGCTTTAAAACAGAGACATTTGCTAAGACAAGAAATCAGGAGCAGAACCACTGAAGAATGTTTATATTCCAGATTTTCTCTCCCTCAAAATAACTAAAACAAAGCAAGCCACAACAGCCAGTGATAACCAGGCTTTCACAGAGAACATGTGGTCACTAAAGCCTAGCAAACAAGCTGGACAACATAGCAGAAACCTTTAGAACATGCTTGCTTACTTTGCCAGGAAATGCTGTCCAGGCCACGTGCCATCTTCATTTTTCACTTCTATTAGAATCACCTGAAAGAGAGTGCAGGTAATAAAGGCAACTGCAGGTCTGTTACACCTTTTGTAAAAGCATTAATAAATCACATTGTCAATGTTTGCTCAAAGCATAAAAGCAAGTGGAAAAAAAACCATATCAGCAAGAGCACTAAAAAGACTCAAAAAAAGAGGGATAAAAAGTTATGCCCCTTACCTGATCCTGATAGAGGCCTGCATCTTGCACTGTGCTATCCAGCTTGCTGAGCTGCTCGTAGGTGTTACTCATAAACTTGTTCCACAACCTGGTTTCCTTCTCAGCTGGGATATTAAATAGTTTTCTCATTTCTTTCTCAATGGTAGCTGTTCAGGAGATTAAAAAAAACCCATCAGAATTACTAACACATGAGTGCTTTTGAAAAAAAACCAAAGGCAAACCAGAGATTCTATATCATTGATCCTTCAAGATCCTCTGAGTAGAAAATGTACCATGCAACTTGTAACTGCTTATGTAGTTTGTCTAATATTTAGTCTGAAAGAATGTAAAACTTCTGTCTTCCGTCATGTATTTGCCTGTCAAGCCCTCAAACCAATAAAGTGCAGAACATATTGAAAACTTTCGGTCCAAAGGGCAAGTTCTGTGAAATAGTCACCATTTGAAAACTCAGCCTCAAGACAGGAATGTTTTCAGTTTACTACATGTCAGCTGTCCTGGACATGCATAAAGATAATTTTTTTTTATGCATGTCCTGGACAGCTGACATTCAGCATTTTCATGTGTGAAAAATATAGTAATGACAGAGAGAGAGAGAAGCCAAATTTCAGGACAAGAGAAGTATAGGAAAAGCCAATAACAAGATATCTAAAATATTCACACACACCAGGAAGAAGGAACTGTAGAAGAATCAGAGAATCAACTGCTCTACATGAGTGACATGAGTTTGTAAGCCATGTGCTCCACAAAGCTCTCAGCCACAACTCCTTGTGTTGCACACACAGTCACTGTGGCTGGAAGAAACTCAGGAGATTCCTGGTCCAACCACTCAAAGTTGGAGATCAACACTGAATTCAAACCAGGCTGCTTGGGGCTTATCCAGTTAGGTGTTTAACACTTGCAAGGCAGGAGATTCCCACCCCTCTGAGCCCTGCTCACATGCCTTGCTATCCTAATAAGGAAAATGTTTTCATTATACTCAGTTGGAATCTGCCCTGTTTCAATTTACAACTATCGTCTGCTGTAACTCAGTGAACAGCCTGACTCCTGTTCTCAGTAACCTCCTCATGGCTGCTACAAGGTCCCCCCAAAGCTTTCTCTTCTCCAGGCTAAAGGCAGTTCCCTCAACCTCTATTCTCATGTGACATGCTCCAACCCAACTGTTGCGTTGGCGGCCACCAGACTTGCAGCCTCAGAACAGAGCTGCATCTGCCAGAGAACTACTTACCAACAGTGTCTGCTTTGCTGAAGTGGCAGCTGATGCCATTGTCGGGGTCACTGCTCTCGCACAGCTTCAGCTCCAGGAGATAAACTTCAACCTTGTAGTGCTTCACAAACAGCCCATACTCCACCACCTTCAAGGGAGAGCAAAGTAACACGACACTGAAATACTGAGCAGTCCTCTATGGTACACTGCTCTAAATATCTTAAGCCTTTAGGAGTCTTCATAGTCAAGCCATAAACTGAACACTGACTTACTCCTCAGAACAAATTCAGTCAGCTCTGTCAGTTTGTTTTGGGATTTTTGTTTTAAAACACAGGAAATCCCAGTGCTTTCCTTCCACAGTGCAAAGTTCCAAAGGCCCACCATCACAGCTGAACTGGTAAGTGTCAGCTAATTACCCCTGAAAAATGTTTGATTACACAGAGCACTCTACAAAAATATTATCTTTTGCCTCTAGTCTTTGACTAAGGTTTACATAAAGAAGGAACACTGGGGCAAAATCTTTTCTATTAGAAGAGAGAAAGACAAAGCACAAATTGTTTTTCTGCATGGTACATAGAATCTGCCTCATTACTCCTTGCAACAACAGAAAAATACCTTTCAAGTTGTTTTGATGACACTGCTTTGTTTTGGAGTAGTTTTCAAATCAATTTTGCATTTGAGAGAATACTCCAATGGGTACACTTGCCCATCCCAGTAGTTCCAGTATATTTTTAGAAGGGTTTTCTCTAAGACTGGACACCGTTTTTTACCTACAGATAACAAAGCACACTATGCCAGTAAGAAAAGCACATTCCACAGGCCAGATATGAGACAAGTGCAATGTAACAGGAGGGGAAAGGAAAACAAAAACCCACATCCCACTCAACAATAACAGAACAAAGAAAAAGAAAACCCCACATCTCAATTATCTCCAGAGTTCTTGGCAGCTATAAAGCCTCTGAAATTGAGACCATATTTCATTGACGCTTGCATAGTTTTTAAGAGTAACAGTGTTTGAAAGGGGTTTAGGACAATGCCCTTAATTTGCTTTAACTTTCAGTCAGCCCTGAATTGGTCAGGCTGCTGGTCTAGAGGATCGTTTTAAGTCCTTCCAATAGAAATATTCCATGCTATTTGTCTGACATCAGACTTGGTATGACCTACATCTACAACATTTTACAGAAAAAAAAACAGCTCTGGAAAGACACAAACAATTAAGACCAAGACTTACAGTGAGAATTACCCTAAATTATGCTTCCCTCTTCTGAGCTTTTAGAGGATCATGTTAGATATGCAAGGTGCTTTAAAAGTAAATAATTAACAAACACATTTGGAAAGATCTTCAGTATTTTTCTGTTACAACAGAAAGAGAAAGTAAAGCTCCCTATTTCAACACCTTCTACATATGCAGAGCAGACTTTTTGTTTAAGAAAACAAAGGAACCAAATCACAAATTCACTGTTTCTTTTTCAGAAGGAATTTCACTAAACATGACTTCCTGTTCTCCAGTATTATATAGTTAGAAACAAATAAAGAGCCATATTCAAAAATGGAAGAACTCTTTCCAAGAAGTTCCTGACCACCATGTCCATTAGGATGAATGAATGGTAAGAAGAGTCTCTAATCACCTGCAGATGACTTTTAAACACCGTCTGAGGAGTTTACTTTTTCTCTGCCAAAGCAAAACTCAGGTAATCCCATTGGACAGTAACCTGAGCACAGCAATTCAACAACTGGGGAAGCACATTAAAACAATTTCTAGTGGGACTCTGTGGAAGTCTCCCCAGAAATATGGTTTGAGACTATCAAAAGACACCTGGGTCACTAATGAATCTAATCTAATCAACTTGTACTTGTTTCCGATCATCAAACAGAGATGGAAGAAATATCACCTTGTAAAATTATAAAGATGCCTGAAAATTAATTCCCAGATCCTATTTTTACAGATATTTCAATGCACGAATTTACACTTGATCCAGCTTTAGGAAAAGGCGTCAAGCATTTAAGGACTGTAAGTTTAAGTGCTTCACTTCCAGTGCTAACAGGAGAATACTGTAACCAGATCCTGCCCATGTACTCCTCAGGTGTGGTGCTGCAGCTTGTGTGTCCCAGTGACCCACTCTGTATTTTTGTAAGAGGCTGTTACATCCCACAAATCCACTATTCTGCTATATTTCAGCATCTTTTTACATATAAAAATCCACTTCAGTTACCAGGTCAACATTAAACAGTCAGTCTCACAGCAATTCAAAACTTCAAAAGGTTACTCTCAACTGGATGTGGATAACTTGGCATGTTCTGTCTGTAAACCAGCACAAGCTCTGAGCTCCAACCCATGGTAATTACAGCGTTGAAAGTGGCATCTCATAGGATACCATCCCAGGACAAGGAGGCTCATACAATTAAGCCTGTCACACAAGTGATTCCCCAGTAGCTCCCAAACCTCTTGTCAACTTACAAATTTTTCAGAAACGAGAGACTGCAATGACATGCCAGGCTTTGTGAAAGCAACTAGTCAGTTCATGAAGGAAAACATCCACACTCAGAGAGGCACTGATAGGTAACAGTTCCAGCTCTCCCTCTCAGTGCAGACTTGCTACTCCTCAAAAAGTTAACCTGTTACCCTAAAACCACATCTCCCTTACATGCTGCAATTCTCTTCTACTCTCCTACCTCTTGCTTACACTGGAGTTCTGACTCCTCAGCTGAGTGAACCTGGGGTCACCTGAAGGTCCTGGGTTCATTCAAGGGTTCTGAAGATGTCAGAATTTCTCTTTAAATTTCTAGCCCACACTGAAGGACAACATTCCAGTATCACTGATGAGCACAAGCAGCATTGTAAGAGAGGGCTCTTACTTCCTTTCTCATGACACACTTTCCTGGGTCTTGCACACTCTGGACCAATCCTTACTGTAAGGTAGTGCTACTCAAACATAAGAGCTATTAATTCTGTACTTTGTATCAATGCTATTCACTTGGTGTACTGATTAGTCTTTATTAACCCCCACAATGGCACTGTTCAATTTAGTCACAGCAAAAACGTGAGACAAAAATTAAAAAAAACTTTTACCCATAAACAAGTGTCTGACAGATTTCAAAATGCAACTTGCAAGTTCCACCTTCTGGAACAAGTTATATACTCAGAACACATAAATTACTGTATCTGCCAAACAAAACCGAGACTTACAGGACAAAACTACAAATAAGTCTCTTCTCAAGATTTTAAATCACAGAATATTGAAAGAGAAAACAAGAATCACCTTAAACTCCAGCGAAAGGCCCTGAGCCGTCTGTACTAATAGATAATTTTTCAAATGCTTCTCTCTGTCCTGGAAAATCTACGGGCTTGACTAACTACCTGCATTTGTCAACACAGCACAAACTATTTCACACAACGTGAAAGCACTGCACTGGTCCAAACAATCACAATGTAAAAAGTTAATCAGAACAAGGTTAATGGTTCCACTCCAAACAGCCCACCAACTGAGAACCCCTGAACATTCAGGCCATTTAACGGTAACACAGGCAGGTCATTCATTCAGACAACAAGGCAAAAAGACCTCTTGTTATTATCTCAAAAGAGCTGCTGAGGATCCTGTCTTAGCTGGCATCTAGCAAAACAAACCTAAACGTCTAAGTTTGACAGGAACAGAAAGTGAAACCAGGATGAGGAGAACCTGATTGTGGCGTACTTACTTTCCTCACAATAGGCTGCTGCCCGTCTATGCAGCCATACCACGCTACTAGTTTGTTCCAGGCTTCGGTGGGCACTAACACGTAGTCGAGCTCATCAATGAGGTGTTCTTTTAAACTCTGAGTCTGCGGATCTAAGAGGGAGACAGAGGGCGGACAGCTCGGCATCAAACGGCACCATTCCTTCCCCAGCGTCACAGAGGCACTGACAGGACGCCCGGACAGCGCAGCGCTGCCGGGGCCGGCACAGCCCCGCCGTTCCCCCGCTCCGAACCCCGGCTGCGAAAGCGACAGCGGCGCGGGGAGGCTCCCCGGGCGAGCCCCCGCGCCCGCAGCACTCACCGCTGAAGAGGCCCGAGTTGTCGATGGGCCCCGGGAACAGGCCTGCGTTGTCCACGGGCGCCGAGAACAGGCTGTGATCACCCGAGCCGAACATCTCCCAGTTGTCGAAGCCCACGTACTTCTTCCACTGCTTGAACCACCGGCTCTCCACCAGGTACCTGCAACGGCNNNNGGGGACGGGGAAGGAGGAGCGGAGATGGGGACTGGGAGGGAGAGGAGGACACGGGAGGGGAGGGAAGGCCCGTCCGCGCTTACCAGGACTCGCCGGGCCGGAGGGCCGCGGCCAGGAGCGGCCCCAGCTCCGCCCGCTGCGCCGCCGGGT